>OX402533.1:4442134-4784975 GCA_948098885.1 Drepanosiphum platanoidis
GGTCAACATTTTCGACCGCTAGTTATTTCACAGACATTCTGCGGTCATATTGACTGACAGCCGTCTATCAATTTTTACGGGAATTTAAAACTGCGAAATAACAAGTGATAGTAATATGTTTTGTGATATTACGTGTTTCATATTTTTAGTACATACATTGTTCGACAACGAAAACGAAACAAATGGATATATTTGTAATACGATCCAAAATAGTATAAATATTAAAAAATATAGGTAGATACATTATCACGCGTTTGAATCAGAACTGGGGTTTTAAATTATAGAAACTTTATAAAGTATCTAATATTTTACTAGCGACTAGTAAAATATTACCATAGATTATGGAAAGAATATTATAAATACAATAATATGTAAATACTAGCGGGCGTTACCCGGACTTTACCCCCGCGTTCGATGTTAAATACTCTTTTCTACTTATTATCGTTCGTATTCTAAAAGAAAAAAAGCGATCCAGAAAAACATCCCGAGTGATATAACACACGTCAACAATACTAACTTTATGTAACCATAAAAAAAAGCCCGATTTCAAAAAACCTTAGGTAGAAAAACCCTAGTATAATGGACATTCGCCCAAACGCATGACGCTCCCGCCGTCACTTCGGTCAGGGCGATGCAAATTTTTTGTTCTCGGTGTCTGAAACAATAATAATATGCCGAACGTCATGGAAAAAAACCATATACAAACGAAAAGCATTCTAGACCGCGTTTTCGAACTTGGTATACGATTTGGTCGTCATTTTTGTCGTCGTCGTAATCGTCGTCGTCGTCGTAGTCGTCGTCGTAGTCGTCGTCGAAGTCGTCGTCGCAGTCGTCGCGCAGTCGTCGTCGTGTAATGGTGCCGCGAATTTTTCGTCGTAAGTTAATCGTTTAAACCAGGGTTCGGCAACCTTTTTAACCATGCGAGCCATATTTTTTTCAATTGTTCATCAAGGGCCACATTAATAAAAAAAAATTTTACCTATGACATAATACTAAAAATTTTATTGCTATTATATTTGATTATTTTACATGGAAATGTGAGCATAAAAAATAAAAATTTTACTGGAAAAACTAAATTGAATAAAAAATTGAAAATTTGTAAATTAATGCGATTTCTGTTGCAATTTGCAAGTTTGTTAATGCAGTTTATTAGTTAATTTTTCGACTCCGACCAGATAATAATAATAATTTTATAGATTAAACTGACTATATAACTATATATAGTATAAGCATTAACTATTAGATTAGATTTTATTTATAAGGAAAAAAGAATTAAATAATATTGAAAATTATATGAAAAATATTATTGAACAAAAATAAAACACAAAAATTAACCACATTTGTGCGGGCCATAAAAAATTGCTTCGCGGGCCGCATGCGGCCCGCGGGCCGCGGGTTGCCGAACCCGGGTTTGAACGATCGTCGTCAGTGCGCGAACATTTTTCTTTCGATCGATTGTCGCCCATTGCCGCCGCCGGTGCTCGATGCGACGGAAATAAAATCGTACGCGGGCGATGTGCTCGGAATTTCGAAAACAACGGCGCAGATCACACGTGAAATCAAGCCGAGAAAGAAAAGATGGCGGACGTCCCGTGAGTACCTCTATACATTTGATTATCGCGTGTACATGTCCCGTATCGTCCTGGCCGTCATTATACATAGTTTGTCGTTGTACAAAAATCCCACGAATTCGGGATGGCTCGTTCTGTGTAATTATATTACATAAATATACGTATATTGCATATAGCGGGCGTTACAAATAATATCCGACGACATATCATAACATTGTTCGATATTATGTTAATCCGGTCCACCCACGCCCGAGCAGTAGACGTGTATCTATTACGTCATATAAATAGATCGTATAGAGATAGCCCCTCATCCGCGTGCTATCGGAATTTTTAATAGCGCATATAGATATCCGTATCTCATGAATAATATCGCGAATAATTAATAATTTGCTAAATAATTTGTCACTTCTCACCAAGCTGATTAATAAACGTCCTATGTAGTTTAATAGTTATAGGTTTTATGTATACGTACATACGGCGTGTAATGTGTATAATATGTTTATAGTATCTATAGTACGTGTATGGTGTAGGTAGCGGGTTACTGTATTCGTTTAGCAGTATAATATTGTTACGGGCGCGGAACTTATAATAATACATCCAACACCGAAATATTAATGAGCGTAATAAACACTATCGTACACGTTTATTCGCACGGCTTACGAGTTATGACAGTAACATTATTATAGACGATATCAGCGTTTCAATAGGAAATTAGGTATAATCAAATGTTCAAATGATGTACATAATCTTATTTAAATACAATAAAACTAAATAGTTAATAATAATTGTGAATACCGTAATACGTACGTAACAGAAATTTGATTTTTTAATAAATAATTTAGGTATTATTATTAAAAAAAAAAAAATTTTCTCACAATTCACACCGATCATTAATGACCATTAATTATTTATTTCAAGTTAAATATTTTAAAATTTTCCTCGTTGTCTCCGTGAAATAGTCGACGCACCACGATCAATATTCAATATACTCTTTTACTTTATAATATGTTTTAATGTTTCCAATTTTTTATTCTTAGCAACAGCTAATAAGACTTATAAGAGTCTATTAAAATCCGTTCGATATAATACCTAATTACTTCCTGTTCTAAAACTATTATGGATACCAGTCATTATTGTTTCCGAAGAGCTCAAATCTAATAATTGGTCTCAACGCCAAAGGTGTGTTCAATATAATTTGCTTTTTGAAATCATTAGTACAATAGTAGGTTTACTGCGCTATTAAAATAAAAATTATTTTATTTTTTCAACTAAATGTACGTATTCAGTAAAAGGTTTTTATTTTTATTCCATATTTCGTATTTACTCGTATATACGATATTAAATTGAATTAATAAGACAAATAAAAAGATAAAAATATATAATTAGTATAATTTGTGAAAAAAGGTTCAATGTGATGGGTGGTGTTATTGTGGGTGTGTTATTTAACAGTATATTTTCCAGTGTGATATGAATATTACATTAGTAATAATTACAAAAATATACCATTTTAATTGGTATTAAATTGGTATTTTCGTTTTCGTATTTAATATTTTCAATATTTACGTTACCTCCAGTATACATGCGGACCCCTCCTAGGGGTATTTTTGGAAACGATAGCGGAATCCACTTTAAAGATATTTTAGGTTCTTTTCGCCACTACATTCAAGTGTGTTATTTAACTCAAATTAAACCAATATTTTCATAAACTTAAATAATGAAAAGTGACTTTTTGATAAGTTTCATCATCTTAACTTTTAGCGTTACGAATGGGTTTTATTTCATTTGATTCCTTTCTTTAAATATTTCGCACATAAAAAGGGCAAGTAGTTCAAATTAATTTCAACATATACTTATCCGCAACGTATAATTATATTACCACCGTGGACGTTTGTTTATAAACTTTAAAATAGGTACTTCACATATATTATATAATATCACTTCACAATACCAAATGGAGAGTTACATAACGTTCGTATCGTGTTCTTTAATTACAACATTGTGTTTTTTTTACATTGAGCGAATGACGTGTATTTTTTAAATACTGTTTTAAAATAACTGAAACATTTCGGTTGACAAGATAGTAGTAAATAAAGCGATAAACTATAGTACAAATAATCGTATTTGTTTCGCGAATAGGTATATTCTACCTATTCCTTTTCTTTCCTGTAGTTGTCAATAATTATAAAATTAACAAGGCGTATTGCATATTTTTTTTTCGCCGGCTGGCGCATATTAGAAATATGTTTCTATAATATTGTAAACATAGCGTACTTTGCAGTACCTAACTATAGTAATTAATTTACTAAAAATAATATATATATTGTAGATATTGTGGAGATTCTAAATAAAGTATATTTAAAAAATTAATTGTGTTTTATAATACATAGTTACAAGTAGATAGAGCAATTAATTATATAATATAATTTTTATTTTTAATAATTGTAAAAAATATTAAACATTTATTGATCTAAAATTAAATTAAAACAGTATATTTAGGTATAGGTAGTAATTGATAGGTGAACAAGGAGATATTTATTGGTGAACATTTATTAGGAAATATACTGATAAACAATAAAATGAACTATAGATTAAGAAATAAAATATAGCTAAAACTATGATTTACAATATTTCAAAATAAATAATTATCAGTAAAATCTATATTTATTTATCTATTATTTAACTTAAAATTTCATATAATGGTTGTGGGGTATCATATAGCGACGATCCATCTGAAAAAGTATAGTTAAAAATATTTGTTAATTACTTGTTATTATTCAATAATGAACTAACAACAGCAGCTAGAATTATATTGTAACATTATTGGGTTAAAAGGAGATTGAAATCTACCAATCCGATGGCGAATCATGACGCTTGAGTAAAATAAGTTTATCGAATATGAAATTAGAGGGATCGGTACATTAAAAAAAAGTTGTCGATTTTTAAATGAAACTTCTCTGAATATATTATGAGACTTTCGTAGAAGTTTTAAATAGAACTTTATATATTTAAACAAAAACAATTTCTAATTATTCAAAAATAATAATTAATTGATTATTTTGAACTCGTATCATATCTATTTTGACCAATGTTTAAATGAATACAATGCAAGTAATAAATTAATAATAATAATAACGTTAAAATGTTTATTTTACATCTATCGTGAAATGCCATTTATAATAAAAATTACTTTACATTTATGAAAATTCAAAGTTCTAAATGGATTAATCAGTTAAGTACTTCGACACATTTTATTATATTATTTCAATGAAACTTTAAATGAGTTTAAACACATTTTGTATTTACTTTTCTTCCAAAATACTAAAATGCGTGCTTTTTTTTATTACTTAAGACGCGCCTTGTTTTAAATTACATGTAACTTTTCTAAGATAACAAAGCAAAACTTTTAACACCTACCAATTTGAAAGTCAGTCATTACTATTTTAAATAATCTCCAATTAATTTTTATTAGTTTGATACCCTAGCGATATTAGGTGCTATTTAAAATCATTATTTTGTAAATTATTTACTACAAAAGACATATTAGTGAAGAAGTGTAGTCAGTGAAAAAATGACAATTGAATAGTTTTAATTATTTCAGACAAAATTGTTACATTAATCATTAATATTTATATACTAGAAACATAAATGTTTAGTTTAATATAAAAATCTTACCTGTGTGATGAGGAGCTGAGAAAACTGGACAGAATATTTCTGGATGAATTGGTAAGTAACCATTGGAAGCTAAAAATAAATCAAGTGATCGTTAATATATTGGTAGATTTTGAGTGATACGAGGAATGTTTAAAACACTTGAAAATTTCACATTAAAAAAACAATTTAATCCGTTATAGCCTGATAATATTTTAAATTTCTAGTATTTAAACTTGAAAATTGAATACAAGACTTCTCGTTTGTTTATTTTACTTAAATGTTAAAATATCAGAAATATATTTGCACAAATTTTGATATAATTTGTTAAAAAGATGAATAAATTTAAATAATGTTATATTTGAAATTGAATAATATTTTAAGACCAAAAATTATTTTAATAATTACTCACTATAAGTAAAGCTCGGATTTATATGTTTTTGCATAGTTTTTTTACTTTTCATATTAGATTTTCTTTAAAAACCTTTACAAACCATACTATTTGGAAGTCAATACCAACATATTATTTTGCGAATTTGACTGTTAATGTATATTTCAATGAAAATTATGCTTTGCTATTGCATGAAAAAAATATGGTCGGTTGGCACTAGAGTAGCAACATGTAGCTATCTTAATTTAAAATACTTATTATATATGTACATGTATTGGCTTTGCAACAGATAGACAGATTGGATGTGATCGATGTAATCCTATCGTTCAAAAAAAAAAAAATAAATAAATAAAACTATAGTTCATCGGCTATAATTTCATTGTTATTGATGTAATAAATTTAATTAAAAAATACGCTCTAACAACTACAGTTAAATGTTGAAATATCGTTTTCCATATGTATGCATGCATGCATTGATGGACAGACGGCAAAGTTTCTTCGAAAAAACCATTAAATACCATTTAAAATTATTAAACTCATTAATTTTTCCCTGTAAAGAATAAAAACACATTAAATTGATTTAAACTACCATTGAATTATAATTACATAATTTTTTAAACAGAAATGTTAAAACGATAAAATGTCTTTATCGTTGTACACATATATTCTGTAATATTGTTTATACCTAATATAAATAAAAAATTTTAAGAATCAATTTTTTATTGCATATTTTAAGGATTTCTATTTTACGATATATTTTAATACTTTCCCAGGGCATATAAATCCGTGTTCTACTCATAAACGTTTCTATAGTTGTTTGTATTTAACTGTGGAGAGTCATAATACATTTTTATTGATATTCGAAAACACTTGCTGATTCACTTGCCTTTTTTTCACTAAAAATGATTCTTTGAAATCAATGTTACATCTAATTATCTATTAAGAGTTTTCTGTTATTTAATATTTTTCCCACTCGCACTTGTAAATAAAGTTATTTAAGTAAAAAAAAAAAAAAATTTTAAAAGAAAATAGCTTACCTGTATGCAATGTTGGAGACTTTGTATATCTATCCGGCGGTACATGTCCTAGGTTCTGTGTTGTAATGCACGTTTCTGTAATATTATAAAACAGTGGTATTTATATTAAAGATACATAATTCGGTTTTGCGGTTGAAAAAGTGTTTAAGTATAAAAATATAATAGTAATAATTTGAAGCCGTGAAAAAAAGAAACACGGTACTTATTGAATATAGTTACGCGCAACCAGTGCCGACCGTGGAGAAAATATTTGGAAAAAATCAATGTGTTAAAAGTACAATCTAAAACGGGTAGGACAACGAATACTTGACATGTAAGAGAAAACCCATACACTGAAATAATAAATGAAATACTAGTCACGTACATAATATAACACAGAACGTAGAAATAACAAAAGAAGGCGCGAAAGGATGTACAATAACGGCTAGCGCCTTTAAACAGTTAAGTGATTTATTACTATATGAAAAAAAAAGAAGTGTTGATTTAGAATACGTAGGTACATAGAGCGAATTCAAAATAAGAAATCGAAAGGGCCGAATTTAAGCGTGATATTTTCGAGTTTAATGGTATTGAGATATTTGTCATTTACATCGACACGCGTATACGGATATTGTACGCGTGGGTATTCTGTATTTCGTCACATCTGCGCTGAAAACGGGAGACATAAATGGCTCGGTGGTTCCTCTTAAACATAATATTACCCTAGTGATATTTAACTTACTAGTGCCAGAAGAATTTTCACTTATATACGTATATAAAATCCATTTATAAACACTTGCTGTGTGCAGAAAACTAGAAATAATTTATGCCATCGTTTAACGGTGTCAAATAATATCTCCACCAATCAAAATATAGAGGTACTTATTTATTATTATTATTATTATTTGTTTAACATACACAATTTAGAAATTTCATTTATCACTTAAGATGTAAATTTTTATTCATAAACATTTAAGTTAAAAATGAAGAGTGTTTCATAAATGGACGGAATCCCTCCTCTGCTATATTATTATTTATAATTGTAAATATTCCATCATATTAGCATATTGTGTGTATAGCACGAATTGTTGATTTTCTTAATAAAGAAAAAAATTTAACCTACTGTATAGTTTGTATACTCAAGAAATACAGATTTATATTTGTATTTAAGAAAATATTTTCTAAACTATTAATTTTAAAGCGCTTATCGACAAAAACGGTGCTTTTAGTTATTATAATAATTAGACCCGGGTGATTTTATTTTTTTACACATTTACCGTGTAAATGTGATAAATGTGTAAAATGTAATATTTTTCGGTGGTTAGTGGTAGTCGTCACACTTGCGTATTCGATATTAAATATACAAGTAAGATTGTAATAATTAATACATTTTAGTTTGTTTCAATATCGGAAGGGAAAATTAGTCCGAATAATGGATTAAAAGAAATGCATAAATGAAAAAACACGAACAAAATAATTGATGAATTCGCGGAAATAAATCGAACGCATCTCTTGGGTGATTCGATCAGCTACTTACGGATTCGAGTAAGAGGGTAAGAGGTTAATGTTTTCGCGTACAAAAAGCATAATATTGTCTTCGAGTTCTTCGCGAAATAATAAGTATTACTAATAATCAGAGTTTGGATTTTAAAGCGATATAAAATTTTGTAAACGAAGCGTTATCGAAATAACCGATAATCGGCAAAACGATCGCGAGGAAGCGAAGAAAAAATAAAAAACAAACGTTTCATTTAGAATCGCTACGGTGTGTCGTTCGTCGGCAGGCGAAACATGAATTTCGATCCGATTCGAGTGAAGGAAAACGAAAAACAAACACTCACTTTGGCGATTAACTAGATAACATCGCACGAACAACAGCACGCGACAAGAGTCGACGCGATATTATCGGAAAAAAACAACAATACTATACGTAAATAATCGCCGCGCGGTCACCGTTTATTTTCTCCGCGTCGCGCGAGTTGGGCCGCTGCCCGCCGTTCCTCGATCCGCCGACCGGCTTGTACGCGCCGTAACAGTTGACGAACACGACGAACATGATGACGAACACCAACGCGATGGCCGCCACGGTCATGGCCGACATCCACACGAGCTTCTTCACCAGCTCGTCGTACTTGTACACCGTCACCTCCAGCGTGCCGACGAACAGGCCGCCGCCCACGCCGTCGTTGCGTCTCTGCTGAGCTGTCTCGGTCGACGGCGTGCCCGCGGCCGACTTCGGGCGGCCCTCCTCGTGGCCGCCGCCGTCCGTGCCGTTGACGTTGCCGTCCGTGCCGTTGACGTCGCCGTCCGTCCCGTTGCGCGTCGGCAGTCGGTCCGCCGCCGCCGCCGCTGCCGTCGTCCGCGGGTCTGCGGTGCACATGATCAGTACCGCGGGCTCGTCGCCCCGCGACGGCTTCTTGCAGCAACCGGTGCGATGGTCGCAGTCGGCGCACGCCTTGTCGCAAATCGTTTTGCACTCGGCGCCCCAGTATCCGACGTCACATCCTGAAACCACCGGCCACGTGGATTTACTGTCCACACTCAACAAGGGGGTGGGTCGTATTTACGGGGAAGGGGAGCCGAGGGAGCTACCGAAGCGACTGGCAAAGTCTGGAAAATTTAGTTCGTCCGCGTTTGTCGGTTTTGTTACAATTATTCACTGAATTACAACACTTACGGCCAAGGTGTTTGGATTTGTAGACCGCGATAGTATAAAATTACCCAACATATTAAAATAATTTGAAAGATCGCATCGGGCTTTCGAATCTATTGAAATCAAGGGGCGGAACATTTTATCGGATAATTGATACGTGTTCGTTTAAAAGCTATACACATTCATCTATATACAGGGGTGGCCAAAAGTCACGCAACAAATTTGCAACACGAATAATTGTAATAGTAAAAAAGATCGTTTATTTCTTCAAATAAAAAAAAAAGTAACGAACGTTACAAAGTATAACATCGTTTCACGGCAATTATAATAAATGTTCAATATGATGTCCTCCAGGAAGTAAGGACCGATTATGGTGGGTGTAAGAACGCGGAAGGGAAAAACTGCGCCGTAACGCGCGATGCCACATACAGACGGGTAGGCGTTGCGCGACTTTTGGCCACCCCTGTAGTATAGGTAGTTGCATTTTTGTGTGTTTAATGTGAGTTTTATGCTTAGATTAATAGTGTTAATTTAACACATTCAACGTTATATTGTTTTTGTTTAAGTTTTTCATAAAAAAAAAAAAATAATGAAAGTTTTATCATTTTGTTACAAGGTTAATTAATTGACTTTTAAACTTTTACTTTTTTACGCATTACCATAGTGTTAATAATGTTGATTTTGGGACACGTTTTGAGAATAAACTGCTTAGAGTCGTTTTTGAACGCAATTATTTATCATACTTTTTCTATTATCGATTATTACACGATTTGTGATGAGTGACGAGTGAAAAAGATTTAAAGAGCGCTTTTTTTTTCTTTTTTTTTTTGGGTCAAATGTTAAGATGAAAATGTATAGAGAATAGAACATTAACAAACAATACGTCTTGATGTATTTCATAAAATTACTTGAAATTCAAAATCGGTCAAATTAGCCACGAATTATAAATGTTGTAAAGTAAACAAAGACAAGGTAGTATTGATAACGGTTTCATTATCGTCATATTTGTAATGATTTACTATACTAACTACCTATTAAGTAATCGAAATAATAAATACGAGTAGAAATCAATCAAGAGCTTTTGATACGCTATACGTAATTATGTAAATTGTTGTAATAAAATACTTCTTTGTAGGTCTTTAGAAAAACTAAATGTTAAGTAAGTGCACTATTGAATTATTCATTAATTTGTGAATAAATCTAATTTTTAATTTTTGATAAAATATCTTTTAAAATAATGATTGTTGCTGTTCAATATCAAAACTGTCGATCAAACGTTCATTTAAAAAATGTAACTTTGTGAATCTGATATTTCAGCTTTTAGCAATTAATTATCTATAAATTTAGTGTAAACATTAAAGTAATTTTGTAGAAAAGGTTTGAAGTGTCTGCAGTAATAAATTTTAATGAGATATCGACGATATGCGAGCTCTAGAATGGTAATTTATAATTTTATAACTATACATTAGTGTATGTATTTACGTCATAAAAATCAATACAGTGTGACTGTGAATTTGATGCATTAGCAAATTGTTGAAAACATCATTAAATTCTAAAAATCACAAATATATGCTAAAACAAGTACTGTAAAATTGTAAAAAGTGAAACGCAAGACTCGGATGAGATAAAGAAACGAGATGGGTATAATTATTAATCTAAATAATTTTAAAAAAAACGTGAAATCATTGAATATAAAATTTAAATAGTTATTTCATGAAAAATATCTCGAAAATAGTTTGATTAAAATAATTTAATTAAATAAGAATTATTTTAGTTTGTATCATACCTACTTAGATTTTGTTATAATCAACTGCAAAATTATCTCATTGTAGTAATTTCATTGAGAACTCAGAGTTTGGCTTTAATAATTATAATTTTCGGTCGGTTAATATGATTAGACAGTTATGTTGTTAATTGAGTTCAAAATGTTCCAAAGACTTGAAAGTATTTAGTTTAATTTCAAATTAATAATTTTCACTACGGTGTACGCATTTTTTTTTTTTTTTTTGAAATATGATTACGTCTGTAAAACCAATAATTAAATACGAAGATACTCGTGCACTCGGAAACATACACGAACAAAAGTTACATGCGTTAAAATTGAAAAAAAGTTATTTATCTGCTAATGAATATAACATCATGTTTTGCCATAAAAACGTCAAAACTTTCGAACCTTATTTTTTATTTATAAACAAGAAACATATAACAACTATAAGTTTGAATTTGTTTTGATAATACGCTTCATTAAATTTCATATAATATTTTATTTTTCAGATTCTGATATATCTATGAAAGATCGACATTTCAACCATGAACTCCGGGTATTCAATCTAGATAAAATTTTTAGAATGTACCATGACAATAATGAAATATTATAATATTTAACTATCAATTAGTTATCGATTATGCAATAATTATAAAATTACATTGACTGTAGTACGATAATAGTACAGCTATAATATTTCCCAAACAGTTAAATGGAAATAAAAAATTTAAAACTTATACTTCACGAATAAAACGGTTTAGTTAATTGATTTTACTATAAATCAGTCTCATTATAAAAGAATAAAAAGTAGACAGTGGTTTAAATGTGTAGTAAAAACTTTGAATATTATAAGGTTATTAAATAATCGTGGCATATATTATAATATTTAAAAATTTTAAAGCAGAACGATTTGATAAAAAGCCAATATTTTCCGAAGATCGAGTGCCGTTGAATAAACAAAAATTCCCTTATAGTATAATATACAAATAAGGAACAGTTAAATATTTCTAAAAACTACAAGTCAACTATTAACTTTTTAATGTTCCGTTAGTTACTACATCGTTTGGTACGTCAAGTCACGGGCGCTTGGTAAAATAAATAAAAACGATTAAAATCGAAGTGTATAATATACTAACTTTGATTACACAACTGTCCTATATATCCAGACTTGCATTTACATTTTGCCGTTTTCGGCACGCACTCGATATTTGGACATTGTTCTTCGGTACATTGTTGAACGCAGTCGTCGTACAGTTGGATTTGATCTTTGCAACATCGTTTTACCCTGCGCATTTTCGGCACGGTCTGAAACACACGATGTTCGACGTGCACGCGGAAACGGTATTTTCATTCACATTATAAATCTACATAATACATCAACCAATGGCTCACGATATTTTTTTGCACGATCCGGTATTCTTTTTCGTGGTCCGGGCACCTCGGCGGGATGTCGAGGCACCATTTGTTCTTGATAATGTCCACGGGCTCTTTGACACTGACCGTCACGATCTCGTCGTAACTTTATACAAACAACACGGACGACGCAATGTGAGCAACGGCGCTTTTAGACGGACGCAAACGTTTTGATATTATCTACTATATAACGTAAAAGTACGCACCTCTCGGTGAAGTCGCAGTCGGTGCTCTTGGATCGGCACGGTTTCAACGACGACGACGACATCCACAGGAACGCGACGACCAGCCACAAGAACGGTGCCATTTCTGTTGTTGTTGTTGCGTGCGAAAATCGCGGTCGACGTGCGCGCGACGTCGAGAATCAAATGGACGAGACGACAATAATTTACTGGTAATAATAATAATAATAATAATAATAATAACGAAAAGGATTACATCGCGCAGTGCGTTAATACAACGTGGCGTGTGTTCGTAAACAGATTGAACGGAATATTATTATAATATACCATACCGGTAGTTGCTAATATAACGCACAGGCGACTAACGAGACGGATCGTAGAGTGGATTCGACGTGTACAGAAAGGGTCAATTAAGCGATCTCGTCCGAAGAAGGGGGACGTCAATGAAGTGTAAACGCGCGCCACGGTGATCGGTCCGTTTAATTTGTGTACTCCGAATAAATACGATATTGTGTGCGGGAGTGGTCTTTAAAAAACACTATCGAAACCGTGTTTTCCGCTCGTTATGGTCGTGTTCGATTCTCGGAGGTATCGAAACGCAGGCTTTCGATTAAAAAAAACATTCGGTTTCGATTCCTACAAAATCCTATGCTCAGTTTCGGTTATTCGAAAAAAAAAAAAAAACATTTCATAATAATAATTTACATCGACAACAGTGCATTGTTTTTGTTTTTGTTTTTTTTTCGGCGGCTCTATTATTATAATTTATAATATTATGTTTATTTTTTAACACTTGGTATTATTTATATTAATGACATAATAATATGCTATGTTGATTTAGACTTTAGAGGATTACGAGCGCGGCTAAATAGCATCGCGATTATTGAAATATTTATCATTATGAATATTGAAAACAAACAAAGACGAGTTTCCTCGAAAAAAAAACCCCCCTTCGAGTACCTACCAAATGGTATTACTAAATATTATTTATTTAATTCGTTTACGACGAAGGCGGCCCCAACATTTGCCTTTGTGATTTTGATTATTACTTTATTTTGGTGCTCAATTTAGTTTTAACAATCCGAAAGTTAAATTATTATGATGTCATAATAAATAATTATTGAAAATAATACGATTTTATTTTTCAGTCAAAAGGTGCGTCGAAAAACTAAAAGATCATAATATATATTTGTCAACGTTCGACAGTCGTTTCGGCGCGATACAATCGATCGAACGTTTCCGGTCGAATTTATAATTTTACGATTATCCGCTTCAAATTCTACGCGATCGTAGTTCATAATAATAGATTGAAACGGGCCATTATGATTGTTTCGAGTCTGTTTGAAATTGAATTCCCATGGCTATTACAGAGTATTATGATGTCTGCCGAGCGGGTAGACGTGTCAGAATGAATTTAGGGCTATTACGGCTGGTGATGTGTGTTCGCGGCGTCGTCGTCGGTGCGCATAAAGAAATAGAAATTTATTACTGTACTTATCGGGGGCGAGTGATACACTCGTGTCAAACATATCGTTTTCGTGTACGACGAGGTACAGTGTGTTTATAAATTTATAATCGCCGGCTTTCGAACACGTCACCCCCGGCCATTTCAGTCCAACCGATCTACGAATATTATTAATATCAATGTGTTTACCGAATGCTGGTTCGAACCGCCGCCGCCGCGCCGTGGCATAGGAAATGCGAGTGATAAATAGAACGGTTTTCGGTACTACCCATTCGGACTATAAACATAATAATATTATGCTTCCCTCGAGTAACTCGTGTGGTTTATAAATGTTTCTTAACATCGTACAGCCATGGAATTACGAAAAACATTTTTTACAATCCAATTTCGTTTGTCATTAAAGTAGAATCGTCATTAATAATTTTCTGCTTGTTTGTTTTTTATTAGTACACAATCGATAACAAGCAAAGAGACCGTGCCGTTTTTAAAATTAAATAAAAATAAATAATAACTATATTAAAATCACTATAGTTTGTTGTGTTGGATCGGAGAAAAAAAAATACGGTTACATAAATATTATGTTTTAGTTTATCGCGTGGCCCGTATACCTAAATTGATATTTAATGTTTTAATATACATTTTGTTTTTTCATCGATTCAAATGACATTTCAGCAACTTATCTGATTTTAATTATAAGAATTGTAATTATTATTTATTATACGTTTGATTATTTATATAGTTGTTACGATAATTAAACTGTTACATTGAAAAAAAAAGAAGAAATAATTATAATCACAAACGCTTACTCATCGAAGTCGTGTTTCAGATTTCTATAAACTGGTGCAAACGTATATAATATATAAACACACATTATTACGTTATTGTAGGTAAGCCATTAAGTATACAATATTCCATTAACTACTATATAGGTCGTTTGACGGATTCCAAAGTATGTATTTCGACCTATTGGGCGTAGGATGTGATTTTAAATTATTGCTACGAGTTCTGTAAACATTTAAATCGATGGGATATTTACCTGATATTATATTGCTTATATAAATCGAAATCGGAAATTCCGTCCGGCTAACTACACTTATATTATATAATATATTCTTCATAGTGTGTTGGTTAGTTCTCAATGTTATATTCAAAACGACAAACTATTTTGAAATAAAATAAATTATAAATGAAAAGAAAGATAATCGATTTGAATTCCGTTTTCTACAATGTACCTAGATTGTATACCATTTGAGTAGAACAGTTTTGAGAAATATTAATTTTTTAATTGCGTGTGTATACATTTCAGATGACGAACACCTGCAGAACTGGTATTGATATGTGTCCAAAGAATCCGTCTGGTATTGTATACTATATTTTACTATAAGTTATATTATTATAATACTATAAATGTTGTATACGAGTATAGTATATTTACTATTACTTGTGTGTGTGTGTATTATATTTACTGCAGACTGAAAGAAAAAAAAAACTAATACATTTATAATATGCTGTGA
This sequence comes from Drepanosiphum platanoidis, assembly GCA_948098885.1. Lineage (NCBI taxonomy): Eukaryota > Metazoa > Arthropoda > Insecta > Hemiptera > Aphididae > Drepanosiphum > Drepanosiphum platanoidis. Next base: position 4,457,753 of record OX402533.1, read on the forward strand.
TATGTGAAAAATGGGTAGTAAGGAATTATTGTTGTATCATGTTCAGAATTTAAACAATCATGTAATGTACGTGAAATATAAATGTAATTTAAATAAAAATGACTTATTGTTTCTATAATATGTTTCAGCATATGTCACGGTAAATAATGCCACATACGTCACGAACTTCTACCGAAAACTATTACGGAAAGTATCAACAGTTTAGCATGATCATATTTTTCATTGGCTATAGTTATGCACGTGAATTATGTACTTATCTATGCTAAGTTGTTGTCAAATCCATTAACATCTATGTATACGTCTACAGTCTGCAAAGGATGTTCACTTATAATAATTTAATTGAGTATAATATATTTACAATTTAAACAGTAAACACGAACCGAATACAGAGGTTGACCTCAAATTTGGAGCAAGCCATCGTGACATTAATATTTTACGTGGTAAAAAATGAATATTGGTAAAATTCAATTTCAACTCATCAATATTTTTTGAAAAACATTGGTTTTTCAATAACGTTGCTGTTTTCTTCAGTTCGTTAATTATTATTTATCTTTATTATTGCTATTATTTTTTTTATTGACATCGGATAAAAACATAACAGTTCAAAGTCAAATTATGTCCAGTGGTTTGAATTTTCAATTCACAACTAAAAGTACTAACAACTTTTGGAGCAATTTAAATGATTCGACACAAATGTCTTCCATAAAGCACACGTAATTTTTCAACTATAATCGGTTCTTCGTTTTATTAAAAATTAAATGACTGATTTGACAGTATAGTTGCTCATATACATTTGAATTTTTCGTATATTATTAAACTTGCCCGATTCGAAAGTTTCTTATTAAAAATTTCAAACGAATATAATATAATATTGTTAATAATTTGTTTATGGTTTGTGAGAAGAAGAAAAGATTTATAATAAGTTTTCCGCGACTAAAGAAGCACTACAACATAGGTACATACTTCTGCATTTATGTGTTATAAGTTGCGTTATTTATGTCTATACGTATTAAAAGGCGCAGTTACAATTTTTACTACATTACTGCAACAATAATTACAGTTTGTCAGAACTTATAAAGGATCAGGTTTAGAAAATTTTAATGAAAAATAAATAGAATTTTGAAGAAATAATATGTTTATTATCTTTTCAGGAAATTACTTGCTATTATACTTAAATTTCTCTAGAGGTAGTTCTTTGCTTTGAAAACTCAACGTAGATTGTTCTCAACAAAATTACATTATTTTTTGCAGTTTTATACAAAAATGTTTTATTATAATGTTATTATTTGTCAGCATGAAAACTTTAGGATATTTTCATCATAAACTTTTATATATTTTATATAAGAGGGAAATATGAACACTAAAAAGATATATATATATATATATATATATATACGAGTATATAATATGTATCTTATCATCAATAATAGATATTAATTTTATTCAAACTAAATTTATATCATATCTTATATCTGTAATGATAATATAATATGAGAATATTATGTACAAATGATGATGTCACAAGTTGATCAACTTTATAAATTAATTTCGGTTGGGGCCAAGTGAAAAAATCTGGGAGAGATAAATTATATTTCTCAAAACGGTAATTCCAATACTTATCGCGTACATTTTGTTACTAATTTCAGTTTAAATTTAATATTATTTGCAAAATTCGAATCTAAGGTTTCGTCACTCCGAGTGTATCCCCGAATAACTTATAATTTCTGTGATTTTCGCAAAAGACCAATATTCTTCGGCATGTTAAGGCAGCCCCAATCATATATTCAAATTAAAAATAAAGTCACCAAATTTGTGGGACCCGCGCGACATGTTATTTACTCGGTCCTCCACGGGCCTACTATTACGTAACCATATATTATTATTATCTTTGTTATTACGTTGTTTTATTTATTTTTAAATTTAAATTTCATTACATTTAAATGGATAAAATAATTATTTACGATTAATTCGAACGGACCGAATCAATGGATAATAATTTTATTCGGAAATAGTTTACGTCGGATATATAAAATCATTCGTATCTACAGTAATTCATAGAAACATTTTACGGTAAAATATACCAGATGTAACCCACTGACCCGGGACGATTTATTTCATAGGCCAATAAAAATGTAAAGTTTATGTGTTTTTTTTTTTCGGTCATTTTTATGTATTTATTTAGAATAAAAACAACAAAAACGAAACAATAACATTTTGACCATCGGTAAAGAAAACATAACTTAAATATCATTACATACTGCAGTGCAAAAGTCGTTGCAATTTATTATTCGCCATGTTTATAGCCGAAAAAATAAAGGAGACATTAAATACGTATTATCGAGGAATGGATACCGAAGTTTTTAGCTACCATAACTACTGTACACACATAAACACTGTACACACGGTATACGAAGGATACAAACGAGTACGTATACAAATAACTTAGTTATTATTATATAATATTATGTACACCCGTGTCGTTTAAATCATTGTAGAGCTAATGAGTTTCCTGAACCACGTTCGCGTGGTACAACTCGCGAGTTATTATCGTCAAGGTACGATAATAATATCGTACTACAGTGTTTGTACGATAACCGTACAGTATGGTTATGAGAGAATTATTATTTATTTTTTTTTTTTAATCGTCACGCATTGAAACGTAACGAGATAATACGACTACTGGTAATATAACACGACACGATTTTCGTTACGAATGCGTATTGTATACGTATTTTATCTGTTTACTGATTTATATCAATATCCGGTTAGTTTTTTTTTTTTCTGCGTACGGGTTTTGTTCCGAAATCAGTTCGTATTTGTGTTTTATCACTGTGCAGACGTACACGAGCGTGTTTTTGTATTCGTTTGAAAACCTACGATTTCACTCAGGTTTTCAACGAAATTTATTACTCGCATAAATTAAATACAGAAGAAAAAAAAAAAAAAATGTCAAAAACCCAAATTAATTCCTTCGAATGGAAATGTGAAGAACAAGAAGAAATAAACGAGCCGTCAGATCCACAATCAGCTATTGAAGAACTGCGCGAATTAGTTAAAGGTACGAAAAAATAACGTAAATCGACATGCTCATAAATTATATTATATGCTTTATGATGAAAGGTTATTTTATTTTTTTTTCTATAAAAGAATTCGTGTTTGATATTTAATTCTGACTTTTTTTTTTTACTCATAAGCAGAAGTGCCATATAAATTAAATCAAACAGTCACCAGTCATCAAATAGTTATGAATAATAATGATATTTTTACAAATAAAATAATACAATTAAACTATTGTTGTGAACTATGCGCCTGTTATATCATAATATATTTATTGTTTTTTTAAATTGTTGGTTAAAAATTAATCGTATCGACTTCAATTCCATAATTATTTCAACACGGAATAAATAATAATAATCAATAAACGTTAAACAAACGATAAAGAATGTTAATAACGATAAATATTTTAATTTATAATATTTTAATAATATTAGTAGATAAAAGCAAATATCGTATGGCGTAATACATTTGGCGTCACTATTAAAAATAAAATGTAACATTGATTTCCGAAAAAAAATTTCGAGTGTGATGGCAGGTTAATTAGTCTCCAACGTAATTGTCTATGACTAATTAATAATATTATTAGTGTTATGTTTATTTCAGTAGGAGTCGAACGAGATTTTGTCGAAAGAACTAAAATCGTTGTATTTCGTATTTTCATTTTATCATCGATTTCATAAAAATTTGATTTTCGTGAACGTTCGTAAAAATTGAAATTGAGTTTACCGCTGTCGTGGACATTACAAAAGTCGGAACAACTTGTGAAGGATCTAGAAACTTTTTAAAAGTTTTAGTGACTGAATTAAAAATAAATATGATATTAATTTTTCACCATAATGTTATTTGCAATTTTTTTTACAGAAATTTTTAAAACTTGAACTTTCAATTGCGTATAGAAAAAAAAGTCGTGCCCATGTATCTTTGAAATTTTTTACACTGAAGTAAAATAAACTTACGAAGACTTTTGTATACGTTTTTGAGTTTTAATATAGTAAAATGTTATCAAACTGATCAATGTTAAATAAAAATCAAAAATTTCAAGGCTTATAATATTATAAGTAGCACACATTTCTTTCAAAGATTTTTTTTTCGTCTCCTGTGCTGGAGATAAATATGACATTATGATGAGTGCACGTTAAAATAATATTGACATTATTTTACTATCTTAACTTGAGCTTATTAAACTTTTAAAGGTGATATTTCTTTGAAATCAAGAACCGATGATGTATTCATGCTTAAGTTTTTAAGAGCCAGAAAATACAATTTAAATAAAGCGTTTAAATTGGTAAGTTGTTTAAACAATCGAAAGTTTATATAATGTGCACCTGTCGTGATAAAAATGTATAGGTTTTTCTTTTTTGCATGCTAAATGAGGCGTGACAATGACAGTTGAAAAATAAACTATACATAATATTATGTATGTATAAAATAATAATCGTTTTAATTTTTGTTGTAAAGATTCAAAAGTATTACGAGGTAAGACAAAAGAATTCATCGTTATTCCATATAGACGGACCATCCAAATACAAACGAATTTTAGAAACCGGAACGGTTTTCATTTTGCCTAATCGAGACCAACGTGGACGCGAAATATACGTTTTTAGAATGGGTAATTTTTTATCATAATTTCAAATGCCGATTTATTTATTATATAATACGCGTTAATAATTTAATATTATTGACAATAAATATTGTAGATCGTAAAGAATCATAATCCATAATAATGTCAGTTCTATAATATTTAGGAAACGTTTTGCCGGGAGCCAGCGTTGAAGATATTTTTAAAATCAACCTCATGATGGTCGAAATTCTGTCTGAAAACCCGGAAACTCAAATAGCCGGTATAGTCGCTATTGCTGATTTTACCGAATTCAAGTGGCGAAAACATTATCAATATTTATCACCCACCTACGCTAAAAAAACTGCCGAAGTCATACAAGTCAGTAAAACATATTGTTCGAATTAAATTGCTTGTAAAGTGATGAAAAAGCGTTATATTTTTCAACTTCTTCCGCCTCGTGTTTGTCGTAATACGTATACAACTTCACTATCAATTTAATAAACTCGAGTTTAGGTAACTAATTATATAACATTATAATAATTTGAATATAGTTACGATATTATTATAATCGGCTCGAAATAACATTCATTACAATAATTATTATTATCTTCACGTGAAGAGTAAACCAAAAATTATATATAATATATAAAAATCTTTCTATAGATATTAAAATATAGGAAATAAGTACATAATATATTGTAGATATAGGTACTTGAAAAATCTTTTGAAAAAAAATTAACTCTCAGAACCTTTATTTTTATTTTTTTCTAGTAGAATATGATATCGAATGAAAATCGTACAACTGTTTAGAAAAAAAATATATTTTTATTATTTCGTCGTAGGTTATTAAAAATAAAATCGTTCTAGACGCTCTACTAAAAGTTGTATTTCAAATATCATGGCTATTATTCAAAGACCAACTCAACGGCACACTATCGAATGTCTGCTATTAGACTATTTGTGAAGTGACTAGTGACGTATTGGTTTACTTTACAGCGATGTGTGTTTTTTTCCCATAATAAACACCCATTGCATTCATCCCGATGCCGGGGGATCGCTCTAAAAATGTTAAATAGATTCAAATTGTCCGTAGAAAATTGTTTTCGGTCGGTATTCTAGCGAAGATATAATTAATCGCCCCGATCGTTTAAATATTAATCGCATCCAACTGGAATAAAGAGTATAATTTATTATCGTTTGTGTTGTTATACAACACATGGCCGCGTACACGGCCGTTATATAGAGACGGTTGGTTTGAATTTATAGCGTATAAAATGATACAAAATATATTATATCAGATGAAAAACCGTTTATGCGAATTTGTGATTTTTTTTTTTTTTAAATAGTTGTTTAATACCCTCGTGACCTTTTTGTAAACGTAATACGAACAGACGAAATTCAATTCCTATCGCGTTAGAGTTCCCCGATTTCGAGCCTATTCAGCTATTCGGAATGTTTTTCATGAATTATCGCGCACAATTGGTCGTTTATGTTTTTTTTTCCCAGAATTCGTTCTGTGCATAAATTTAACGAGCATTCGAATAATAAGAAAAAAAATTGGAAAATGTTAGCATTATACGTCATGCGCATAGCTTTCGAAAGAAAATCTTCGACGCGTGTTAAATTTCGGAATCTCGATATTATTAACGCGTGATATTCGATCTAAATCAAATACACTTTGAACTACGAAATATTTTTCGACTGCAAAAAGTTTAAAAAAAAATGTTTACATAAAAAAAAATTAATACAATAGCAATTCGTATCTATAAGAAAAAAAAAACCTAAGAACGTATTACTTTGTACCATCGTAAAAAATAGAACGGAATCGTTGTTCTACGTAAAAACAAACGATACAATTCGAGTATGCTCTTCAAAAATGCCGCATAAAGTTGGAAAAAAAAAACATTACGTTAGTCGCAGCGTTTTACTACTGTTGATATTACTTCTTTGAACGCTACGAAAATCCAAAAGAATACAACAGTGATTCGGGAGAAAAAAAATATCAATTTAATTACATTTTGTAAAAGATGTTGTTGAAAAACTTAATATGAATAAATGATAAAAGATTTTTTTTTTTTTTTAAGAATATTACATTTTCGTATTACAAATACGATTTACGTTTCGTTGCAATTTCAGGCCCTACTCAAAAGCTTTGATTCGAAAAATTCTAAAATTCAAATGAAACGCCAAAATTAATAATTGTTCGCTAATGATTGTTTTGAAGAATCCGTTGTTATTGTTATCGAGATGTCGATTTGCGGATAATTTATTCGAAATCATTATTATAATGCGCGACGTAGATACTTTACCTGAAAGAAATTAAAAAATAAATACCAAGTGAAACTAAATACAAATCTTTATTGAAAATTACATTATTATAATGCATTCGATGTTATTCAATTTTTATCTTATTAATTTTATTGTCTTTTTTTAATGTTATTCAAATTTTAATGAATTTATGTTATAATTAATGTATTTTCGCAATCGATTTAAGCATTTTATGTGATTGATAATTATTTCGCGTCACTAGCAGATTGATTAGATAGATTTATTTTATTTAAAAAAACAGCAATTATTCAAATTAAAAATCCCAAGAATATAACGTATAAATGTGTTAGTTTGAGAAAAGATATGAAAACGATAAAGCGTACTGTAACAAAAAAAAAAAAAAAAAGTCATTTTCCTAAAAAAAAAACACTCAATTCGTTTTTATTGTTTGGAATATTTTATAATAATGAAATTCATATATTTTTTCAGGACAATTTCCCATTAAGATTTCAAGGATTTCATTTTATCAATGCACCTTTATATTTATACACTGTATATTCAATCATTAAACCGTTTTTAAAAGAAAAGATACGATGTCGGGTTAGTTTCTTCTTCTTCGTTATTATTATTATTTTCTTTTTTGAGTTAAATTTAAAGTTTTTTTTTATTTATTTTTAGGTACATTTTCATGGAAATGATTTTAAATCACTGCACAAACACTTAAGTCCAAATATTTTGCCGAAATACTTTGAAGGTACTATGGAATTTGAACCGATTACTTGGGTGCAACAATTCTTGAACAAAGAACAATATTTCGAAGGTAAAAAATTTAAATATACCAAAGTACCTGTTATAGTCTGTAAACAATATTTAGTTTGTTTTTTTTTTCGTATCATTTTTTTCTACTACAATGTCATGTATTTCTCACGGGTTTATTTTTATAAAATTTTATATTTATTTGATACACTGATTTTGTTTACCGAGTTAATTCTTTAAATCACGTATTATGTTTTTTTATTCGTATTTTATAATGATTGCTAACGTAATCAGTTGATAATTATATTTTTAAAATTCTAGCCATAACTCATAACGTATGACGCACATAAAGAGAGACATACGCTCGTTTATTTATTTCTGAATATTTTCAATGATTTATTTGAGTTTTCAAAAACAGTACGATTGTTTTTAATTTTAGAAATGAAACAATATGGATACAACAAGTGATACATACGTAGATGGAACCCGTTATAAGCGAAAATATCAACGCAATCAAAATATTTAGATTATGAGTTTGTATTAATATTAAATTTATAATTATTATTTGCATCAATACAACATCAATATAAATATTAATCTATATTAATTATAATATGTATTTTAGACTATAACCATGCTAGAAACGTGTATAATAGGTTTAGAAAAACAAACATTTTTATTCGATACACAAATAATTATGGCACGCGTCGAATAGTGTTTGAAACGGAAAAATTTATTATATTGACATATTTATTCGTGTGGTAATTTTTTAAATTTCCCAATACGAACGAAAAAGTGTACGTTTTATTCAATATTAGAGCCTAATATAGTATTACAGTATATTTTATCTAAACATACCGGACATTTTATTTTTTGATTAAATAGATCATTTGATTATACGTCATACTCTATTTAATTAGTAAACAGAGAACGAAAATGAATAAATATCATTACACGAAAATCCTTATAAATAAGTAAGTTTGAACAAAGACAGAGTTGGTAAACTCATTTTCTTTTCTTTTTATGACGAAAAGTTGTTTTCCCTTCTTGTGCGCTTTATGTAGTTTTTCAACTGAAATAAACATGTGAACAGTATACATAAAGTATGTGTCGGAAATGATGATGTCAAATCATTATTGAAAATTTCAGAGCTGGCCGATGTACAATAACAATAACAATAACGAACCAAACTTTTATAGGGATCGAAATGCGACGTCCAAAAGTGTAAAGCATACAAATCGACCGTACGTACCTACCAATATTTACATATTATTATTATACTTGTGTTGTTTATAATAATTTCCAATGGTAATTTTGAATTCTGAGATTTTTTTTTAAATGATTTTTCGACGGGCATAAAAATGGTGTTAAAAGTCGACTCACCGAATGTTTTTTTTAAAATTAAATTTGATTCAAATCGATTCTTTTAGAAAAACTTAAATCTGCGGCTAGGGTAGGCAGCAATTAAATGTAAAATCGAGGAAATGCCCGAAATATTCCCCCTTTCATAACTCGTATAATCATATTTCTGCAACTCGAACAATTTATATTATTTCCTATTGATATCACATTGAATAAAAAAAAAAAAAACTGTCATTCACACAAGACTTAGAAACTCACGTGTATACATAAGAACTCAAAAATATTAGTGGAAAAATGAGTTCCTAGAATAAATGACGTTATATGGTTTGTTGAATTCGTAAGGCACAGATACGTTCCTCGGATTTCTTCTATATATTTTAATACCGATAGAGATTAAAGGACACACGATCGGGCACCATAGTGATGAAAAAAATAATTTCTCATACTCAATAGACAGACAGATATTGCCTTTTATGCAATGTGTTCACGCTCCAATTGCTCCAATATACCATTACATATTTCGGACGGGTGACTTTATATTGAAATAAGGTTTCGGATGGCGTACACATTTTGGATGATTTTCAATTTTTTAATATCTCTCCATGCGTGCTCGGGCAACGTACGTCTTGCATTTCCTTAAAAGTAGCTGTGACCTATATTTAACCGCGTAGGTCCGAAATCTCAAATTGAGTGAATAACAGAGCAGTTTAAAAACATATTAATAAAAGATGTTTGTTTTTTTATATATTTTCAAAATGCGTTAACACCACTTTTGTCGTGTTTCGAATTATTAAAACGTTTTGTTTTAATATCGAAAACGATAAAAAAATCAACCGGCCAAAAGAAAAACATCAGCGCGAAACCAATTATAATTTTTCGCCTCTCTCGGAGTCTAACAAAAAAAAAAAAAGAAGAAGCCTAAAAACAACAATAAATTGGAGAATTCGTGTTTATTTTAATCCAAATCGACTAGCGTGTTACATTTTAACCGCCCGAGAAGAATACATCTCGTCCTTTGTCAACCGATATATCGTTTTTTTCACCCGACGCTCTAAATCCTATATTGTTCCGTACGCCGCGAATAAGGCACACGCAGAAATTATCACACGATATGTTTTTATTCGGGAGCTATACGTACATTATCGTTGGCCACCAGAAGAACCGTGGTGCCACACACGGGCGTGTGGTTTCTCGGCGTGACATCACCACTATACACGGAGAAATGTCAATAAAGTACAACATAATAGGTACTAAAATATTAAATTCCGCGCGGTAATATCCATTCAATGATCACGGACGCGTGTTATCTATATAACCGTTAATTTCGAGAACGACTCGAATACCATGCACAGGTATTTTGTTCCGTGCGACTCGTAGGAGTGTGGTTTGCGAAGATTGTAAACATGTGTCGATACGTTTAACAATACAAATGCGCGTGCCCGATGTATACATATAATATGTAGTATAAAGGCGCCAAGTGAACATTATTTCGGGAACGTTTGGGTGGGTCCAAGACGACGAACTCGACGGAGATGTGCGGCGATTTTTAGAGGAGAAAAAATGGTCCCCAAAGGCTACAAGACGGTCATATTATTATAGTTTTCGAAACTGATACTTATGCACGTACGAGTACAATGTACGAGATGAATTTTGTTTTGAATGGCTTACCGTGCGAGCGAAAGAATGCGCGCAAAGAGAGTTGGAGAGTATTATACTGGAAATACACAACGGAAAAGAAAAATGTTTTTGAGCATTTTGCATTCTCTCACGCGTGATACGCGACTTTCGGATGATTTACCTGTGTGGTAATACGTCCGCAGACGTTACGGTTGTGGCGGCGAATTAGAAAATGCACGAAACATCAAACAACCGTTTATTGTTAATAGTTTTAAAAAGTCGGGCGAGCGCCGCTGTTCAAGTGTTCGTTCTTCGGCACTTTGTTACTCGGGTAGCATTATAAAGGACAGGGGCACCCGTGCAAAATAACGTGACATTTTTCAACCCCACTTATAGCTATGGCTTTTAAGTTATTTTAAATTTCAAATTATCGCACAATCTATGAGACGCGCAGTTTAACCATCACTGACTGAAAATCGCGACTAAACGAATAAATGCATACTTTTAAAACTGCAGTATGTACACAAATAAACTTAATGAAACAAACGCGTTATTATTCTTATGCAAATAAAATATATATTTAAGTACAGTTATACGTGTTTAACGATAATATTATGTTGAAAACAGCGATAATTCAAACATTTCACTCTCGAGTACTTTGTATGAACAATAATAATTAACACTAAATAGTTGAATTTGTAAAAATTAATTAGTCGAGAAACCAGTTTTATAAAATAAATTACAATATATTATTATGGCGTGGAAGATATTTTCGTTCAGACGAATGTACGATATTATAATGTGGGAACACGTGTAAAATCATTTATAAATACAATTATTCTTTGTCTTGAAAAAAAAAAGAAACGTGTATTATATTATTTTTTTTTATAAAATGTACACATCTCTTTTATGAATAACAATGATAAGTAATAATTTATTAATTTGTAAATAAGTTATACAGCATTATATTACATTCCGTTTGAGTAATCATAATAAGTATTGAAAATAACTGAACGACAAAGATCAATGTTATACTATTATTTAAAACAAACTGTTTATTTTTCATTTCATTGACATTTGTTATAAAATCTATAGCTATAAATAAGACGTGATAAAAACATTTATTAATTTTTTCCCGACGCAATATCAAATAAAATATAAATACCCAAAGACATTTCTCTGTAACAATACTTACACGTTTTGTCTACAACACCACAGCTTGAACTAATAATTAATCAATAAACAACCCGCAGGGGTCCGAAACGTCTCGTCGTATACTCCAAAGTATTATTTGTACAGCCGCTGTGACAATATTATATAATTACTAATTTGTAAAAAAACAATAAATCATAATTTCGTCGAATAAACGCAATAAATTTTGTCTTCGCGTCGCGCCAGTTTTTGACTTTTAGTTTCTTAACGCGGGAACATATTATTATTGGAAAGAAAATGTGACGCTAGGGAAATCGATAAGTTTTTTGAAACTCGCGAGCGCGATATTTCGACGTGTTCCGGGAAATTAAACCACTGCCCTCCGCAAACACACCGATTCGATCGTCCCTCGTCTTCGCCGTCGTTACGTGTCGGCTCCGACCCGAACACAACACCTCGCGTGTTTTATTAAAAGGCCCGAGTTTCGTTTGATGTACACCGATATGAGACCGTTGAGAATTCAAGGGCCAGAGGGAGAGCCATACGACCAACAACTGTACCTGCAACTGTACCGAAATCGAACGAGCAAATACGGCAACTCTCGGACACGCGTCGTATGACGATCTAAACTAGACACGTGCCGTATGAATATTTTTAGTTAATAATTCGGGTATGGGCGTTTTAGTTATTTTAACTTCATTCTCGTCGGAGTTGTATTAGTTTTTTCGCGTGCGCTTGTTATTATCTGAGCATGTACTCGTATGTGTGTGTGTGTGTGTTTTTAGAAATATCACAAAGTTGATGTTTAATAAACTACTATAGTTCGCGGTCCGATTCGTAAAATATGGGTTTGACGCGTGTTGCGTCATTGTTAAACCGCGCGCGAACGTTGCTATAGTTTTCGGATAGGTCGACCTTCCAAGAAATTCGAACGACATTTCTGTAGTTTGGATTCTACTTTTCCCCGAAACTAGTTGTGTTCGCACAGGGATTGACAAAAGTCTGCTAAATGAATAATAAGTTCGAATAGCCATAATGTTCGGGGCCAATATATTATTGTGGTTCGTATACTTATACCTACTGCTGTGTTTAGGTATACAATAGAAACATTATACGAGTACTTTTGCGCGAGATCCCGTGGTTTTTTCGACTAACAATTAATATTTTCAATACAATATCGTGTAATTTAATAATTGTTTTGTATACCAACAGTACTGATAAATATGGTTTTTTTTTAATATTTCCACGCTTGAAATTAAATCGATACGTCCAAGATTTGAAAGTAAGTTTGTACATTGAATCGTATGATTTAGATCGTAATCAAAAAATATATATATACCGTCTGTATTGTACTGTTTGATTAAGAATTTTTCAGACCCTGGAACAATTGCCACGAAAATCAATACGTACGTATGTTCAGAATTTAGATGGGTTATTACTTTAAAAGAATCGCCCGAGTCAATATTTCTGGCAAAATGCATTTTCTGGCTTTAGAAAGTTGTAACTTTTTTCTTTGTTTATAAATCTAGTACAATTGAATAAGTATATAAAAAGAAAAAACCACATTAATCTGATATAATTGAATCGCATTGATTTCAGATCCAATAATAAAATAGATAATTAATGTAAAAACATACCAACTTGGCACTTGTCATTATTTATTTATTTTTTTTGTTTCGTTTGGCTCGTGTCCCAATTTATTATTGACCACTATCAATATCTACGTAACAGAATTTCATCGAACAGATCAATTTTATTGCACTTTTACATTAATAACTAATAAAATTATTCTACCGGAGCAATATGAACAAATTTTTTCTCTAGTTCTCGAGTGGTGGAAATCTATTAAAATATTGTTATTATTATTATAATTTGACGGGACGATAGTGTAGCCCAGTATAGAATACATATTATTGATAATAGATTTCATTTGAATAAAATATTTTTAATTAAGAGTTTTGAAAGTTCAATTGAACTAAAAAAATGTTCTTCAAACTTTTCATAAACTAAATCTAAATTTAAAAATGTTATGGGCAAAAGTATTACTGTATTTACCTCATTGGTGCACAATGTTTATATAATATTAATAACGAACCTTCAAAGTTTGGTAGACTTGATTGCGTTTTAGTGCTAATGTTTACTCTCATTATAAATTTAGACCTAAAGGTTGATGAAGAAGAAAACCAATTAATGGTTTTTTTTTTTTTTTTAATTATTTATTTGAATTTGTATTTTGAATTAAAAAACATTAATCACTTCGCTCAAAATCCAAAACATTAAAATACTTTCTACGAAAAATGTACTTTATTTTATGAAAACTTACTGTTATAAAATTATAAAACTAGATCGATTGAATATATAATAACAAATAGGTTTCGTTTGAATGATAAACCTGTAGGAATGTGATAAAACACTAGGTAGATCCTGTTGTATGTGTATTAAACCCATTATTGTCGAATGAGTTAGATTAGTAAAATGTAAAATAAATATAAGGGTAAACGTAGAATAAAAGTTCAGTTCTCTTTATCTTCCAAAACTTTGAAGACAAGGCCTTGTATATTTAATTATTTATTCATAAACGATACCGAACGACGAATAATATATTAATTCATATTGCATTGGTATTTATAAATATATCACTGTAATATTTTCATATTTTTAATGTTTTAATTTTCATATTTTAGTATAAATAAATAACCAGAAGTTTATTTGAAAAACAATTTAACAATGATGACCAATTCCCCACGAAAGGATCCTTTGACTATACTTAAGCCAAGTAAAGCTACTTCATTTGGGTGGCACCTAGATGGGTCATACCTGAAAGGGGACTCGGTATTTTTACCTTACTCACTCAATATTTAAGTTTTATTCTTCTACTAATCGCCGTATTGTGAAGGGACACTTAAACCTTCTAGGGAGGGTTTTAAAAATATTCTCGGGGGACTCTAGTGCCCAAAGCCCCCCCTCCAGTATTCGCCTATGGGTGGCACATGAGAAAATTCAAGTTTACCCTTTATTTATTTAGAAAAAAGAAAAAAATCAACAAAGTCCTGTACGTTGTGATGGGAATGAGTTTTTGAAAATGTTGAGCCAAAGAACGCAGTGAAAATCGTACAACTATCAATAAGGCTTAACACGTGACAATCGATGATACAACGGGGAAAATATACTTCTCTAAATCGCCATTCCTTATTAGGGGTATTATGTTGTCGATCGATTTTAATTGGTACGTAAGAATGGCAGCCATAACTGTACGTTGGAATTAATTATAATTATAGAAATACATTACATGTATACATAAGTACTTATATGGTGTTCACAATTAAAATGTAACAGTCTTTGAATTTTCAAACGTTTAACGAAAAATAATATGACCAACTCGTATACTTAAACTCTACATCTCGAGAGCAATGTGAAATATAGTGTTTCCAGGTAATTCTAACTGAACAAATAAGTGTAGTAAAACGTCGAAAAAATAGTGATTGTAAAACATAAACGACTAAGAACTATAATAGTAAACTGGAAAAAGATATATATACAAAGTGTATACACGCGTAACGAGTCGTAACTATTTTGTAACTATATTATAATATTTTTAATTTGTTGTTCAAATGTTGACGGTAATTTTTGTTTTGTAATCGTTTTGTAAGAAATATAATTTTACGATTGCTCAATCGTTTGAAAATCATAACTTTCAAACAAATATAAAATTTAATTTTGAATTATAATTTTACGAATAAGTAAGTTTAACGACGCTCAAATGTCCTTAATTAGAATGGTCGAAATGGGTTTTTTTTTTTAAAATTGTTCGTAGATTACATCATATACTTTAGTAAGAAACCAGGTGACTTGCACTAGTGTGGCAATAACCGGTGGCGATAAAGCGAGTAATAGATTTAATATTTAATTAAAACCATTCACGTCCGATGAAAGAGTGCATAATTAAAAAATGAACTTTTTTAATAACGAACTCTTTACATTTTTGTATTTAGTCTTTTGGGAATTGTTTAAGTGTAAACAGAGATTTCCAAAAGTAAATATCGCATAATAGGTTAGATAATGGTTTCTAATAAATAATTAATAATCGTTAAAATATTGATTCGATTCGCGATAATCTTTAAAGAACAAATTGTGATCGGTTAATTTTAGAATGGAAGTTTTTAAAAAATGTAAAATAATTATTTTGATCGGTAATATTATTGAAACGACGACTCATAAAGCAATATTTTAATATTAAAATTTTCATCGAAGTTTTTCAAAACAAAACGATAAAAACCATAATTATTTCGATATTTATCACGTGACTTTTTATATTTATTAAATATCTCGGTGTAAATAATGAAATCGCGAACAATGTAAAAGAACACTGAACCCGACAACTTCGATGTATCAGCTACTCAAGCCGTTAGCGTCGTAACACAATATAAATAATGAAATATAAAGTAAGTAGTTTATAATTTCTCGTTTCGTTTGCGTCGCGCGGGGAAACTTTTCGATAAAAAAAAAAGTCGCGATTTTTATACACTAATATGTATATTATATTCATCAGAGTTGAAAAAAATAAAATAATAATTGTATTTTTATGATTTTCCGCATACACAAGTGTGTTTATTTAATATGGCAAATTTACATACGCACGCGTGTGTATTGTGTGTACTGCTGTTTGTGGTAACCATCAAAGAAACAAATACTCGCTGCGGATCAGAGCACAGACGTTTTAACGCGAACGCTCAGGGGTCCTTAAAAACACTAGTTTCCGTCTGCAGAAACGGCGCGGCGGCGGCGGCGGCGGCGGCGACACCCTCTGCACGAAGACCTCCTCTCGGCAGCCTCGAGGTAAAAAATGAGTTATTGAACTACGGCCGTAGTCTGCGGCTTGCCGAAAACGCCATGAAAATAAATTAGCAGGAAGACGACGCGTTTAATAATAGCCCTTGAATCTCGAATAAAACGTACGCGTTAAACGCCGGAGTATAATGCACCACTCGTTAAACGCCGACATCGTAAACTGATATCTTACGGGTGTATTATAACACTGTGTGCTATAACTCGTCCGCAGAAACACACGTGATGCAGTTAATATGCAAAACAAATTACCTTCCACCTTTCAAAACCAATACGAACGACGCGCGACGTACGAATGCCCGGGCAATGCTATTCGGATTGTAATCACCAGTTTCAATATTCTACAACGGCGCGTACATGCATAATTTACATAATTTCTGTATCCGCATAACTCGATTATTATATTATTCGGAATATCGTAACGTATACACTTAATTTGTGTTCGTGGCGGCGGCGGCGGCGGCGGCGCGCGCGCGCGTACGTATGGGTACAATTACGATAAAAGATTGAAACTATTTCAATAATTAAACACGCATGCATCGAACGTCGCGTCGGACGGGGCGGGGAGGGGCTGTAAGTATGTGTTAGTTTCACATCGTCGTCGTCGCGGCCGTCCATATCAATAATTATTAGTGCAACGAAAAGGGGCTGAAAACGTCATGACGTGGCCGCCGCCGCCGCCGCCGTTCAAAAAGGAACGCATTACCGGACACACCAAATGCGTTTAATATCGTACCGACTGTTATTACGTATCACAACGTACGGCGTCACCGACGATATTTTTTATCATCGATATTAATTATCATTAAATAAACCCGTTTTTTCTCCACTGGAAATCCTATTGGTTTTCGTTGGTTATTTTTTTCCGAGAATTCAAACACTATAGTATACTAATTATCATACGTCTTAAAAACACTGTCGTGCGGCGCGCAGAATGTCTCGGCCGACGATTTTCATTTTTTGTTTTATGTAACGTCGTAATGGTGGTGTAAAACTACTCGTCAATTGAATATACGTTTTCTCCGACGACGGGTCGAATATCGTAATAATAATTTAAACGTGAAATACCGCTGCGGTTTTCGATCTCGATCGTGCAACTCGGGGCAAAAAAAAAGAAAAAAGAACAACGCGATAACATTTCGATAAATATAATATTCTCGCCGTCGTCGTCGTAAGCAGTGGACGACGAACGTTTTCATTATGTGCGCGTCATATTATTATTCCCGTTGTGTAAGTTAAACGTGAAATTAGTTTAGAGTGATACCGGGTCAATTACAATTTCCTGTGATCGTGTTTCATATCCTACACGCCAGTCGTCGAAATAATATATAATATACTATATTGCCCGAGGAACGGTCCAAAAATGTTGTTTTAGTTCGAACCAGTTTAATATTTTCTGTGCGTAGGAAAAATGTCACGAGAGCATCCGTTTAATCATATTAGACGTAATGGCCGTTATTATTATTGTTGTGGAACGAGCACAATTTGGAAACGAAACCGAAACCGCTACGAGTCGAATAGAATAACATCTCAATATGTTAGGAACCTTATTTTTCATCAATCGGTTCGTATTTTATAACATTTTTAAAATTTGAATAACTCGTGTGAATTTTATTTTTAACATTTGAAATGCTACCGTCCGAATGAAATTCGATATTTCACCCGTAAAACTCATATGAAAATAAATATATCGTCATGTGAACGACAGACCGAATGAATAAATTATCAAAAAATTTATAAAAAAAACTAACCTATTAATTTAAAAATGAAATATTTATCGATTGAAATGACACATTTACTCGAGAAAATATTAGCGACAAGACAATAAGGCAATAGACATATTTTATGTATAACATAAATGCGGTTTAAGTTAGTCAAGATCAATAAAGTACACACGCAATTATTCCAGATTTTCGTTCTAGTTTTAAAACTACATTGAATTATGTATTATAATATCGTATTATTTTTTTTCGTCTTTCTATTCAATATTTTTTTCTTTCATTAGAAAGAACAACTTTTCTAAAATCTTGTAGTTAAATTTTCCAACCTTAAGTATAAATGTTGAAAAGTTTAGTTTTGGATAATTTCGAGTATTGGGCGATATGAATTTAAAGTTTTCATTGCGAAATTAAATCATAACCCGGAATTTCTTTTCGATTCGTTTTTAATAAATAACATTTTCACTTGATTACCTGCTGTAATGTTTTCGAACAATATTGTTTTATAATTGTTTCTAAACGTATTAAATATACAATAGGGTAATAATGGAAGTGGTTCGGTTTTTATTTATTCGTATTTATCGAAATCGAATCAATTGTTTTTTGTTCTTTTATAACGCATGAAAAAAAAAACACACACACAGCTGATACGGCAATACATACTTCAACGATTGAATAATTAAATTTCAAATTAGTTTATGAAAAGCAATACGTTGATTTTATATTAATTTTGGAATTTTTAAAACTAAACTTTTTCCACGTCGTTCTTTGGTACGCATACTTTTATATACGTATAGGTTTATCTGAGTACATGTTACCGGTAGACGTTTGATGTTTTAATTCCATTTCATTTAAGTAATGTACCGTCAGATAATACGGCTTACACGTCGCTGTATTAAAACTAAATTACATTCTTCGTGCACCCGCGCTCTGCGGAGATGGAACTTTGTATACCAGTGCAAGATTTTATTCCGAATAAATCCTTCGCGTTCAATATTCGTTTGGTTGATCATAATTCACAGGGTGCCTGTAGATAATTAATTTCAGCGTGCAGCTCGACCCGCGACGAAGTTCGAGTCTAGTTCAAATGTTGGTTCTTTTGTGTGTAGGTACACGGTGTACCGTACATCGTACGTATTATGCAATTTAATTTTACGTATTCGTTTGTTTTCGTATTGTAAAAGAACGCATTATGTTCGCATAAAAAACAAAGCCGTTTTAAAGCTCGACTAGTCGGGGTATACAATATACATAATCTATACTCGCAATTAGTGCACATAACGAGTACAATGAATAAGACTTGTTTCGATTTGTAAAACTGAAAATAGTGAAAAAGAAACAATCGTTCTCGATTTCTGGTTTTTTTTTTTCACACATTATAGTGGTTCTATCAGATTCCGAGTGAAGCGAAAAAGCCATCGGTTGCACAATGATGACGTGTGCTTATTTTCTATTATTTACTTATTTATTTTTTGAATTTCAGTATGGTAAAACTTGTAGTAACTGTAGATTAGAAATCGAACACAATGTTCGTTTATTGTGCTTTAGAAAAATCTTATTTACCGAATTTCATTTTTTATATCTCATCGTGGAAATATATTAATCTAATGACGTTTGGCCGAACAATTAGCACCTATTGATCTCGTCTCTATTGATTTATATCAAACGAACTAAGCGAGGTAAAAATTGCAAGAAACAAAATTAAACCCAGAGTGTGGTAATTCGTGTGCCCCCCGTATAGGTAGTAGGTACTGTGGACGAGGACTATATACCCGTGTATAGTATTGCATCAGATAATGTATGCAATAGTTTATTAAATTCGCTCGTCGAAACAATAGTATTTTAATTATAACAACACAAAAAAGATTGGCGAATACGTACTAATATAATTATACAGTCAGACGCAATAGTGTAGTAGTAGTACACACGTCGATGCACATTAGTGCAGTATTTATTCCGATCGAAGGCGGACAGAAATGTTAAATTTAACGATTTAATAGAAGTCCTATGCGTTTTTTTTTTTTGTGTACAATAAGGATATAAATATACGTATATACTCGTGTATATATGTACCTTGGTGCGTCCGAAAATAATATGAACATAATTTTTGGATTTAGGATTCCGCTCACGAGTCACGGTCGACTGTATTATAACGGCGTATACATAACATGTATAATGTAATACACTAATTGAAAAATGTTCGCTGTTTTTAATACAACGTCGATTTCGTCACAAAGTAAAATCAAGCAATTATACACACGTTGTTATTATTATTTTTTTTATTCGTTTTACAAAATGTTAAATATAAATTTACTTTATACGTTATAATATTATAATATAAGTAGTCGGTGCCCGGAAAGTTCCTTTAAAAAAGGATTTCGTTTACGTTAATTTTCATATTGTTCAAAAAAATAAATAAATAATTAAATCCTTTTCTGTTCCAGGCTCGAAAAACGAAAAATTATATTTTTCGTTCTTCGACGATTTCACAACAATCGTATTAAATGTGATTCAATATTTTTTTTTTCTGAAAAAGTGAATTTATTAAATTAAACAAATCAAAAGAAATGTAGTTTTAACAATTTCACTGTTAAATTATGTGTTATAAATATTAGTCTGTTGAAAAATATATGGAAAAATAATGTCTTTTTCTAGAACATAGACTTTAGTCAACTTAGGCACACGGTGACCGACTTCGTACACATAACATAATATGTTAATATTCATACTCTGCATTTTATTACTAAAATATCAATTTATTAACGTAGATTAGATATTTCCGAAAGTATTTTAACATATTCCAACACATATATTTAGTTGAAAATACCGTAATTTAATATTAATTATTTTACTGCTAAAATAAACATCACCGTAAATGGAAAAATATCTAAAAAAAAAAAACCACGTTTTCTAAATTCTAAAAATTATTTGAGTTTCGTTTGAAATAACGTTAACAGAATAAAATTCTTTTATTCGTTTTCGATATATTCCTGAAAAATGATCGAAGTAAACGAAACGAGTTCCTTTAAACGCGAGTTCCTTCCAAGCGCTGATAATAGTATTTTCGACATACCTATAGGCGCATATAATGATCACACGTTTAACAATGAAAAGGGCTTTGAAGGGCTTTCGAACCTATTCAGTATTTATTGAAGCCTATTCAAAACTATAAACATGCGTATTTGCATTTTTCACATAACTTTTTATTTGATAGCATTTGAAAAACAACCATCAGAAATAACGTTTGTCTTTTATTTTTATTGTTCTTAACAAATCGTTTAGTTAAACAAACAATAGTTATTTATTGTTTATAGATATTACGTAGTATATAAAGAAAATGTTACCTACGTTTCGACACTAAGTTTAAAATAAATTATTATACCTATACTTACTATATAAACTACTTACTTATTTACATGGAAAATATAAATAATAATATCTTGTAAGTTCCATAGTTTAATTTTCTCTCTATCGTTTTAGTGGCAAAATGTATTAAAAATATTGTTATTTAATCTGAATAAAAATCGACCTTAGTCCCGATACTTTTGTAAGTAAATCATTCATTATTAGTAATTACAAAACGAGGAGAGCGGGTTTGAAATCGGTCGACAGCCATGGAAAAACAGGATCGAGCGCGTCCTCTGACTGTGATGCAGAAAACGGGATGCAAAGTTAAGGAAACGGGACGATCGAAATTAAAGCATAGCAATAATAATACGGTCGTCGTTTATACTTACACGGTTACATCGGTATACGCGGTGGCGTCGAACTCGTGTGTCCAATGACTAATGAAGCGAAAGTTACAATTATTTTCGAATCGAACGTTCGTTTTGGACAATAATAAAATATAAAACATTAATAATATTATCATTATGTAATTGAGCATGAATATATATTTTGTAGATTACATTGAGTTTGTCGAAGTATAACGGTATAATAGTACAACGTGTGACGTGTCTCCGTTTTACGGTTTTACGTTTCACGACATCCGGCGCCACCGCCAGTGGTTATACATAATAATATGCGCGCGAAATGTCTGACGTGTGTAATATTGTGTGTTTAAGTCCGTGTACAAATGTGGCGATCGCTACACAAACACTGCACGTTTAGGCGCACACGCGTGTGTATAATCGAACATTTTGAACTTGATCATTCCGTTTGCCGCGCACATACATTTGTCGTTTATTTTCGGGCACTATGAAAACAATAATAGCGCGATGATCGGTGCAATAGCGATGCGTCGGAAAAAGTACTACACGAATAGCACTGTTGTGGGCACGTAAAATCCGATTAGGACAACATAATAACCCACAACAATGTAAACGCGCTTGAAACGAATCTCTTTGTGTCTCCCCGCGAGTGTCGAAGCTCAGAGGACGTATATTTTTTTACCGTCGCGGCTACGTCTGGTAGACGTACCCAATGGGTATTACTCGTCGCGATATTACATACATACTTTACTACGTCGACTTATGTCGCTCGTCGTGTACCGTAAATTTCTCTTTTGGCGATGCACTTTATACTCACGCAAAACAATAGCAAAATTATTGTCAAATTAAATAATTAAAAAATACCTTTTAAAGACTCGCCGTTTAACCGGTTATAGTCCAGTCATTTAAGCTCTAAAATTGATGTTTTGAGGAATTAAATCGGAAAGTTTTGAAACTTTGCAAAAAGTTTGGTTATAGGCTCCTGATTAACCAAAAAAAAGTCGCCATCCCTCCGAGGTCCGGAAGTGTCCGCCATCTTGGATTTTATGTGCGATTTTTCAGTTTTTTAAAATTATCTTTGGAAATACTAAGTTTATTTCAAAAATACCTCTATGCAAAAATGTAGCTGACAAAATTTTAAACAAATATGGTTTTATTATTTTTTTTGTAGCTTGAATAGATTAAGAGCAAAATTTAACCAAGTGTTATCATATTAGACGCGGCGCGTATTAATACTATACACGTATTTACATAGGCTGCGCGTAGGCGGCGCGCCGCATTCGTGTCCACTAGAAACGCAATATTTACGTTTTTTATACATATTACAGGTAAACGCTATTATTGATATACGTTTATATATTATAACCATATGTATTATTTAGTAAAATATAAATATTATTTTATAACATTATGTAAGTACATTGATAATTTTACAAAAAATATATTTTAGAAAAAATTAAATGTGCAAAAATGAATTATGTAATGTATTATAAATTATAATATGTATAATGAATTAGAATAATAATATTAATTGTAAAAAAAAATGTAAATAAAGCAAATGTTGTGATGATTCTGTAAAATATTCAATGTACTTACATAATGTTATAAAATAATATTTATATTTTACTAAATAATACATATGGTTATAATATTTAAATTATATATATACTCGTATATTTGATAAATTGCTTTTTGGATTTTCCGCCATACAAGCAAAATTATTTTTAAACAATAATATTCATATTTTCAACAATAACAATAATAGTAAACATCGACAATGTTGTTGCGTAAAATCAGAAATCGCGTAAAACTTTCGAAGCCTCGCCCATCGGCCAATGGCAGTCGAGCTGCGCGTGAAAAAATCCGAGTGTTATGCAATCCCTTCGGACGCACATCGGTTCGGCGCGATCAGTCTAGTGCCAGCAACCGTTCGTCGCACGTCGTGTATTTAATTCTCTCTCGGGTTTTTTTTCGTCATAGTTGAGATATTACGTCATTACATTAATTAAATATCGTGCTTTTTATATCGTTTATTAATTCGTTCAAGTTACCTCGACCAACATCCACGCCGCCTGCATCACTCGGAACAACCGGAAATCTTTTCGACCTTTCAGACATATTATCGTGAGTACGTAAACATTATCTATTATTTTTATTACGCAATCGACTATTCGAATGATTCGTGTACGTGCGATCTACACGCGATACCGTTGGGTACTCATTTATTAATCGAGATTAGATTAAGTTTTGACACGTTATCCGGGTATGTGGGCGTAAAAGTACAACCAGTTTTGTGGTAAAACAATTTTGTTTTTTCTCAGTTTTTAAATACTCTTCCGGGTGTTACAAAACCGTAGTGTCTAGAATATCTATAGTATCCCTGAGCCCTCTCCCTCTTGCTGCACCACTGTCTCGAATACGCGCGCGTTATTTTTTTTTTTTTGTGCACTTGGTCGCCTGTCTAATATTACGTTTTTAATGATATCATCGATGGGGTGATGTCGACGATAAAAATAGACGAATTGCGAATACGAACCTAATGATAATCGCGTGCGTAAATTTATAGTCCGTATAGATTTAGGGTGGCTCACGTGTCACGTAAAAAGGCATTTTACAAATTAATTAATTAAATACACGAGCGAGTGTTTCGCGTCGCTTAAACGAAAAATCACTCCGTTTAACAATATTACATTATTATGTGTAATATTATATATTTTAACAACTATGTTGTTGTTGGAATAAACTTCCGGCGACGCCTCGCATGGTCAGAACGAGGGCGCGGACATTTTTTCCCGGGTAGGTCAGATATTTTAACGGAAAGGGTTACCGAATACCAATAAAAATGTGTTGATATTAAGATTATGTTGTTATTAAAACGAAAAATAAAAACAGAATATCATATTATTATGTATATTATACAAGCTTATAATATTCGTATTTTGAGTCGTATAAAATAATATCGATTGAAATGTAATTTACTAGAAAATAAAAAAGATCGTAATATCAAAAAAATAAATAAATACTAAAGATAAAATATTTTAAACAGATAAATATTAACGAATAGTAGACGAGATCGCGGGCCGTTTCGATCGGCGTCCAAATAATTCACCGACAATTACCTGGGTAATATACCTAATTACGTGTACGGATTTGATTTAAAAATAAAAATCGCGCAACACAAATTAAAAAACTCGCGCGTTCCATAAAAATTATTAAAAAAAAAGGTGAGTAGGCCCGGGCCTGTCACTGGGTAAAGGGGAATAGAAAAAACTTCATATTGGCGAGGTTTTTTCGTAAAAGCGCGTACTCTGTGTTCGAGATAGGGCGCGCGCACTAAAGTGTTGACGATGGGCGATAACAAACGTATTTACGTGTTCGAGAGCTCTTTTGTTGTGCGAGCGATAATATTACACTTTCTCCACCACGATGTCTTCTACGGTCTCCATTTTTAGCACCGAATTTCCGGTGTCCTATGTGTTATTTTTTTCAAATACGAGATGATTTTTTCCGGTATAATTACTTATTGTATATCCGAGATTCGCCGAATCCCACACGACATTATGACTCGTAATATCTCTGCGCCTTTGGGGAGTTTTCGACAACCTCGTTGTACGACGAATCTTACTCACGCGTTGTCTCCGCCAAGGAGGGACTGGGGCGAAATTCCGGCCCGGGAAATCCTCGAGGTCGACCCTTGTCATTTTTTCGGACCAATTTTTGAAAAAAAAATTCCAAGTACGAATATAGTAGCTAAATTTACTTGATTTTTTACTCATAATATTCATTACATTATTCGAAAAATAAATTCAAACTGATTTTGCATACCGATATCTTTTTTTATCGTGTGAAAAGTAGTTATGTAAATAAGACTAAATCGATTAACAACTAACATACTAATAATAATCATAGTAGCTGTAACATTCGATAATATTTTAAAATCTAAAAACACCATCAAAATCTAAATATTGTAATTTTTTAATCGTTTTTATAAAATCAATAGTTAATTACGTCGTGTAAATTGTGGTAAATCGGTCGTTTATTAAAGAACAATGAAAACTATTAACGGTCGTGTGTCACACACGTAGTCTCGCATAAAACGGTCGGTCGTGGTTTTATCGTCAACTTTGTACCAGTGAAATGATTTATTGAGACATATTAATTTTCCACGCGCGATAATACGAGCAGCGGCCCATCGGGAGTTTTTCCGGTGTCCCGTCGGCTTAGTCCGTCCCTAATATGCATACTGATATATACTCGTACGTTGAGGCATTTATTATTAAATTAAATGTATTATACGCGACGTTTTGTTCCGCCGCCGCCGCCGTATAAAATACATAGTTTAGCGTATTAATGAGATAAACGTCGCGAAAAAGAGAGAAGAAACCGCCCGGGGTGTAGAAACGTATCGAGGACCCTATTTAAACTGTAATCTAACGGAAATCCATCGGTTTATCGTTTTGCACGCGTTTAAATTTCATCTCGGATTTTTCTTCGATCGCTCATGATTTGATCGATCAAATTACAAAACAAAGCATGGATTTTTCAATTTCGACTTACATTTTCGTCGAGCCCATCAGTTTTAGGAAGAAACTGTGCAATCGAATTCGTAATATTATAATCGCATAAAACTGTAACATAATTATTTATCGTATATTGAGCGTAAAGTTTTACCCTAACGATTAATGTCTTCTTTTAAAACTAGAATAATTGTAAAAGCTTAAAAGCTTAAAATATCACAAAAGTAATTAATTTTGAATTTTATTAGATTATATGATATAATATTATAGTCGAATTAAATGAGATATCGGAACTGTTTTTATTTATAAACACATTGATTATGTTTTCGTAACGGTAGGTATTGTATTTCGTACGGATATCAACGCGGAAAATAAAATGTCTTTGTAGTTGTAAATCGATTGCCCGGGGTGTGATCGCACTTCGAGCCCGTCGGCCGCGTTTTTTTTCTTCCCGAGGCGTAATTTTTTATCATTACTAAAAAAAAAAAAAAAAACTCCCAAAAACTTTGATAGAAATTCGCACGGCGTTGCCGTGAACCGTTGAACCGTGCACTGAACTCTCCCCCTCAATCTCTCGATGTCCATACGTCCCCGTTCGTGCGTGTCACACCCCGTCCGCGGGGGCTGCCCCGGACGTTAGGAGGTGGCGTGCGCGTAAAGTGTTGTATATTATGCGGCCGCGGGCGAGGTCAAGTCGAAAACGCACCGCGCGACCACTAACGGCCTCCGCCGCCATGCCGTCGTGTGATGTGTTTGCAATAAGGCCAAAAATGTAAACTCTTGTGCGAATAACTTTTTTACCCGATAAAAAAATCCCGCGTGATCTCTCCGACGCCGACCTTTTTACCTGCCCTTAACGGAAAAAAAAAAAAAAAAAAACGGTTTAATCTCTCGCAAACCAACTTTTTCGCCCGATTATAACAGTGTAGGATGTCTCCGAGAGCTTAACGCGACGGAAAACAATTTAATTCTTGTCCCGTCCGCTTTTGTATAGATATTTGAAAAAAATTTGCGCGCAAATTATATTATACGGATTTGAAAATTTAAAAGCGTCGATTTAAAATTGATAAACCGCTATCCACGCTTTCCAGCATAGGAACGTACGTTTTTTTTTTTTTTACACGAACGGAAACGATACCGGAAATTACATGTTCTTATCGGTTAATTTGCTCGATTCGATGGCACGACGTCGGCCGTACAGAGTAACAGTTTGATATTGAAATCACTATATCTATTATATTGGCTAAACTAATAGTTTGTTTTTGCAACAGTAGCTTTTTTATTTATCATTTTATTAAAACGCGCGAGAGTTAACATTATAATATACCCATGTAGGAGATTACATCTACGTTTGTTAGAGTTTACCATTTCCCTTACAGTATGGTATACTACTGAGATATAGTTCGAGCGGTGGGTCATGGTCGCCCCGAGTAATACGCTCGTGAAAGGACAAGTGTCACGCGCGGTGGTGAGGGGATGCTCTCGAACCGCAAAATCGCATAGACGAGGAGTTATGTGTACGACGACGACGTCGCTGCGACATCGCACGCAATATAATATTTATACGGCGGCGCAGACGTTCAAGTGCCGCCGCCGTCACGCTGCAAAACATAATACTAGGAGCACGAGTTCCCCGACCTTTCCACGATCGTGAACTTAAAATTTCGAGTTAAATTTTTAGTGAAAAAAAAAATAAAAAAATAGAAACCAACAATAATTATTATGATCGTATCAGACAAATTTTTTGGTAATTTTTCAAAAACACTGAATGGGTTAAAATTCCTCAAATAAATATGGACGCGTCTTCTTGACCTTAAATATTATAAAAATAAATCCATACTAAGACAATATATTATATACATATCGTGTGAAAATCATTTTGGCGTGATCCATTCTCCGCGATACCGAGTTTGGGAACCATTGTATTATTATTACGCCGTCATAATTTATGCCGCGCGGGGGTTTTTCGACTGCGGGCGACGACGGCGGCGTGCAGACCGCGAGAGTATCGTACTTTCGCGCGGATTTCCTTTCGCGTATGCGGTCGCCCCTTTGAGCACGACGAGCGCTGCCGCGGATAACACTATTATTATTACACATTATTAATTATTATCGTCGTCGCGCGACGGTTTTCGGTCGGCGTTCCAAATTGTCGAAAGCAGTCGGGGGGCGGCGTCGTGTTTGGGGATGGAAAGAATTTCAAAAAAAAAAACCCGTATTGGCGTATAAAATTAACGATATTAATTTGAAAACGTTATCGTAAAAAAGGATTTACCGCGCGTAGAGAATAGAATTTATATTATAGTTAGATTCGGCCCGCCCGAATAAAGGGCATTTGATACGGAGGGGGGGGGGGGAACCGGAAATTATGCCAGCGCGCGGTCGCAATAGGTATTGTGCGAGTGTGTTGCGTGTGTACGTCGCGTGTCTGGAAACTCACGGGCAAAGCGGGCGACGGGGATTCCGGATGTCGCGTAGGGGTAGGTCAAAAACGGACGGAGGCGCGGCGGCGTCGTGGTCGCTTTATTTTTTCGCCCGATTCTTTTGCCGCGACCGAATCGAACACGTTCTCGAGCGTATTGTTTTTCGTCTCGGCGACTAGAAACGCCTGGAGACGGAGAGAGAAATGAACGGAAACCGCTAAACAAATCGTGTGCCGGCGGCGGCGGCGGCGGCGGCGGCGGATCGGCGCGCGGAGAATTTCGCGTGCAAGTCTCAATACGAGGTATAATATTATAACGGCTAACGGCGGCGGCGGCAGCGACGACGACGACGACGACGACGACGACACCTCCGCAGTGCACGCGCACATCGCTAGCGCGTGTACGTGAACGTGAACGTGTGCGTGCGTGTGCGTACGTGTGTTGGCGCGCGCGTTGATATCGATTGTGGTCTCGAGGCGGCGGCGGCGGCGGCGGCGGCGGGGGATGCTCGTTAATAGCAGTAGCGAGCAGAAGCGGCGGCAGCGACACACGTACACCGCCGCCACCGCTTACCGCAGCGACTGGCAACGCTTACTGCGGCGGCGGCCGGCAACCAGCGGACTCGGACTGCTCGGCGACGACGACTACCGCCGCGATTCCACGCGGACGTCGACCACGGCGGCGGCGGCGGCCGTGACGACGACGGACGGACTAATACGAGTGTATTCGCGTCGGCGGCGGCGGCAGCAAGCAGCAGCGCGCAGCAGCGTCGTCGTCAGTGGCACCGGGCGCAACGAGTGTGTCGGTCGTGTGTATCGGTCCGGTCCCAAGCATAGGTCGAACACACGCGTTCGCGCACCGTCCGGGGGGAGGGGGCCACGCGTAACACGCGCCGACCGCCGAAATCCGTCGATCGTGTGTCGTCCGGTCCCGAACGCGGATCTCGTACCGTCGTCTCGTCCGATTCATATTGTTATTTTAAAAAACGACACGCCGCGCCGGGCAATATAATCGAACGTTCGTTTGGATATTTATTTATTTTTTCTCCATTTTTCCACTCGATTCCGCGCGTCTTGTTGTTGCTGTTGTGACGGGCGCGACGCGATGGAATCGGACGCGACGCCGCCGCCGGCGTCCGCGGCCGCGGCGCCGCAGGCCGGCCGCTTCGAGGACCGCGCCATCGAGAGCCTGTACCAGAGCTACAACGCGAAGCAGAAGCGCGCCGCGTTCGCGTGCTACGTGTCCGCGTCCGTGCTGTTCGACGTGTACTGCCTGTCCGTGTACGACGCCCGGTCCCCGTGGACGTGGACGCTGCTGGCCGCCAACGTGGCCACGCTGCTGTGGTGCCGGCTGGCCGGCGGCCGGCGGCAGTACTGGACCGCGGTGGCCCACCTCGCCTGGCTCACGGCCGTCGTCCAGGTCGTGTTCCACATGGTGGCCAACAAGGCCGAGGGCGTCGACCTGATCGGCTGGATACTGCTCTACGATTACCTGGCCTACGTGTCGCTGCCGCTCACGCTCACCCTGTGCGTGGCCCTCAGCGCCACCACGTGCGTCACGTACGTGCTCACCATGGCCCTGCTGGGCGGCCATCATTCGTCCTATCTCGTCCGACAGGTAATATGACCGAAACCACGTCGCCTTTGTGTGTTTGCTCCTTCGGCATTCGACGGCCACGATAATAAATTATAATATATTAGTTCTGTCGCGATTTTGCCGCCGCGTTACCGAGCCCCCTCTAGCCGCAATTCTCCTCCTTCTCCCCCGCCCCCTCGGACCTGGTCTCAGAATTTCTCTAGCACGTATCTATATTGTCTGTGTTGTGCATGTGCCTGATGAAATTCCACGGAAACTGGAAATCTTTCGTTCCTCTCAACATAATATATTATCGTACGAAAATTTAATCATATCATCATCATCATCATCATCTTGATCATCGTCACGTTGTGAACGCGTACGAAAGAACTTCTGAGACGGGATCTGACGTAATATCCGCGAGTCGTCTTTTTCGCATTATTTTTATCACACGCGCGAGACTAGTTGTTGTGTTCGATCCGAATTATTATAATAACGCGCGCGTGTTTCGAACAACACTACGTGATTTATGTCGATCCATGCAGGTCGATATACTATACCATCGCCGATTCGTAAACCGCGTGTACCCGGGGGATGGACGCGGACAATAATAATTTATGTCGTTTTAAATTGTAGTTTTTCTCCTTTGCGCGCGTAACCGTTGGCGGCTCGGCGTGCGCGCGGAATTCGAACGACGCGATACTAACGAATTATAGGTTTTATTTACCACCACCTACTTGTTATTTGTACACGTGCGCGAAAAAAAAAAAAAAAATAATAATAACCACGTACGCTCGCGGGCGCGCGCGCGCGCGTAGGCGTAAAAATGTCATTTAGCGAGCCGAAGGAAACTATTACACGCCGTCGTCGTCGGTGAAATTCAATTACAATATCTCGACCGGCAAGATGAGTTCGATCGAAAATAATATTTAATTTCCTATCCGCCGACGACGACGTTTGATTTACAAACACGCGATTGCTATTTTCGACATAATACTGTGTCTAGTAATAACAGTAAATGTCGGCGGCAGTAGGAGTAGTAGTTGTAGAAGTAGTCGTCATAGTAGTAGGTAGTACGGTAAAAACGAACGTCGAAATTTATTTCATTTTTCGCGCAGTAGTAGTAGTAGTGTGATCTAAAAAAAAGTAACATCAACTATTCTTTTTGTCGTTTGTTGAAAAATATATAATAAAAGCGTTTGAAATGGTGTCAAAGCAACAAAAAAAAAAAAAAACCGTGCAGTTAGATAAATCTGAATATATTTTTACCCGATCCCGCCAAAATATAATAAATAAATAACGTATGTGTTCAACGCGCGGAGCTTCATAAATCACGACGCGTTTTGATTTCAACAGTTCTACTGTAACCGATTCGACGTTTACGATCGAATTCATCAAAGATCTTACGAACGACTGTGTACCGACTCTCAAATGACTAATATTGTTGTCAATGACTCTTGTGCGTTTCACACCGGCTTTGAACGCTCGAAACGCGATGCGAGTAGTTATTTTCTCGCGAGTCTGATTATTGTTTAACAGTCGAACGCAAAATGCGCGCACAAAATCCCCACGCCAATGCGTATAAAAATACACATTCAAATATATTATATTCCTGTGATGGCGTAAATAGTCTTTGATTTTTCGCGCGTTTACAAAAAAAAAGGCAAGTGAAAACCGCGTTTTTGAAAAAAAAATAACACACCGATTTATTTATCAATCGCCGTGCTCTCTCGTAGAGGTAAAAATTTAATTTTTTCTCGTTAGTAATTTGCGTCCGTGAACGAACACTGTATCCCGTTTCTTCTCGTCAAAACAGCACGCACTGTTTTAATTAGATTCGGTCATTACACTATAAAATAGTTATATAGAGGTACTCGTGTCGTTTCAAAAGTGTCAAATATAATAATTGTCATTTAATAATCACATAGTGCGCGCCGGACCGCGAGACCTTTTTTTTTTTTCTTCTGATAGCACAGTGAAATAATATTTCGTTACGGGTCTCTAATATCGCGGCGGCGGCGGCGGCGGTTTTTTTTTTTAGAAATCGGTAACCCTCTTCAATCATTCTTTGTACAAAGGGATTTGCTAGTATTTTACAATGTCGATCAAATCAAACCTTTAAGCACCTTTCCGACGGTTTAAAATTTTCCAAACACCTGGTATATTATGCAGCTGATGCGTATTATTGTACTTATTTATAAATTGGGTAGGTACGTTATGAACAATCGCGCATACACTAGCTATCGTTTGGTATTTTTTTCAAATTTAAATGCGCGATTCGTTATTTCAATATAAAATATAATACTATGTACGTATTCGACAAATACTTATGCGCACAGATAAAATGTTAAAACACTGCTCTCTCGGCCCTTTAAATACAAACCGTTTCCAACAACAACAATAATTATTAAGCGTTCCCTATATTGTCGATCACAACGCGGACACGCGTCGGTATTTATTACGTTTATGAAAAAAACGGATACTTGCGTATAAAAACCGTCTGACGATTTATCGGCATGAAACGTTCGTCTTTCGATAATTTAAACTGCGCGTGAAAATAATCGATATAAATCTCTGCCACGAATGTGTTCGACTGTACCTATCTCGCGCCCTAAAAACGAACTATAATAATGAGCGCGCTCGATGTATACGTATATAATACGTATATAGAAAGTACTACCCCCCCCCCCCCCCGAAACGTTCGAGTTTCGAAACCGAATAAATAACCCTCCGCCGCCGTGGGTTTTATATTTTTCCGACTGTCGAAAGTTTTCGCTCGTTTCGTACTATCCAAAAGGCTATAACAATACGCTATTATTAAATACTTATAGGTATTTTGAATAGTTCCGATTGCATTTACCACACTGCCTGAGCATTAAGGCGAATTGTCTAGGTGTTTACTGCGTTAAAAAGTTTTCATAAAAAGTGTCGGAGCGAATTGTAAAATAAAAATAAACTAACTTTATACCGCATTTCCATTGCCGCCGAGACAAATGTCTCTGGAAATTCCGAATCGTAAAACGACGTCGCCGCGTCCGCAGAAATTATTTCGCCGTCGTCTATTAAATGAATAACTACCGTGATACGTTTCTACTTTTTCGCCATTGTGGTTTTACCGAATTAAAACGTTTTCCCGGCAAACTATATTGCTATCGGATGTTTATTTTTTCGATCAGACGACAGAAACCCGAATTAAATTAATAATAATAATAATAATAACCAAACGACCGGAATCCACAAGACTAACGGAAATTTGTTTTTAGTACGGACCTCTGCGGACAAAACACAATACGTCGACATGGTAATGATGTAGATTAAAGAATAAAATATAAACTCTAGCATAATAATGTAAACATTTAAATACGACTACGTTTTATCTGAATGTTTCATAATTATTATTTTTGTTTTTAAAATTCGTATTCATCCTATTCAAAATTCAAATTCGTAGTCATTATTATGCAAATATATTTTACATTTTGGACGGTTGAGTTTAACGAATTCTGAAAAATAAATTATTATTTACTACGGAAATTTAAGTAAAATAAAGTTTATTTTCAAAATAAACAATAATAATAATTGTTGTCACCTTCTGTTCGGCCGCCGAACGCCGAGTTTTCCAATGCGATATAAATAATATCACAATCGTATAATTGTTCAAAGAATAATATAAAACGTTTTCCAACTAGTTTTTAAATACTTTCAGCGTCGACTGTGGGTAAATCGTGTCTGTTCGGTTTTATGTAATGCATTTATGCGGCCTGTAAAACAAACATTTCGACTAACAATCGTTTCGCAAAAAAAAAAAAAAAAAACTATAAAGCAAGGGTTGTAGATTATAAATCAATTATAAATTCGACGGGAAAAGTTTTGCGCAGAAATTGTGGAAAAAAAAAAAAATAAAAAACCCATATAAAACTAGAAACAATATTATTTATTTACGGTAAACATTTTTGACTTTCCGAGTTTAATGTATTCAGAAATTATTTCCATTGGTCGTTTCGTTTTTACCGACGACAACGATTATTATTATTATTATACTTACTAATCAGATGGTACATTATTTTAAATCACATAATCGATTGAATAAATTCAATGCACTCACACCGGGTTTGTTTTTTTATTCGCGTCTTTCGATCCCGCGGATATTACAAAATAACTAATCGTAAACGCGTTAAACATTCGAGCCGAAACATCGATTACCGTTAAAGTTATTGCCCAAAGGCGCTTATATTGTTCGATAACGTCACGATTGTTCGGACGGATTTCAGATACTCCGTGTAGTCCTGATAGACAAGCCCCCGCAGCAGCGTACGCCGTGACATTGAATTCCGCGGTCGATTCATTAACGGTCTATTATTATTCGGCGGGGGGGAACAGAAATAACTGGCGAAACTCTGTAATTTTACCGAAAATCCCGACCGCGGTCGCGGGTCAAACGCATTCGAAAATATTCGTCGACTAAAAAAATATGTAGTTGACTTTCTGCGGTACTTAACGTTATCGTTACAATTACAATTACTTACCGATTACAAGCCGTATCGAACACAATGTCGTACAACGATTTCGAATCCCTTCCAAACTAACGCGATGATTACGTATTTTCCCAAATATCAAACGAGAATAATTAAAACGCGGACGATCGGAAAAAAAAAAGTCGAATGTCAAAGGAATAATTCCTCTTACGCTTTTCGCTCCCGAGTCCGCCATTAAACTCATACGTTTGATTTATTTTTAATTTGATTGAAAACGCTATTTTAAGATTAAACCCCCCGGAGGAAGACGTTTAAAACATTTTGTCAAACCATTCATCAATATCCGAGTGGTATTTGAAAGTTCTATGAATTATAAATCGACGGCGCGGCGTCTGCTCATCGAACACATTTAATTTCACAAAAAGGCCGGCGGATTCGTATTATATATACGAGTATATTAACACTGAGCGTTTGTCCTTCGTCGCGTCGAACCCGGGACACCGGCGCGGCGTACATTGTCGGTAAAACGGGCGTGCCGCCGAAAGGAGCCGGGCATAATAATTTGAAGCCGTTGTGTGTGGGTCTCTGGAACGGACGGATTACGGTGTCGCCAATAAGTGAAATTTATAACCGTTGCACATTATGGAACCGTGGACTTTGAAAGACGATATTCCGCGCAAAGGTCGAGCAAAGTGATAAATAAATTGAATATTCTACTATTATTATTACAAAATATATATAATATATATATATTAAAAACGCGTGTCCGTAACCCGAGTACTCCGCGTAATAATGGAATTTTATTCGCGAATATATTACGCGTAACGTTTTTTCTTTTTTTTTTCTCTCTACGAAACTCTTAATAAATTTATAATAATTTGTTACCGTAATAATAAGTGGCCGACGAGAGACGTTCGTCACACTCTGTTGTTCGTTTTATGGCAAAGTAGAGCGGCGGCGCGGCGGTGTCGCACGATGATGCGATTACAATAGTTTTGAGATTCGCTTTGCCATATCGATGAATAGAAAAATGAAAAAATTCCAACATTGAAAAATAATTCCGAGCGGGGAACTGTCGCGTCTACTTCCGGAAACGACGAGGTTTCGTTGAAATTCAGGAGTGGCCGCTAAACATTTCACAATTTTATTCGAATTAAAAATATTAAAAAAACTCTACCTTTCTATTTATGAACCACTCGCGATGAATTCACAATCGACCAACAGGTTTCGGCGCTTATAATTTCAACGGATTTTATTAGAATGAGAAAAAAAAAACGCATGTCTAATGATTTTAATTGCGCCGAGAATACTTATATATCCAGACTGTAAAACTATTACATTATTTATCTGTAAAGTGTTGAGGTTCTAGACGGTAAAATTTGGTCCAATTTAGGCGGAATGACATCGCATTTGCAGTAGCAAAAGACATTTTAACGAATCTTACTCGTATCGTTGGCACATTACTCGATATATCGGCGGAAAACGCGAAACGGACCGGTGAAAAATGTACATTTGATACTACGGGTGCATTTTACACGGTGCTAATCGTTTCGCTTGCGATTAATTCGCGTTTAATGTTATCACAAGGTGTCATGCGTACAATAATCAATCGCTGTAACGATTGTAACGTACGTTTTACCGAATGATCCAAACGAAAAGTGATTATTCGTCGATCGAAAAATATCAAGTACGAACGCGACGGAATATCAAAAATGAAATTCGACATCTGTTTAAAATTTTTTTTTGTCGCCGATGATTTGTCCATCGACCGCAATAAATAATACAGTGGTTAATCGAAGCGTTTGAACGCAAATCGAGTTCATCGCGTTCGCGGCGTAAATACACAATGAAAAATACTTCGTATTAATTATTACGCTTCGGCGGCGCGGCGTCTGAACGTTTGAGCATACATTATGCTAAAATCGATGTCGATCAATGTTCGTCGCAGCCGTCTTGCGAGGCTTTTCTCTGGAAATCGCGAACAAATCAAACACGCTCGGAACCGCAGTAATATCCATCGCGCATTTCATACTCGACGGAATCAAACGTCGTCGTGGGCATATTTGGACACAATGTGTACGTATCCGTTTCTCCGAATAATCATTTCTCGTACGAACGTCACAGACGAACACGAATATTATGTAACACTGTTGGAACAGTTGGGTCTGGCTAGTTATTTACAGTTTCAGTAAGTCAATCAACGGGTTTGTTAGGTTTTTCGGAACAAATTACAACAAACACGTATTACGCGTTCGACTGTGGCGAAGATCCACTACTAGTACTCGGTGTTATTAGCTAATAAAAACGCGTATTATAATTATTGTTGTAGTGTTTCGAGCAGCTGGCCGGCTGATAGAAGTGGTGCCTAATTAAATATAATTCGTAACATTAAAAAAAGGTCATAAACCAAATGTGTGAACTGCACAGCGTTGATCCCGTTGACGCGGTGTGATACTTTTAAAACGTGCGCACGTCGTCGTCGTATACAAATAATGCAATGCATCACAAGTTGAGGAGAAAATCCCACGTGTTTCCGAGAATAAAATAAACTTTCAAATCTACTATATCAAAATAGTCACGCAGTATAATATGCGCGGTAGACGTGCGAACGCGAAACATTTATAATATGACGTTATCTATACGTATATCAGCTATTTTCCAGTGCGCTGATACGGACCGAGTTATTTCCATTCCGGTTGAAAAAGTTTTAAAGAAAATAAAAAGGAGAAAAAAAAAACCAATCCGAAAAGTATATATGTATACGATACGTATATACGATTATGTATATTTCTTATTTTGTGAATCGTACGAATACGTTCTTGAATACATTTTTTGAAATCAAAATAACAATTGCGCCAACCGAAATGGCCAACGGATCTGCGATAGGCACCGACTGGAGTTACCGCAAAGACGAAAAACTAGAAATAATTTATTGCCAACGTCCGTCGTTGGACGGCATCAGAACGCGGCGGCGGCGGCGGCGCGAGTATAATATAGCGACCGAGTGTAATAATTATGATGGCGTACTTGAATGTAAAAACACTCGACTCGGTAAGTCGCGATATTATAAGTCGTGTTCCACAACAATTTGTCTGCACGCGAATACCACGTCAGAAGGATGTACGTTTCACATCAGCTTACAGAGTGCGCTCGGATTCTCTCCGGCCGATATATCAGACGTACAATATTTTATAGCGCGCGGACATGGTTACTATTCTCTACCCCCTCCCAACAGGCGTACTTCATATTTTCGAGCCACAAAGAAATTCACTTTAAAATTTATTTTTCATTTTTTTCCGGCCAATAAATATCAAGTCGAACGCGCGCGCGAGTACAGTTAACAAGAGATTTACACGTTTCTCCCTTAGTCACACCACAAAATTATTATTATATTATTGTCAAAATGATTACTTTAGAACTCTCACGCACAGGCACTTACCTATATTACACGTACTTGACGCGTACAGTCAATACAGCAACGGGCGTAATTTGGACATTTTTTTTTTTTTTCGAGGGGGTGGGACAAACTCGGCGAGTATACGCTGCCGCCAGTCTATCGACGGCAGAAATTTTCGAATAATTTTCGCTCGTGGTATTTGTCGTTTTAAAATTCAACTCTGTCGAGTGTAATACTGAATAAATTGATATGAAATATTATTATAGTTATCGAGTTGGTCGTCTGTAACGCGATGAATTAGGTCACGTTCAAAGTTTAAAATAAACAAACAAAACGAATCCGGTTGTTATTTTCTCGCCGTCCACTACTACCCGATAGTACAATAGCACTTACCTGGCTATCCGATAATACAATGGTAGACCCGGAAATAGGGATAATGAGGTGAAACGAATTCAAACGAAAACCGTACGCTTTTTTTCTAATCAATCGCGACCGTTTCAATCTCGTTCGTATCGTCGACGGACCTTCGTCTTTTGAAATGTTTTTATTAATTTGCGCGCCGCCGCGCCGTAGCGTGGTTTTTTTTTTTGTCATCCCAGTCGATTGATTTCATTTGTTTTAAGAACGTCAACACATCTACGTACTATATTAAATCGTTATTGTGAATTCAGCTGTGACGGACGGCCGCGGTTATGTCGTCGCAAACGCTGTTCCGACGTTGAAAGTCTAATATTATAAAGACGGATTACTTCTCGAACATTTAAAAACCAGGTAAATTTATTCCTATTACGTAGTTTATTATTACATTCAAATCGCTCGATCGCTCTAGCTC
The DNA here is from genome assembly GCA_948098885.1 of Drepanosiphum platanoidis. Classification (NCBI taxonomy): domain Eukaryota; kingdom Metazoa; phylum Arthropoda; class Insecta; order Hemiptera; family Aphididae; genus Drepanosiphum; species Drepanosiphum platanoidis. The sequence goes on from OX402533.1 coordinate 4,497,015, forward strand.
AAAGTCTCCGGGAACTGACGATACTTAAGCGGCGAAAGTGTATTTTTTAAATTTATTCTTTTGACGTGTAATTTTTACTGAAATTCAAGTCACCTCTTGTACGAACAAATACAACCTTAACCACCATTAATTCTAATTAATTCTATGACAGTCTGATGCGAGTAGGTACATTTCAAATCGAATAATCAAATTTTTTTCTATTACATTAATATAATCAACATAAAACGTGTGCGTAACAGTCGATTTCTTTACATATACCTAATCGATCGTTTCGATCGTCATAATACCAATAGAGATCGGATTTAAATGCAAATTGGATTTCTTTGTCGGTACTCTCGGAAACGATTATTTTTTAAGCGAGAAATCCGTTTCACGCCTAGGCATATTATACGAGTGGAATTGAAAATAAATACATTTTTTACGACGCGTTTTTTGAATTATGCGTTTTGTTTAAAAAGGGAACATTTTCTTTTCGTCGCCTCTTTTTTTTTTTTTTTCTAACGAATTATTAAAACCCGGTCGTTATGTTTTTTCCGAACGAAATCGTTCTATACGTACGATCCAACGAGGCGGCACAAAGAAATAATCATTACCTTTTTTCGATTTTAATTTGTTTCATAATTTACAACAAAATCGGACGGGTCATTGCTCTCTTAAATGTTCACAAGGCGACAGTCGCCGTCTTTCGCCCCCCCCTCCCCTGGCTTCAGTTACATGCGCGCGACCTTATAGTATTATATTATAATATACAACATCATGTACGATTATTAAAAACGTCATAACGCAACGGTTCGGAGTGAGCGCCTACAATCGTAATAAACTCGCACACGACACAAACGATTTCGGAAAACGAACAGCAGCAGGCAGTGCGCGCGGACAACAACGTCGTTGAGGTCAATATTTTTAATCGCATTATATATTATTATACTCGCCGCGGCCCGGAGGAGAGTGTTTAATTCGATTTCGCGGCGTGCTGCATCGGGTTCGCCCTGCGTTCGAAGTGATCGCGCGGGCGGGCGGTTGTATACAAAGACGAAAACGTTCACTGTTTATACGGTTCGCCCTCAAAAAACAATAAATATTCCGTCGCCGCGCGACGTCGTCGTCGGTTTGCTCGCCGAGCGTTTTATTCGTTTCCCGTATGCGATTATCGCCGATAATCGTGTTTTATTTATTTATTTTTTCCATTCGCGCATACAAAACGCGCCCGACGACGGTTATCGCGAGATATATTTAAATTATTTTTTTTTTTTTCGCGACCAGTAGTCGGCCGAGCGGAATTAAACGGATGCGTTCGTTTTGCCATTACAAACGGTTCGCGTCGTCGTCGTCGTCGTCGTATGCGCGGCGTGATTCTCTAATCGTCTCTACGCGAACTCGCAGGGTGAACTTTTCACCCGGTTAAAAGTGAAATTCCTGCACAAACTCGACACCCCCCGTCCGTTCTACGCCGGATATATTTTTTATTTTTTTCACCGCGAAACTTCTTTGAAATCCAAGAAATTGTTTATATCTTTACCACCGTTACGACACGAAATACTATGATTTCGATAATATTATACCGATAACTCAATAAGTAAAATAATCATACCGAAACAACAAAGTCGTGGAATTCTATTTTTCAACTAATAAAAACATTTAAAAAATTCAAATAATACGGCCTCGAGTTGTCAACAAAAGTTGTGACGAAACAACGAAATTCAACCGAAATCGAACGTTCATACCGCGAATCAATGATCGACAATCTTCGATCGTCTCGTAATTAATTACGATTAACTAATAAACCAGTGGATTCGGACGCCCGAGAGAGAGAGAGAGAGAGAGAGAGAGAGTAAAGAGAGAGAAAAAGTTTCCCAGTATGGAATTGTTATAATTTCGTTTTCTCCACTCGTTCATTTTTCATCTCGTATATTTTTCACCCGCGCGGTATTTTAGCTTTTGTAAGTGAAAATAATAGTAATAGAATGTCGTTGAAGTTCAAAACTCGATATAAAGAAAATATTATAACTTTCAGCCTTTGTGTGTGTGTGCATTCTTACAATACGCGCGCGCGCGTTTAATAAAAAAATACTCGTGTTTACCGTAATAAATTATATGGAAATATTTAATGAAGTGTTTCTCAGATGTTTGCTTACGTGCTCGCGTGTGTGTACAATACACGTATGCGCTGCGCGTAAAATATTTCTTACTCGAAAACGACCGACGCGTTATTATAATATTATTTTCTTCCGAACGCTCGGTTTCGACGTTGCCCTGTTTATAATGCCCGCAGAAAGGTGAATTATTTTTTTCTTCTCCGCGTCTCGTTCCGATATCCTCGTCGTGTTTTATATAGTATTATTATTTGTTTTCACGCTGCTGCCGCCGATGCTGTATATTATAATATTGTTATAACGTTGCGTCGGCGATGTGGTGGCGCGCGTTCATTTCAAAGAACTGCAGACACTCCCGGTTACACGAGGAGGGGGATGGAGGGAGGGAGGGAGGTGGATCGCTCTTATCCCCTTGAGGATTTAATCCCTCTAATATCGGGCAGTACTTCTTGTTCGAAACACTATACTCGTATATATATAATATTATGTGTTGATTTATGAAAATATAGAAATTCGTTATTATCGACGTGTTGGTGTAATAACTAACTAAACATTTGTGTGTGGACGAGAGCGTATAAACTATAAAGAGCGCGCCGAACAATTTTAAGAAAAATCGTTTCGCTATTATTTCGGTTACCGATAATATTGGCGTATTTCGCGCGATCGATTCGAGTGGTTTGTAATATACACTCGGCTGCGGGGCAAACACACGATCCTCGCGTAAGCCCGTCCGTAAGTTTCGAAATTCGTCTCCCTCGAAACTTTGAATTTAACCGCCGCCAGACGGTAACGGTCGACGACGGTAAACGCGACGGTGCGATCGAATCCTGCGCCGCGCCGCCGCCGCCGCCGAACCGGAAACGGGATATTTTTCACAAAGTCTGTGAATCTCGCTCGCGCGGCTAATTGTTTTTCGCAAACGCCGACCTACTCGCTCGCATGACCGCGGGAGATCGCCCTGAATGTGACAACTTTCGTCGCGACGACGACGTTTGCAAAACAATGCGTTCAAAATATGTCGGTGTATTTTCCGATTCTTTTCCCAAGTCCGCACGTGTGCGGTGTAGCCGTTAAAACATAGCCTTCGAAATCCAAGCTCGTGAAATTCGTGAATTCGCGATTCACTGTTCTCAGGGTCGAAACGTTATCTTCAAAAATATGTGCTCGTTCCCTAATATCGCCGCGGCCACGCCTATATTATTAAAATGTCGTTTTAATTACGGACGCATCGATTGTTGTTTCATCGTTTCGTTTCGTTTTTACACTTTTTATTTCCTCCGACCGAACCGGGCAAAAGTCATTCCGCTTGTTTATGGTTCGTTGATCTTTATCTTGTTTCGTTATCAGACGCCTTTTCTGCTGTTTTGATACGATAGTTTTTAGAATCGGTTTTTTTTTTGTTTCTTCATAAAGTTCGTATTTTTTTTTTCGCCCCGAAACTCAGTGAAACATAGTTTTTAATTCGTTAAACATTTCAGTCGTTTCGTTTCGACGTCAGATGTGCGTGCGTATTTAATATTTTTATGGCGCATATTTTAGAAATTATGTACATAATAAGTACATAAATACTCGTATGTGAATGTTTTACAACTTTTTGAATTTGTTTGACTTGATAAAATAACGATTTTCCCATCAAGATAGTATAAAAAATAGTAAATAAAATAAAAACAATTATTACTATTCCTAAATGTGTTTAGAACTAGTATTTATTTAACACACGTTAGACTACGTAGACGGTTTTATCGCAACATACTTTTGCCAAATCTTTTCGTGCATAAAAATGAATTTTCCGTCGTAACGATTATTATAAACATTTTTTACGGAAACTTTTATCTGTCACTGATTTATATTACATAAACTAATGGTCCAGTGACTACAAAGTTTCATCGATAAATTTTATTTGTTCAGTGAAAAACTGTTTTCCTTATTAAAATATCTTATTTAATTATAAATATATATGTAATTGCTGGGATACATTTATATTAAAAACGTATTTTTTAATTTAAACTCATATAATATTCAATTGAAGCCGTATCAGTAATTATTTAAAGTGGTGAGGATATTTTAAATTTTTACGGGGGCTATTATATTAATCGTTAAATTTCGTAAAAAATATATTATAATATATCAATTTACTCAAATCGATTTTTTTTTTCTTATATATTATTTTTGAAATTTAAAAATAGTTTATTGCGTTTATTTGCTTTATTCCCATAGAAATTTACAAATATTTAATCGCGCATTATTATTATTGCTATAGAGTTTGGTATTTTTGCTTTTATTATTTATTATATTATTATTATGTGTACTACATTAGTAACGACTAGTCATTTTCAATCGGCTCTATTTCGATGATCAAATATTATTGGGTAGGTGTATATTAAAATTCGCAGCTATGCCTATAAACAACGATAAATATTAGTTATTTTGATTAAAAGTAGAGTTTCACGTACATACCATACATAATACATAAAAAATAAAAATGTAACGTATAAATATACTCGTATATATACAGCGTACATAACATAAAAAATAAAATATTGCGTTTTACAAATAAACATTAAAATAGTTATAAATACTTAACTATTTCAAAATACACATTTTAAACTATAGCTTTATCAATCACAGAGCGGATGTAGATAGGTATTTAAATATTGTAGCCAGTAATCAACAGTTAGGTATATTGTGTAATATTATCAATAATAATAATTATGCTGTGAATTTTTATGCTTTTATGCGGTTTTTTATGTTTAAATTGATTTTTATTCATTTTATACATATTTTCACATTTATCCAAAGTTGATAAAAAAAAAAAAAAAAAAGGAACACGTCGATCTGAAAATTTTAAATTAAAATTAAATTTTTAAACTCGTTTAAAATGAAATAAAGTTATTCATTAAAAAAATTTAATTATAACGACTTGTTTAATATTATTAAACAATATTGTTTAATGAATTTATATTATTTGTTACGGTATAATTTTTTTACGTCACTCGTCAACATTAATGTACTGGTATCAGAAACAATCGTTTGTTTTAAATAAATTATCGAAACATTACGAAACCGAAACATTAATGCTCTGGTTAATTAGACACATAACGCTCGTAATAACGATATAACAATACTGCGTTTTGAAGGATGTTAAAATACTAAAAAAAAAAAAAAAAACCTGAAAACTAGACGACCTAGTGTACTAAAATATTATTACATTTACAAATACTTTGCAGCAGTGCCAGATTAATGTTGATAGATGATATCTTTACTGCATCAATCATATTTAGAATAGCCACAGTTTCTCCGAAAATAGAATGCCGCGATATTGCGGTTCAACACATATAATAATATTATTATTATCAGTCGCATATGTGTACCACTATCGAGCGGTCCGTCCACAGAAACCGTCATTGTTTGTTTGCACGTCGAACATAATGTTATACGTTTACATCGGCCGAAGTTCGAGAAGCTACCCCATCAGTTCGACAAGCCGCGTTGCGTTTGACAAATACAACATTTATTGCAACAACAACTATTGTGGTGGCCGGCGCCGCGCCGGTAGAAACGCGAATGCCCCACGTTAACGCAAATCGCATTTGAAAATTGAAAATATTATCGCGAGGTGAACTTTATTGCGTCTACGCGGGTATGTCTTGTGTAGGTACCTCTTGTTATATATCTATACTCTTTCCGTTTGGGAATAAAAGAAAATTAATCATAAAAAATGGCCTTTGCACGAAATGCACGTTTTATAATTGGAAATCGCCATCGCTATATAACGAGTATCTCGTAAATCTCGCGTCAAGCACTACGACGTGTTTACTTCAGCATAGGGAAAAAATAAAAAAACAACTATTTTGTACGTTTACGTGGCGCGTATATAAAACAGATAGAAAAGAGAAAGAGAGAGAGAGAGAGAGACTATAATAATTAAGGTAAACGCTTGTTCGCTTAAAATAAACAAACGTTTTAATGTTGAAGTCTGCTCGGCTTTTAAAACGGAAGGGAAGAAAGAGAGAGAGAGAGAGAAAATAAACATCGCTTTTGGAAAATAAAACTGCTATTTTTGTGATTTTATTATTTTCAAATCGCGACCGTCTAAATAATAGTAATACGGTTTCGTGGATCGTCATTGTTATTTTAACGCCGCGCGCGCGATGGAAATGCGTTCAGATTATAAAAAATAAGTAACCGCGCGCGCGTACGTATATACACCTATTGCGGATAATTTATTGACATTTGTAAAAGGGGACTTTATATTTCTTTTTCTGGGTCACGGGCGTGTTCAAAGGGGATAAAAAATTTAAATTATGTTTCCGCAATTCATTCAACTGAACAATACGGGAGTTACAAAAACCCTATACGGCACAAATATATATATATTATATAAGACGTCCCTAATACTCATCTCGGGGCCGTTCTGAAAAACTAACCCAGAGTTAACCTTACGCGGTGTCTATAAAGAGAGACTTGATTTTTTTTCACCGCCTGTCAGTTCGATTTAAAGATAAGATTAAGTGACACCGGCAGCGTACGGTTTTCGGACGGGATTACATCCTGTGTATAACGAGTCGGGCGCAACATATATACGTATATAGGTACGTCGAATATTGCAAGTCACAAATCGCAGGGCTGCGGTTTCGCGCCGTACGATAACGTCGCGCATTCGTCGCGACGCGAGTAATATTATTTTATACACACATAGTTATACTCGGCAAACGTGTAAACATTGGAAAACGGTTGAAATAAAAACGAATCTAATGGAAAATATTCACCGACAGACGAGGTAGAATTTCATATTTCATAATAAGCCGTTTGGTGTACAGTAGTGGCGTTCTCAATATTTTATTTCAACTTCGTTCCAGACGGTCATCCGTAGTGGTGAATAGCAACTATAGGAAATTCGACAAAAAAAAAAAAATCATTTGAAAATTCGTTCATTTTACCGCGCGTGTTAATTTGATCGAGTACTCTCGTCGATTTACATTATTATACGTGATATTATATGATTTCGCGAATCTCAAAAGTATTCGAAAACTGTAACATTCTGACGTTCGACTTTTAATATACCAATGTAAACGATTTTCGTGATAAACGAATAATTGCCGGGACGAGACAAAACCTTAACACGAAGAAAACAAGTCACTCGCGACGATATATTTATTTTGTCGCTGTTAATTCGTTTAATATTCTCGCGCAAAAGGGCTTTGTCATCGACGCGAATAATCACAACCAAAACATTAATTCGTCCTATTAAAAAACAGACCACACACACACACACACACAATTGTTAATAAACCTTTGATATATTATTAAATGTCTGCAGCCATAAACGCCGACACTGAATTAAAACTTTTACGTTCCGCGTGGCAGTTAAAAACGGCTTTCGTTTTTGTAATAATGTTTTGTTTCGCGGAAAACAATTTTTTTGGAACAATAAAAAAAAAACCTACAAAAGTTTCGCGAAACCTTTCTATCGATTTAAACGCACACAGGACACAGGTGTTAATTTAAAGTTCTAGCGGGTCAATTCTTACGAGTTCTTACGAGGCCTCCGAAAAATACGCAACGTAGTGAAATCAACGACGAAATAATAGTGCGGATCTTGGCTATTTTATCATATCTTTTTGTCTTTTTTTGTTTTCGACTGGCATATACACTCGACCGTTTTTTTTTTCCATCTATAAATCAACACGATACGATTTTGAACAAATCTCACACGCGTCATTTTATCATCTAGTCTCGCGTTGATTTTCAATCGTTCAATATTTATTTATTTTTTTAAAGTTGTTCCCAATTTATTCACCTCGTAAATTATTTCGATAAAAAGTATAATATTGTCGCCATATTGTTAATAATAATATAAAATTATTTTGACCGTTATAAAAAGTTATGACTATACGACACGCCGTAATCGATTGGTTAGTACTCGATATACTCGTATATATTATACGTCATGATTTATCTATTTGTTCATTTATTTATTAACAATCAAGTATTGTTTTGCATTGGAAATATTGTTCGCGAGCAATTTTATAATGTTATCTTTGCAATTTCAATACCATATATTTCTGTTTACACCGTTTTCGTTTTCAAATTAAACATATTCCCTGTTCATACGCACAAAATATAGATATGGTGATTCATTAAAGCACACCCATACTGGTATCTGCAAAACGCAAATACAATCACACTGAGGTGAATATTGTTATTGAATTGTTTACTCTGGGAAAAAGTTTTCTGTTTTCTCATTGGATTTTCAACATGTTGCATCGTGTTTAGGGTATTAAGCTTATTGGTTTAATAATGATGTATTGATTTAAGCATTATGTACATATATACTCGTATATATACACACACACACACCTATATACGATGTATCTGTGATGACGTTTTTGGATAGAAAACATCTCCGAAAAGTTTCGTATAGCCAATTATTGAAAATTGGACACGGCGAATACTTTTAAAAGGTCTTTATTGAATTTTCCGTAGTCTGAAAGTAATCGCAAAATAAAGTTAATACTACTTAACAGTAAAATGGTTTAGAATTAAATTCGTTTGCTTATTTCGTTGCCGTTCGTTCGATCGACTATATACGAGTTTTGAGAACGTAAAATTCCGACTTTTTACATATTTCAAGCACGTCGCGTTTTAATTTACAAAAATGATCACCTCTTTTCTTTTTATTTTTCGCAGAAATGCTGCAGCAGCGTAACATCGACTCTGAGTTATTATCATTATCGGCAGTGGCGTTATTATAGGAAGCAAGGAGAAGACGTATTTACTCGTATTTCTTTGGAGTTTTCCCGAGAGGGCAAAGCCGCAAAAATATTATTCGACCCCTCTCCCAGGTATACCGACAGCAGAAGTTATTGAATCTTCTGTAATAAAGTAACAATTTATAAAATGCAATACATAAACACACTCGTTAACTCGTTAATCTAAGTTTATAACATTTTTTCTCTCCCTTTATCGCACACTTGCATACTACAAAATGATTACATTAAGTTTATACATTTGTACTTATTATACTGTTCAAAGGTATTGTTATGCATAAAAATTCGTTTCTTGAAACTTCTAAGCCATACAATCAATTTCAACATTAAGAATTGTATTAAAACAAACAATCCAATACGCACGAAGGAAATTAATTAACACCTTACACGCCCGGGTTTCGATTTTGGTAATATATATAATATTATGTAGTATTAATATACTATATTGACTTTTCTCGATTTTTACTTAGTCACGCCACCCGTTATCGAGACGAAATAACAGAGGATTACAATTGATTTTCGCATGACTATTTCAAATTCAAACTGTTTAGACCGAAACGAATCACTGGCCAGTTGTAATATTATAATAGTAGGTAAATTAATCGTTTCAACACGATTTTGAACACTTTCGGTTTAGTCGTGAGGCGTTTGATTTCGAGTGAGTTTTTGATTAATCGCGCCGTATTCATAATATTACGTTTCAGAAAGTGGACACGATATTATGAACTCTACAGTTTTGACGAGTTTATCATCTAGAATTTCGATCCGCGTCGGCGACGGAGTTGGCGATTAATTTCGGTCTAACGTGTACCTACTGAGTATTGAACTGCTGACGTTGTACTCGCGCGCCGAGAGTAAAACGTGACGGAATAATCTTTGGCTCGCAAGAAGCGCGTAATCGACGTAAAATACATTATTTATAATATAATCCTACGCGTTATAATAACGCGATATCGAACTACCATTTGTTCACAAATAATGAAACGACACAAACGAAATATAACATAGAAACCACAGAGGTATGTCCGCTTTGTGCCGTCTGATATTCACATTGCGTATGCATCTTTTAATTTAAAATAAATACGTATTTATTTACATAGCGCTCGTACATACGTACTCTGTACAGTTATATCATCAATAATTTATATATTCCGCAGAGATAAATAATTGCATTCCGCGTTCGCTTTGAAAACATCGGACGCGCAGATTTACAATATCGAACGTAGTCTGACGACCCGAGATCGGGCTTTTAGCGTTTCGCGTCGATTTTCGTCCGTCCGGTCGGAACGTTTTCCAACGCTTAACCCGTTCGGCGCGTAACTTATCCCGCCGCGCACGGTCAGCAAGTACGGCTCGCTCGAAAAATCAGTGGATTTGTTCCGTTATTCGAACTGACCAAGCGCGATTGATTTCCAGTCGCTCGCGAGTTTTCGCAGGCACAACGCGACATTTATGTGCAATTTTCAATACGTCGTCGTCGGCGTCCGTTATAGGTTTTCCGTTTTAGTTATTTCCATCGGAATGTGGATCAATACTCGAGCGCAACACCCATTTATCTCTATTGAAATCAAACGCACCAAGGATACGGCGCGAAAACGAGTATTGGCAATTCAATGGCGGTTATAACATTTATAACCTTAAATACACGCACACGCGCGCGTGTATTGTACGATGTAAAAAGCTCGCAGTCGCCCGTTTTTCGAACTTTACAGATTATGTCACTGCAGTCGGTCTACCGGTTTTGGAATTACTTAATACAATCGTTTTATGCTGTGGTAGCCGACGACGACGTCGCCGCCTATAACAAGTACGAACAGTATACGATACTATATCATGTTTTAATGACCGTTGTTTTATTATTTTATGTTTTTATTATTATCGTTGTTTTATCAAATCCGTACGAATAACGAATTTATTGGTACGATCCTTTCGATCGCGTTGCTATAATATAGGCCTGCAATTACACATTATATCGTAATTAAAAATTGTTCGAAAATCAATTAAAAAAAAAACCACTTTCTTGACTATTACACGACCGACAGACGTATTAAATAATATTATTTATTTTTAACTAATTTGTAATTATAATTTAATTAGCGTGCGTGTTCTAATGTAATATACAATATACGACGGGTTTCATTTTAGAGTCAATCGTTTCAGATTAAACGCGATTTCGTCCTATTATTTTGAGAAAAAAAAAACGAAACGAAAAATCGACCACAAATAATATTATATTTTATCGCGATAGAATTTGGTCGGAATTCAAAAGCTAACCTTTCTTTATTCGTGTCCGTTCTGACTCTCGAGTCAGTTTTCAATAAGTCACCAAAACCATTCTCATACGGAAATCATATTTCTATTAACACGATTTATTATATTTTCACTGCGCGGTCAATCGACTACTCACAAGCGTAATTAGTTTAAATTATTCATATAGTGCGCGCGAAGCACACGTTTTAATATCCTCTATAACGGTATTTTTTATTCGATACAAACAAAAGGAACTCTATCAACATGAAAAAATACAATTAATTACTTGTTCGATATTGTTACGCGCAAAATTCCTACTCGCAATGAAGTGCCGTTGTACGCGCAATGAATAAACATTAAACAATCTATTTTTCATTAAAAACAGTCCGCACCGCTTTGGACGTTTACAGTAATAATTTAACGAAATATAACGTTACGTTATAGGTAATAGCGTGTCTTTCGCCACCGTTATAAATTATTATTGGTTGTCGGATATCATTTTCGGCGGAGATTCGTATACGTTCGCATTGTACAGTTTTGTCAATATCCTTCGTATTGTTTGATTTCCTCCGCCGCGCAATATCGTATATCTATTGGTTTATCGCGGAGTAATACAGTCGCGTTGCCGTTATTTAACCGTTGTACGATAATAATTACACGCTGCGCAAGTCAATGTTTATCCGAGAGGGCTTAAATAAATATATCAGAGGACAATAAAAACAACCAAAGCAAGTCACATTTTATTCCGTCCCTCGATCCGTCCGTTATCATAAAATATTTATTACTATATTTGCTATCGTCGTGTGAGAAATAATAAAAACTTGAAACGTTACGCACAAACGTTATGTACAAAGCAATAATAACAATAATAATGTTGATCTTATACTGTTTTATTATAACGATCATAATATAATAATATGAATTCTATACGAAAAAACAAAAAACTACTTAGACGTTTAATCTATAATAATATGTTGTACGCAGCGAATTCCAAACGGTAATTTAACTTCTTATCATAAAGTTTTCGCCGCACATCCGAGTTGATTTTTATAATATTGTGTTTCGGTGTGCGTACAATACCGTAATAGATCATTTAACGTTCTTCGCCGTGCCTAAGGTTTTATCGTAACGATAGAAAAGTTTTTGCAGCGTTTGTGTGTATAAACTATCAATCATTTTTTTTTTTTGGTTTTTTGTTTTTTTCGAAAGAGCGTAAAGTTTTTACTTTTAATAAGAAAATAGATTTGTTTTTGAAATAAAAATAAAATCGTGTTTTTAAAGCGGCTCAACTCAAATGTGAAACGTCGGATAATATAATATAATTTTAATATTCAAATACAATCCCGCGTGTAAACATACAGCTATTACTCTCAAACATTATGAACACAGTTCAATACCGTACACAGTTCACCAATAATGTTATTGTTTTGACCAATCTTTTTGGACATTGAACGAAACTGTGCTTTTTCATAGGTATTATTATTTTGAACGTTGAAATTCTAATGAAATTCGTTGAAAATATGAAAATTTCGCTGTAGGCGAGTAGTCAAAAATAAATAATATTTTCATTTTCAATCGCTAAGCCCTGGACATTTTTTCAAGATTCTTAACAAGTCGTTCCAACTTATAATATGTAAGTACTTAACGTTAAAGAAGTCGTCTTTTATGAGCGTGTTCGGTTATCAAACGTGGACGAGATGTGGCCGTTTAAACGAAAACTAACGATGTTTCTTTATACTCGATTATGGTTTTTTTCCCCATAGTTTTTTCTACATAATTAATTTAAAAAAATTTCTAATTATACTAACGACTATTTATCTGTAGGAAACAGCAAAACAGATCCTCCAGCCCTAAATCTCTCAGTAACGTTTTTCGAAAAAAAAAAATGAAACGACGTCATTTTCCGTGTTATACTTGAAAAATTCGTATAGTAAGTTATGACCATCGTTTTAACGAAAACATTAATTAAAACACTGCATCTAATTATATAGGTATAAATTGGTCCTTAAGAACTCAAAAATCGAAAACGCAAACTCTCGCACGCGTCAGTGTACAATCGTAAGTAGAATCAGTTGAAATCACATGAAATGTCGATAATCTCGCGCTCGAACGCGCGATATTCAGTAGTTTTAATTGTCAGCGTTTTATTCGGATCGAAAAAGGCAGTTTCCTGCAATTTCGATTAAAACTTTCGAAGCAAATTTGTTCGAACGTCTCGTCCGTCTCGTACCGAAACAAACGATTTAATATCCACGTGGGGTGTACACGAGGTGTGCGTTTTCTCAGAAACGTTTATTTTACAATGCATTTTAACGATGACACACCGTTTACGATTCCGTTTTATACTCGACAAACCGTGCGCGATTTACGGCTCCGGCGTTGAGCTAACGACACGTATTTTTACGCATTCGCAGTTTAGCGCGCGCCGACTTGTGTAATAATACGTCGACGTCGGCACAAGTGACAATATTTCGGTCACAATAATAACATCGACACGACGATAATATATTTTATTATTTTTAATTCAACAACGCGAACGTTTCGCCACTCTCGGTCCAATCAGAGCCGCAACAACGTGCCGACCACACGCGCGCGCGCGTTCGTCCCACTCGTTATTTTTATTACTTTTTATTCCTCTCGATCTCGTTGCTCCTTATTTAGCCATTCTCTTACCGAAGCCGCCGCCGCCGCCGCCGCCGCCGCCGATTATTATATTATTATTCACGTGGATTTCGCCACGACGACGTACGATTTAATATTCGACTGCGGTGCCCGACGGTGTAGTATACATATCATATTATACGCGTTTTCGCGCGCGCCGGCAACGCTTCGACGGGTATTGAAAATATTAAAAAAATAATAATAACGAAAACAGAATAAAAAAAAAAAAACAATCTGAATAATGTTTACGCCCGTGCGCGCGTAAACGTACACTTTACGGTCATCTCCTGTGCGAGCGCGGAGCAGGAGAGCGTTGGCGTAGAGACTTGACGCCGCGTCAACGATATTATCGCGTATTTATTATTTACTGTACGCGCGCGCACGCGAACGAACCAACGCACGCCGTACGTCACGACGGGGTTATTTTTGCGGTCTCGCGCGATCGGTATACGGAAATATTATCCGCGTGATGTGTCGCGGGGAATTTTTTTATTTTTTCTCCGTCCTTTCTCCGGCGGTGACAACCAGGTCGATTTTTGAAACTTCTTTTAGTCAAAATCATTCTCTCTCTCTCACACGCGCGCGCGCACATTATTTTTTCTTCTCCTTTCAAACGGCCGACAGGCTGAAAACGCAACACACGCGCTTCGGCGCAAGACGAGACTGTTCGTTCCACACAGTAAATACGCGAAAACATAAACACATTTCGTACGCAATACGTTCACTGCCGAGCTCGTGTTTTGATAAATAAATTAGCGGCGACTTTGATCCGACCGCGTTTTGCTGTCGAGTATTGATTACGCAGTATCGTCGACCATAATAATAATAACGTCTCTGTAAAGTATTATTCGCGTAAACAAGCCAAACACTGTGCCGCGAATCGGACTGAGCGAATGATTACTGAATACTGCGAGAGAAAATACGTATACAACGGCGTCGTCGGTGGAAATTTCGCGAGTGCCGTTTCCTGTTAAAAACTCCACCTACAGGTAGAGAAAAAACGATCACTCTCGAACTCGTTCTGATACGTATTCCGCCAAACACATTATTTTTATTTCGTTCTAACAGAATCGCAAAAATATTTTATGGCACGCGCTCAAGAACCCAAAGCTTTCGTGTACCTCACGTCGTATTTTTATTTTTTTTTTCGATAATTATTTTCGCTTTCGGACGTCATAATAAACGCTCGCTAAATTGTTTTCCGCTCGACACTTTCCACGTTCAATCAAAGAGATAAATAGGTCGCCCGTGGCATCAAATCGTCTATAACATTATTCTACTTCAACGCTAGTAATATAATACTTCGGTGTTATATTACAAACACATTTAAGTCGAGTAAAACTTTATCGAACATATATTTTATTAATCTTATAAGATAATTTATTATTTCGAACACTTCGTACAATCACGGCTCGTTAAAAATTTACATTTCAATTGTCATGTCTATCAAAATGTATTACAAAACTTGTAAGGCGTCAAATACAGAACGAAATTTGAATACGTCGAAAATAACGTGACAAATAATAAGAAGAAGATACAAATGAGAAGAAAAAAAAGAAACAATTTTGGTGAAACGCGTAACGCGTTGTTAAGAATGATTGTTCCCGCGATTCGTACATAGT
This sequence comes from Drepanosiphum platanoidis, assembly GCA_948098885.1. NCBI lineage: Eukaryota > Metazoa > Arthropoda > Insecta > Hemiptera > Aphididae > Drepanosiphum > Drepanosiphum platanoidis. Next base: position 4,512,411 of record OX402533.1, read on the forward strand.
AGAAGAGACCTCGATGAGCAGGTGAGAAATAACGCGAAAATAATCCCTTCCATTGTCGTTATATCTATTATATTGCGTTGCCTAACCGATAATAAAATCCCGCGATCGATATACTGGTGCCGCGCGGACGCATAATAAGTGACACACATGGCTCTTGTGGGTTCCTACACGCTCGTACAGAATCACAAAAGTATCATTCTGGTCACGTAACTTCAGGCCGTTGTTCCGAGTAATTTGTTGTGTGCCGTGAAATCTCACCGACATACCTCCCGGAGACCTCAACGATTATTTATCGAAACGTCCACGGCCCACGGGGAACAATACGCCGAAATCCCGATACCGGGCGACCCTCTGCCACAGACGATTCAGGTGCTTCCTCGCCTATTACATATTATTTTCCTGTTCGTTTAGCCACGACGATAACTAACGTCGCCACTGCAGCTGCACTTCGTTGTTGGCGATAGTACTTCTTCATTCGTAGTGCGCGTGCTCGTTCAATCATAATTTTTTTCGGGTGTTTGAGGTCATTATATTATAACTGATAGATTGAGTATGAATTTTTTCTACTCTTATTTAAAATTCGAGTCGTCGACTGAAGCTGTAAAATATGTAATAATATAGAGTAACTGCAATACATTACCGATTTTAGTAAAAAAAAATACCGTTTAAGCTTCGTCGAGATTTTATTAGAAAAAGTATAACTTTTAAAATAAAATTCGAACCGATAAAAACTTATCTTCTGTTAAAAATACATAAATTACAAACTAAATCGATCTACTATTGATATTACTATTGTACAAATAAATAATTTGAATCGAATTTGAAAACGACGAATCACGTACTTATTTAAATGTTTGAAAATAACGAATCATCGATATAATATTTCATTGCGACATTGTTAACAGTTAAAATACGCGAGAATTATACGAACACGGTTTTGAACTCAAAACAACGAATGCATTTGTTCGCAAACGTTCGTCACGCAAATTATTGCAATACAATAGTCTCGAGTACCTAAATAACGCTCGATAAGTATTCTTTTCAGTTCATTAATAATTGTACACAAGTTTGAATAATTTCTCCTTGTTCGTAATATTATTATTTTTTTCAACTCGACTTTTTTGTTTATTATCGCATCGCCGAATTAAGTGATATGAAATTCGGAAAACAATAATCGCGAAAATCCGTGAAGACGGTCGCGTTCAAAGTTTAAATGAACTGCCAATATAATCCGGTGTCTATTGTCCCGTCGTCGTCGCTTACTACCTGGTAATATAATGGTAAACTTGGAAATAGGGATAACGAGGTGAAATCGATTCGGTCAAAAGTTATCGGCTTTCTCTAAACAGTGTTTGCAGTCTTGTTTGAACCGTCATCGGATATATTATAATCGTCCGAAATATTTTATTAATTCGTTCGCCCGCGGTGTGTGTGTGTGCGTGCGTGTTTTTTTTTAACCTCGACCGTTTGATTTCTTTTGTTTTAAGAACGTTAAACATCTAAATCAAATCGTTTTTATGAATCCAGTTGCGATGGACGCGCCACAGTCGTATTGTTTCAGACGCCGCCGCTTTGACGTTGGAATTCAGTGGATAGAAGTATATTACCTCTCGAAGTGAGTAATCTTATTTCTATTTCGTTCGTCGTTTTTTCTATGTCTCAACAGTGCGATTATTTCAGCTTAAAGTCACCGGGAACAGACCTCGTTATTTACCTCGAAAATAATTTTTTTCTTTTTTTATTTCGTTTTATTTATCGGTATTTCAATTCTATTGCTATAGTATTTTAGTATTACTCTTTTTTTTTCTTCTTCAATTTATCGCTCGAACAATGCTTTTTCAATTCTTTTTCAAAGAAATCGCGTCGAATTAAAAATTACAATATTTTAGCGGTTTTTTTTTTTGTTCAAACTCAATCGATATACGAGTGGCTGAAATGCATTGTTTCGTATCAAAGAATTTAATGTTTCCCACCTCCTTGTACACAGTTCATCAACTATCTCCCCTCACACTTGTCGTCCTGCACCCTTTACATTCTGTTGTACGAGGTTTTTTGTGATTAATCAATGATCAGACATGGCCGCGTAAGCGTTTTCATCACGCACCGAACCATTCGACGATCGTCCCAACCGTCATTAATTTATCATAAAATTCAATTCATTTTGATCAATACGTTTTTCTTTTCGTCCAAGCACGTACTCGGACACTTTCTGATTAGGCTTTCCGAACATTTTCTACTCGGTATTTTATTTCAACAAAGAGATAAAACAAAAAATTCTACTCTTAGAGCACCAATAATACCGTTTATTGTAAAGATTTAGATTCGTTCGTTTACCATCGCACGTGATTATCGAAACAAAAACGAATCGACCGTACGATATTCAATAAAATCACAATAATTTGCCCGTCGATAAATCGTCCGACACGTCGTCGTCGTCGGCATAATATAATAAATACGATGGCCTGTGACCCATTTTTCCGATTTCGAGTTTTCAAACTCGCCCAGACGCCGGCGTACGAAACGTAGCAGCCCGTGTGTATTGGTCGCAAGCGGTAAAACATTTTTGATCTCGACCGTAGTAGTAGTAGTAGGCAATACCGTGTGTATATAAGGTGTCAAGGTCGCGTCGCATTTATTTCATTCGGTATACGGACTACTGTCGTTTTCATCGGGACATTGGTTCGACGATTTAACATACAGCTATTGATAAAAACATAAAAAAAAAAATGTTTACCTACCAGTGTTATATTGTATATATTATTATATTATGATGCGCGCGTCGTGCACGCACTATAAACAATTATTATTATTCGGCTTATAAAATTATCCCATATCAAGGTGAAAAGCAATGCGAATCGTATATACATAGTGGTGGAGCTAAAACCTTCTATCCGTTTTCGCTAATAGGATGGTCTGCTGTCGAGAGGTAAAACGCTCGACGCAACGCGCACACGCACACGCGCGAACACGTATACGCCGTGTATTACGTGTATGTCGAGGGAATTAAAATCCATCCGGCGGCATTAGAGAGGGATCTGCTATTGGAAAGTGTCCATTATTAACGGAGCGGCTTAACCGTAATATTCTTTAAAAATGTATAGTAATTAGTGGATAAATTCATCAAACGGAATACTTTTCGAAAATCCCACGCACGATCGCGATTTAGATCGCGTCGCAGAGTCTCTACGCACCTCCGCCCGAGAGTAAAAATTGTAATACGGTCTAAAAACGAATACCTAATACAATCGGCGACGTCGATCATACGAGTGATATCGGTGTTGTGTTGGACGGCGATGTTATTTTCGCAGAGAAAAACTCCGAATGCGCACGTCCGGCAGCGTCGGCCAGTGTTTGTTTACACTCGATCGCGTCGGCAACCCGTCGGTCGACCTTCGAAACGTTGTTCTCATTTCGTGCATTAAAACAAAACGTCGAGCGAGTCGATTCCAACCGTCGCGACGGTCGTCGTCGCGATAACAATACGCCTAAATAGTTTTGTCTATAGACACCTCTGTAGACGCGCGAATACGTTTGAATGGATGCTGTGATTTTGAAAGAAATCGTCGCGCGCGCGTCCGCGTCCCATTGTCGTCGGATTGCCGATTTTACCTACGGAGCGCGCCGACGGTTTTCTTGTCCGCGCGCGATAACTCTATCGTGCGTCGAGTTTGAGTACAACTACACTTGTTATTTTATATAATCCTCGTGTATTGTTACGTAAGCGGCACTATATTATATAGTATATTTACCACGTATTTGTGTATTACGCATATTATTAAACTGTATACGCGAGAACTGTGTAATTTCTGGACTGCATTTATCGAGCTTCGTAATACGAGCTAGTAGACGCGCGGCGGCGAGCTGTGCAGGTGCACCGCGGCGTTCGAAACAATATCGAGAAACGCAAAGACGATTTTTCCCCCCATTCTTATCGGGAATTTTTTCCTTTCCCCCCCCCCCCCCCCCAGCCGTTTCGACCTCGTTAAATAGTTAAGAATATGATGCCCGATGCGTTTACGATCAGTTAAATCGATCGGAAAATAAGAAATACAATATAATAATTCCAGTCAGTTCGAATATATCGAGAAATATCTCTCGTCTGCGCCGCATTAAACGTATCGCGAATACAATAGGTATGTACTATTTTGCAAGTATAAAAGTAAATATAGTACGTAAATCGTTTCGATAAACACGTGCGTACATTCACAGTACGCGATATTTCGCGTTTTGAATATTCCGAGAGAATTTTCTATTCGCCGCGTCGGACGAGCCGGTCAATTTTTCGTTCAACATCGCTAATTCTACGTTACACACGTGTTTTATCCGTTTAAGTATAGTACGTTAAAACTTATAAATACAACAATGGATTTTCTTTGACACGTTTGCGACACGAATTCTGGCAGTATGTGCTAAACTTTATAAGTGTTTTTTTTTTTTTTTATTATCATTTAGTTTGGAGACTTTGTATGACGGAAATACAAAATTCTTTAGTTTTGACCTTTTTACCGTTTATTTTTCGTACTTTACTCTCGTCGTCGTCTCGTTTCAGCCGTAGTATCGCGTTTAGAGTTGAAATCAAATCAAAACAAAACTATTAGTGGAATCAAATCGCAGTGGATGCAAAAATCGTCATTCGTATATTATTTGCTTCCGAAGAAATCACTCGGTACGTACGTCATAATATTTTACTTTTATTTCACGCGCAGGACCAAAATCGTTGAGCATACAAAAACGTACCGGCTATTTTTGTAGATCGATCGTTGTAATCTACTAATTACCCATTGCCATATTTACCTATTATAGCCACTATAAATAATATTAATTGAACAATGGTTTATTGTTGTTGTTAATTTTTTCCAAGCCAAATGCAATTAACCGCGCACTTTAGTCTCTAACGACAATAAGTACGTACATATAATATTACACTTACATTACGCGTGTAAATGGATAAAATTGAAAATATTATGCACGATTAATCCATTATGATTTCCCATTAGGTATAATGGAGGACGATTTGTAAACGTACGATTTAAGTAATTACCTAAAGTAAATTAAGTCCGCCGACATAATTTTAAAGTAATTTGGTTTATCAACTATATATAATAAACAACACCGTTGGCCGAAGTACGTGTTTTTTTTTCCCGATAGTTTTCATTTAAAAACATATTTTACACGTAACAGTATTAAACGATCAAATAACAATAATATCAATTTTATACTTTGACTTTATAACGCATGAAAAATATATTAATTTTATTCTTAATTATTATGTACACGACGATTAGTCGTGTGGTAAAAACGATCGTATCACGTTTAAAATAAAAAAAAAAAAAACCATCAAGTTCTTGTCGATATTTGAAAAATGATCATTCCCGAACGGTTTTTTTTTGGAAAAGTTTCGATTGATATTATGTCGGATGAATAGCGACGATCTATGTTCGTAAAATAAAACGCGTGGTTTTTTTTGTTTTGAAAAAATAAAACATGAATAATAATATTGGCGCGGAAAACGGACGAGTAAATTTCGTTTTGGAATAATTGTAAGCTCTAAAACGATTAGCGCAGTACTCCAGTGTTAATTGTCGGATTTGTTCCGTCGTCGTTCAATTAATATTCGATTTAAACAAACACGGATTTCACAAACGAGAGGTCGCTTTTCTTAGCGATTATGCCGTTTTTGTTTATCCCCTCCCGGGGGATATTCGTTACTAATAAGGGTAGATTTTTTGCTGCTGCTGTTGTTGTTGTTGTTGTTGTTGTCGTTGTCATTAAACATGTACGTTGCTGCTGCTGCTGCTGACCCTTCGGTCGTGCTATTATTTAAACGCGAAACGTCAACGAGCTCTCCTCATTATGCAATTTGACCCGCGTTATTGTAGTGACCTCGAGTGTGGAGGCGCATGTTTGAGGTACGTTCGCGGACGGTCTTATCGTCGGAATTGGTTCGATCTAGCCGAGTCGACAGGATAACAGTGCCGACATTTTAATTTATGCGTCGTCGGTTTGAGTTTGCCTAGTTGGTGCGCACTACACCAATATTAATATTATTGAGGCGCTGCGATATTGAAACTCATTAAGTTCTCGATGGGGCCAAGTCCGCGATGGGAAATCTCGTAGCGTTCGCACAAATTTATAACAAACTACGACCCGTACAAACGCTTGAAATTACGAAAACCACATAATAATAAACTGTTATAAACGACGACGATCGGGCGTGTCGACGAATCGGACGGGACGATTGTGACGTCACGCGTTATTGTGTTTCGAAATGACACTTTTTAAATGCACTACCGCTCGCGAGTAGCATTAGAATCTGCGCGCGCGTCTAATGCAAGACGGGAAGATTGGCGAAGAATAAAGTCTCCGGCACGTATTTATTTTTTTTTTACGTACGCGGCATGTGTATAGGGCCGTGCGAAATGCTGCTCTATCGGTAACGCTGTCACGGGCACAATATTAATATTATAACGCGTACTGATTCGCGAACGCCGGGGAAATATTAATTAGCATTTGCGATGTTAAATAAATTAAATTGCCTCCGCCTCCGCCGCCGCCGCCGCCGCCGCCGCAGTTGGGTGCGCGTTTTAAAGTGTCGGTGTTGTGAAACACGTTCGCATTATAATAATATCTACCTAATAGTTGAACCTCGATTATGACAAAAACAGCTCGGAGTTAACAATCGAATATTGTTAATGACGTCCGACGAGTGAAAATATAGTAAACACAATGGATTTCAGACGTATATTTGTACAGCGTTATTTGTAATCAATACTCTCGGCGGACGGCGGGGGGGGGGGATAAACGAACGACAAATACCGAACGTGTTCATTAATTATTTTTACTACTGCCCTTTGTATGACGTGAACGCGAGCGAGCGCGCGCGCGCGTACGCCGTGACTTTTGACAATTTACGTTGTATCCCTCGGTTTCCGCAAAACGCGAAAAACTGCGAATAAACGTCGGTTTCGATCGGAGCATGATGAAAACGTCAGAATCAATATTGATTTTCGACCAAGCGCACGCGGCTCTAACGCGTGTTTCGGACAAAACCGAATACGGATTGAAAAAACAAAAACAAAACTAACAAATAACATAATAATGAAATTGTTGTAGCTTTACCGTTTCGATTACCGAATCGATAACCGTGACTGAACTAATTTTCTATGCTATACGAGACCCCCGAGGACCTAGGAATATCGACGGCGATAATTACGGGCAAAAAAAAAAAAAACGATCGTTCAATGCATTCGAATATTCGAAGCCAACGAACATAGTTAGTAGGTAGTTTACGCGAAAAAACACAAAGGGCCACCCCGCAGGCGCGTAATTCGTATTTACTTTTCGTAATTTAATTTCGTCCTAAATGTACATTTGATTTATTCGGAACACACGCGGTTTTTATTATTATTATTATTATTATTACTATATTCGACTTTAATTTCTCCTCATTAATATGAGTTAACATCGGTCGCACTTTATAATAATTACCCCTCCCCGCACCTACGAACACAAACACACGCGCCCCCGGAACCCCTCTGTGACATTTCAAAAAGCGAAAATCAATAGCGAACGTTTAACGACGAACGTACGGAATGAAATGCGCGAAAAAAACCAAAAACAAAACGACGAATATAATGCGCGCGCGCGCGCGAAGAGTGAATTCGTCTGGATCGAACGTCCGGTTTACCCATAGGAAACACGTCATACGATACACACGCGCGCGCGCTGCTGTGAATTTTAACGAGAACCGCTTCGCCGATAATAATTGACCGTCGTTTTTCTAAACGTCGTTTTTACACGTCAATTTACAAAGCTCGAGCGATGTGTTATTAGAGAACGGACAAAAAAACAGGCGTGTAACGCGCGTTACCTGCACAATTGATTTCTACGCACAATGCTAAACATTTTGTTATCGATCTTTATAGAGTTTTCGTTTTCAAAACTTACAGTCCAATACGGTTTTTAAATAGAGAACGCGCGTGACGTCGTAATTTTATATTACACTTTGTTCACACTAAACTACGCGATTTGTGATTCCGGTCGAGGATTGATTTTACCGGGGTTTTTTCGGGAAAAACGCGAATTTCATTTGCATAATTGTCACGCGCTCTACTAGAAATGTAGGGAGTTTTCGAATGTTTTGCCCGAGTAAACGCGAAAAATACCAGTTTTTCGTCAACAATTTGATCGTCGGTTATTTTGTTCTAATCCGAAAACTAACGGGTCCCCGGAGACTTGACATTTTTGTTGTTTAGACGCGACTAAGAATATTGTTCGCTCAACACAAAGAATGTGTCGATTTCGAAGAACCGACTCGCTTTTACTGTACCAATAATATTATAATAATTAATGAATCCAAAAGAATATTATCAAAATAATTACGTTTACGAATTGAATTACGGTAGGATATGCGTTAATAATAATCGCGGCAATACTCGTTCTCGTACTTTTTATCAATTAAATACATTTTAAGAGTTCGTTTCTATAATGATTTAAATATTATTATTATCAAAAGATTATTTCCTCTTTTATAATATTACCAAAGTATCTTCGGAAGTATCGTGTAACATTTTTTTAAATTTTTTTTATGAATGGCTCACGTTTAAATTGCAGTAATTTTCGTATTATATTTTACAACTAAGATATTTTCGTCGTTATTATTATTATTATTATTATTATTTTTTTTTAATTGCATTCGCAGTTCTGGTTATAAAAACTTGACATTCGAGGTTAATTTAATCGCGGATTCCACGAAAATCGAGATTTACGTGAAAGCTTTTCTGAAAACCTATTTTCGGAGTACAAAATCGTTTCTTCCAAAAATATGATTATAATATGAAATAATACGATTTTCACACAATCGCAATATGAACTAATATTATATTAAAGTCTGAAGTGTGTGTCATATTCCCGAACGGGACGAATGAAAATATGAAAAACGATATGAAATACACCTAAAACAACAAATAAAACCTAAAAACGTACGAAAAGTATAACGCTGTTGGAAAAGACATCGAAAACGCGCGTTTTCATCGATAAGAAAATAAAGTCCAAACGACTTTCCACGACGCCCGGACGACGCGCGACGGTTTAAGTTTTTACACGCCGAATTATTATTATTACTATCAGTTTAATATCACGACGTACGTGGACGACATTTTTTTTTTTTATTCGTCGTCGTTTCAATACATCGACGATCTCTTTGGCTCTTATACAATACTGAAATTAGGTCAGTAACCTCATAATTTTTTTTTTTTTTTTAGTCATGTTTTAGTCAATGATCATTTCGTCATGTTGATAACAACAAATGATTTATAGATCTCTCCGATGCGAACGTATCGCTATGGATTCCGATTTTGCCCCAGGTGCACTCTGAGATTTTATCTCGTGGGTGATTTCTCATGTGTGCGTAACGATTTCCATTGTAAATGACGTATAGAGTACCCACTTATAATTATATTCGTACGGCACTCGAGCGAAAATCACGTTCGTATTTTATGCGCAATAATATTCGAACGTTTCAAGTTCGATCACAGTATCGATTCCCCCCGAGTCTGGGCGAAGTATACACTATAATATTATAGACGTGTCGTCGGCGTTTTCAGTGTACGACGCGCACGAGACTCTTTGTTATTGTTTTTTTTTTTTTTTCTCCGGCCGGAGAAACTTTAATTTCATAAAAAAGAAATGATCCGTGTTCCGAAAGCATCGTTCGTTTGACAAAGGGTTATTTTGTAAAGTTTAATGATTTAAAACTGTTTACACATTTCTCGCGAGTCGTAAACGTTAACCATATTATTATAGTAACACGCGAATAACTATTAAACGAATTGACTATAAATAATATTATAACAACTCGCGCGGAGAAAAACTTGTATTTATTTAATTCGATCAGCACAATGAAAAAACGAATACAATAAAAAGTCACAAACGGCTGAAACCGTTCGCGCTCAGCTCGTGCGCTTGAGGTAAAAAACTCAACTACTGTAATCTAAGAATACATTTTGGAACACACAACGAGAACGACCGATTCGGTCTGTGAACAACAATATTATTGCCCAATACAAAATATATTGTATAGCGCACTATATAAATAGGTATATTTGTTTAACGATAAAGAAAATATAATAATGGACCATAATAATAATAATTATTGTGATGACGAGAAACGAAAACGTTTACTTCGCAGACCGGGCAAAATACGGCGATTCCCTTGTTCGTCTTTTTATACTCGTATATTATTTTATTCTTGATCTTCGCGAGTAGGGTCGAAAGTCTCGTTTCACAAAATACTGCAATCGAAATAATATCGTAATTATAAATTTCGAAAAACCATTCAACACGAACATTACGAATTGGAATTTAAAATGTCACTCGCTCGATAACGTTTCAACGATTTCATAATATATAATTTTATAAAATAATATCATAACGTACGTTGCAATAATATATTTTATACCTACACGTGAAAACTATTCGTTTCGCCAAATGTGCGCTGTGTAACAATGTTTAATGGAACGTTTTAGCCGCGAGTAATGCCATGTAAAATCGCATTTACTTTTTCATTTTCATTTAACCCGGCACGAGTTGCATTAATCTTTAAAAAGTATGTTGCCGATTATTTATTTGCAAAAGTTACAAAATTAGAATAGCTGAATATCAAACATCTATCTGTGTCATCTCTGCGAAATGTTTATTTTTGAAAAACGTAATAAACCGAGTAACTCTTGCTGGCTACGTGCCATTTGCATTTCCTTCGGGGGTTCGCTTGTGTACGCTAATTGTCGATTCGTCAAAACCTCCTGCGTCGTAAATCAAAGCTAATAATCCAATTGATTACAATATAAACCTCTGTGTGGTGCCATGTGTACGATTCGCAATACCATTCGAAACACTAAGTGCGGTGTAATTAAATCTCGGCGCACGTCCTCGGGCGAAATTGTGTTTGATATACAACGCATGATAATTTGATACTGTTTTCTTTAACACGGTCGATCGATCGGTCGTTAAAAACTTAACGATAAAATAATGATCCAATGAAATACTGTGTCGCGTTCTCGATATCAATGAACTGTATGAAAATAATGGTTTCGAAACTGTCTTCGAAAACATCGCTACGGTAACGGAAGAACTCGGTGAAATCGGAAACGACCCGGACAACAAATTAAATTCGTTATAGATTATTCGATAAAACAGTCATCTCATTAAAACGAGCGGGTTTGTCGTTGATTGGCTTGGTTTTAATATTTATGTTCTGCGAGCGGCGAAAATCGATGAGATTAGCTCGAGTAAACCGACTCGTAACCGGCTCTAAAGCACCACCATTTGGAAAGAGAACTTCGGGCTCAACTGGCCGTAAATTTCGATAAAAGGATTGTTTAAGGTTTCGGACAATTTTGATTTAGCACGTAATCGTAAGTGAAAAATATTAAAATCGTGCTGTTCTATAAGACTTGGATGAAGGAAAAATTTTGAACACGAATTTCCAACGAAAAAAATAAAATCGCATAGTCATTGTGAATAATGCAAAATGTTCAAATTAGTATCAAAAATACACAACGGAGCTCGAAATATTTTGAAAATTATACCATATCAAGAGAATAAGCATTCGGTGATTAATGTTTGAGTTTCGATTGAAAAATAATTCGATTTTGTCGAAAACGGTTATTCCGTACACGTTGCCGTTTTCACGTTATTATTTGAATATTATTTGTGGAAAACTGTGGTAAAAATTCCACGATTTAAACACCGTCTCGACAACGAAATTGTCCGCCAGACATACCATCGACGTAACTAACGAACGGTTGAAACCGCGTTGACGGACACAACAAATAAAACTTACATCGCTGAGAAATCGATAACAACACGTTCACTGAGAATTTAAAAGATAAATAGATCGGAAAAAAAAAAAAATTACAAACTCCGGAAAAGTCAGCCACTCGCCCTTATATCGAAACCCGTTGTCTGTATGTTGATCCGGGATATGTTGACGACGACTTATTCGTCTTCGTCTACGCGGCGGCGGTTCTCAAGGGACCGACGACGACGACAGCGATTATTTATATTATCGTCTCGCCGCCGCCGGCCGGGATTCGTTGTGATTTCTACAGCTCGCGGGGATCTCGATTGTCAATACTATACTATCGTTGGCGCGAAAACGGTTAATTTATTTCGCCGGCGTTGATAAATCATTCGGAGCGCAAAGGGGGGGGGGGTGCTAGTATAGTCGCCGACAATTGACAAATGTCGCGCGCGTATCGAAATAATGTAATCAGAGTCCCGTCATTATCAATAAATAATAACACAACGCGCGTCCGATTTTGCAAAAACAATAATCCCCGTCGCACATATTGAATAATAATATTATAATGTGCGTATTGGCGAGCGCGAAACGCGCATAAATTAATCGCGTGCGCGAATATCGGTATAAAACCAAAGACAAATAATATTATTACGGATTTTATTTGTTAATTTCGATTCCGCGGAGTACATCGATTCGTCCACTCGGCGATATCGGTTCGTTAGTACGGCTCGGAGCGAAATGTTTACCCGCCGTTTCGTATTATAATAATATATAATACGTAAATACGCATAAACACCCTCGTTCGCATGGCGAATTAAAGTCGATCGGAGTCGATTATTATTAATTGCAAATTATTTATAGCGTGCAAATAGCCGGGAACACGTCGCGCCGCGCGCTTTGTGACATTTATTTAATTATGGTTATTTCGACTTGGTCGCGACGGGCGGTACCTATAGTGTACCTACTTTGTGTTGTAGCGCGGTGACTGTGGTTTTCAGACGATCGGGGGGGGGGGGGATATATTATATGTATTTCTGTATTCGTTTTCCGGTCGTTTCCGACGACGACGACGCCGCAAACGTCATTATAACACGTCGAATTCCCTTTGTCGTTCGTTTTCGTAATAACACTCTGTGTTCTCGGACTTTTCCAATATTGGTTTGTCAAATGCCGAGGAAAATTTAGGCAATATACAATCACAAGGACTAAAATTAATCGTATTTCGATTTCGAAACGAAAAAACGTCTTATTTAATAATTAATACGCGTTCTTCTATAACATTATTACAACAGCCGTTAGATACTGATAAAAATTAAGCGGCTCGAGAAAAGATTAGAATAATAATATAGCGAGGGAACATCGCGCGTTATCGTCTTGCCCGAGGAGGTAGAATAACTTCTGCGACGGCACGCTAAAATGCTAATTACTCAAAGTCAATAAAATACTAAAAGTCATTTCTCAGAAACTCGCACAAAACGAATTAACATTTTTCACGATTTTTGGAATTATCGGAGCTGGTACTCTACGAGTACGACATACTCAATGACAACCCGTAGATATACGTGTACTCGTAGCGGTCGTAACAGTGTAGAAATAACGACAATCTGTTCGAATAGTTTGTTATGATTCTATAATTTTCAATAACTTATTCCTCCTGTTAGATCTCCGAGATATCTAGTGGATTTTCGTTTTTCTCTCTTAACACGAAATTTAATTGAAGCGCTCTTCGTGTTTTTCTTTATGAAATGTTTTCTCATAATTTGTATGTATCTAATTAAAAGCAAAGCTGAATTTAAATTAAGTTTAAAAGCTCCCGCACTACGCGGAGCTACTATGTAAGATTTAAATGCAGATTCGTACACCGATTAAATTATCGTGATTAGTAAGCTTTTAAAATATAAATCCTACGATGTATTATTATATTAAGAGGGGGGGTTTTTTTCTTTTTCAAACCAATCAATCGAAAGCCTAATTTAAATAAGTTCTCATTTATTGTTTTACGTACGAAAACATTCAGAATGCGTCGGGGAGGGTTTTTCAGCCGTTGGTTGAATTTATTCGCGTGAAAATATCGATTATATTAGAGGGGGGAGGGCGGTAAGAAATATCTATAATTTATCGTAATAAATTAACATAAATAATATTGAACGTTTTTTTTTTGAACAACGTACAGGACATAATATTTAAAGACAAATTAAACGACGAAATATCCAATGCAGCCGAACAGCAAAATAATAAGATAAATAAATCGAAAAAACAATAATCAACTAACGTAGCTTTTATCAATGCTCTCAATACTTTTGGCATCTGTAAAAAAAATCGAATCGGTAAAAATGTCCACCAAAAAAAAAAAGAAGAAAAAAAATGATGTCGCTTTATCGTAACGTTTTACTTTTGATACATTACAGTTTATCGAATTCGTGTCTCAACATGATTATTCGTTCGTTAAATTATGTCAACGCTCAGTTATTGCGCTCCCAAACAAATCCTTTTCTATTAACAATCAATCACGTGTCTTATTGTTAACATATAATATTACACTTATTTTTTAAAATATATTATTATGAAAACGATTCGACCACGGACGTGTTTATAAGAAAGAAAAAAATCATACACGCGATGTTCTCTTTTATGTTTGTCGGAACTGAAGCTCCGGATTACCCGGAAAGATATTTGTCGGGACCGCTATAAGTCATATGTATGTATGACTATTTTTTCTCCGAACCGAAAAAACTTGGTTATCTAGAGAGTAGAGAGATCAAAGATTTTATGTTTATTTATTTTATTTTTTTTATTGAAAATCTGCGCGCGTAATCTTTGACGTCCATCATAATATGCGTAATACTATTCTAATGGTAACTCGAAATAACCAATGTTTATGGATGATAAATAACGTTGAATATATATTGAATTTTACGAATGACGTACGAAGGTAACGGTGACTACGTAACGTGGTAAAAAAAAAAAAATAGTCAATATCAATCTAGATTTATTCAAAAATTCCAATACCTAGTATGCTGTCTCCGGAGCGAGTTGATTTCCAATACAAAAGCGGCGTGCGGATACTCAAATACGTTTAAAATAATATTAAAAACATAAATAAAATAAAATACAAAACCAAGTACTTATTATTACGAATTCCGTTTCGTACGGTTGTTACACTTTCTGTACGGAATAATAATTTTTTATCTGTTTATTGTTTTACCGACGACTTTGGGCAGAAACGGTGGCGGTATCCATTATATCTACACCTTATTGATTCGTTTTTTTTATTCTTTTATTTGGTGAGCCGTTTAGTAATCGTGACAAGACAGGTCGCAGTAATCGAACGCGAATAAAAATTAAAAAAAACGCGCGATTATTTTTATTTTTTTCATCAATCATAAAAATTTATTCCAATTAAACCGATGTGTATCGAAGTGTCAAGTTCAGGACGGCAAAAACTCGAGTGTTGGCGATAAACTTTTTTTTTTTTAAATTTCGTGTACCCGATACTTAAATTTTATTTGCGAAATCCTTTTAAGTGTTTTTTACCCGTAAAAACCTTTTAAAGGTTGTTTTTTTTTTTTTAATACTCGTGTTCGCTGCGAGCGCGCGCGTGTGTCGATGTTATCTCATATAATAACCGCTTATATATTACATATACGAGTATATATATATATATATTATTAAAAAGTATATAAAAATTTTAGTTCCAACGAAATATTATAATTTATGTTTGAACAATCGATTTCATTTACCGATCGAAAGTAATGATAACGATGGAAAAAAATAAAAACCCCGTCGCTCCGCGCGTCTCCCCCCCTCCCGAAAATGAACACCGACGAGTGCGACCATTATTATTATATCAAAGTCCTTTTCATTTTTCCCCCCGATTTTTCTCGTTTTTCGCTCCGGGCCGGCCGGGGCTGTAGCTTTTCCTCGCGGAGAGCATTCGTTTTAATTATATATCTAATATAATACGACAGCCAGTATTGCCGTCGTCGTCGTCGGAAAGCCGCGCGCGCGAATCCGAGCGGCTATTCTATTTGGCAGCGCGCACAGCGTTCGCTATCGATCCCATTCGGTGCTCGCGACTGACATATTATTTTGCTCGTTGTCAACCTCCCCGCGGCGCGCCCCGGAACAAGTCGAGTTGCACTTCCGCCCGGGCTGCAGGCGACCCCGACTGTATGCCGTACACTCGTATAATATTATTATCACGACGACGATATTATACGCCTTTCGCGGCGGCGAAGACGTATCCGACCGGAAATCGTTCCGTCATCGTTTGCCGCGACCCCGGTCGCTTTCCGACGAAAAATAAATACGCGATAATATTATATTATATTTTATATATATAATATTGGCGGTTGTGCTCCGAAAAAATACGGTCACGTACGATCACCCACTCGACGGTATGCCGTCTCAAAGTCTTTGAATTCGCCGTTACCCTCCCGCCCCCGATTTTTTTTCTCCTCGTCAATACGCCGAACGAGTAGTGCTTCGGGCGACTTTTAAAACGTCTAAAAATCAAACGTTACTGACTTTTCTTTTTGAACTTTCAATACGAATGAAAAAAACAAAAAATATGTTTAGTTCCATTGTCGATTTCAAAAATTTATCGTACGCCAAAACGAGTATAAAAGACCTCGAAATATACAAAATACAATTTCATACGTTTAATCGGAGTATCGTGAAACGGATTTCTCGACGTCACCTAGCATTAAATGCGGTTTAGCGAGATTGATATGCAAATGCATACGAACTTACGAGCCCCGATTATAACGAGACGCGCGGCGGCGGCGGCGGTCAAATGAATGCGGAGAACGAAGCTTATTTTATTTTTTCAACGTGCACGTGATGAACAATCATTGCGGCCGAGCCGTTTAAACGACCTAGAGTAACAATAATTACACGGTTTATATAAACGTTAGGGTATTGCGTCGTTTTGGCGGGTACCGCGTTTCAAAACGCGATTCGTAATATTTAACAATAAAAGAAATTCCGAAAAAAAAAAAATCTAAAACCCAACAATATTTTATACATTCGACACGCAACACTTAATTCATTCTATTCATACTGATATTGGGTATACGTACGTATAATATTCGTTTTCGAGCTCAACGCGCTAATAAAACGTATGGCGTATCAAATATTTACGCACGCAGTGTTTTTAGACATGAAAACATCCTTTCCGGTATGATTGTTAATATTGAAAAATTTCACGGACGATACTTCGCCCCCTCGTTGGTCGCACTCGGGGTCATGGCGGCCGAGAGTTTACACAGTTTCGGTTCGCACTGGTCGAGGGTCGAACGGTTCGACGGGACCGTCCGAGAAGTATTACATTCTGACCAGCGGAAAACTTGAATTTTCTCGTCGGCGCCATTCGTCCGTATTTACATACGCGTTTTATCAACGATCCATATTTCGTCGTTTGACGGTTGAATATGTATGGGGGGTGTGTACTGTGTAAACTACGACCTACAGCTGTCTACCGCGAGCGTCGAAATTTATAGGTAACACACCACCAGGGTATCGGATACAAACGTGTTTTTTTTTTTATCCGAATTCAAAGGATATATTATAGTTATTTCAAAAACAATCCTTTTTCGTCGAAACGTATCGGTAACAGAGTCGATTTCACAGCAGAAAAATACGACAGAAAAAAAATTATAATATATATAATTATTATTTTATTAATATAATATGTTTTTATTGAAATCGACGGAAATTCACTTCTTTTTTTTCGAACCGAGAAGAGTCTTCTGAAAATTTCCCAATTAGACCGAAAACCATGGTCTATCCGACCGTGTCCAAAAGCGTCTTCGAGAAGGGACACAAAGGGACACACAAGTCGCCCTTTCCGTACTCTGTTGCTTTTTAAATTCGTTCGTAGAACTCTGAAACAACTGTTTGTAACAATACACGTATTATCGTCATAATTAATAAGTTATTAACAACCTTTTACCCGAAAACCCTTTAAAACAGATTTGTAAAGGTGAATACATTTATAATTGGCAATTTAAATTATACGCGAAAACTGAGGTAATCGATTTCGTCCACTTCTCGTTCTTCACATTAGTCTCTAAACGCGATCCCGATAATAATATATATTATTTTAAAGTCGTTGTGGTCTTTAAAAAACGGTCGAGTTGAAAACATAATGCGCTCTCGACTTTAAATCGTAACATTATTTTATCGTTTTTCACGCGCGTGCTTTTTGTTTGATTATTACGAGCGTATTTTATGTTTCTTTATTTTGAAAAAAAAAAACGAAAGTATTGATTATTTTTTTATTTCAATAACAGTGTTGTAGTCAATTTATTTCCAATAGCCGTACGGGTCGAATTTCCGATTGTGTTCGTGTGCGAAAGAAAACTCCGAGTTTTTCCAAGGAAACGTTCTCGCGCGCATATTATTTAAAATAGAAAACACAATATAATAGAAAATTCAAGAGTCCGGGGGAAAAGTTCGAGTCGGCCGAGTTCGGTTGTATTGTAATGTTATCATTCGAACGCAGTGGTCTATATAACCGTCAGGACGAAAATTGACGGAATTTGTCACGTTCGCGCGCTCGCTCGTCCAAAGACGAATGTAATTTATTTTCTCCACGTCCCACAGCAGTATCTCGATAGTATATCTCCCCGTGTCCGAGGGCAGTAAAAATGACGCGACCGGCCGAACGAACACCGAGAATATAAATATTTCAAATTTCCCCTTTCGACTTACCGAGCTTTTGGGATTCCGCTGTGTACTGGGAGACTCGTCGCGGAGATTCGGCCAACGTAATAACTTTAGCTCTATTCTACGTTTTCTAAAGTTTTCCTCGTTTTTTTTTTTTTTCTCTTCATAAAGCGACCGTTTTATTTATCTGTGTTATTATTATAAATATATTAACTTCAACTGGATTTCGACTATAAGAAACTTTAAGTTAAACGGTAAACCGTGTATGGTGAAAATAAAAATCAAGAGCGCTGTTTTGTAAGGACGATTTTTTAGAAAAATCTCCGAGTTTAAAACTTTTAACGAGTCGACGAGTCATTAGTTTTTTTTAACGATTTTCCAAGTTTTTTCTAAAGTTCAAATACTCGCATTGCTAATCGATTTCATCGAGGTAATTTTTTTAATTACATAATCAATGGCCACTAATAATATAATTGAAATTATCGTAAACTTAAAAAATTATCGAACATCAATAAACATTATAACACCAACGTCTCTAACATTAAATCGTTTTAAAAAATAAAACTATAAAATCGTAACATTCGGTTTAAAAAAAAAAAACAACATAATAACAATAGTACATTCTAATAGTTCAAAAAAAAAAAAATCCCTAAAATATCAGACAGAACTAAAGTTATTTCATTTGTCATATTATCTCCACAATTATCATCTTGTAATAATAATTATCGATCGCTCCCGAAAACGTCATTTTGCGAACAAATCGATTTGTTCGTTTCTCGTCGGAGAAAGTAATTATTATTACATTCCTACGTCCTCGTGACGCCTTTAAATTTATTAGTATATAATACGAGCGTATTCAATTTTGCGCAAATGTTCCATTGTGAAAAAAATAGTAGTTTCTCGCCAAACCGATAGGTTTTTAATTATCGAAAACGCCCGCGGGACGTGATTTATTTCGGCACATCGAAAAGTGATTTTTTTTCTCCTTTTTACTTTGACGTCGATCTGCCGTTTTCGTATCGGATACGGTGGCGGTTTTGATTGAGTGCGACGACGGCTTTATCGGCACAACATTTATTTCATTATGTATTCACATATTTCCAGATTTATAATAATTACGTCGTGGTCGATATTTTTCGTTTTTTTTTTTTGAAATCTAAAATTAAGGTATTAGTTTATATTTTCAACAATATTATTAATACATATTGATTGGGCGGTTCGGTAAAAGTTTGGTTTTTTTTTGATTTTCAATCGCTGTTTATCGTCACACCCCGTAAAAACGTAACGTTTCCGCGTGTTTTTGCGGTCGACCGACATTATCGGGCCGCGGGGACGTTAACACGAGCGGTAGATCAAACATCAAACGCCGCCGCTTGAACAGTGCGCGGGCGCCTCTGGGGAACGGTTTGAAAATTTTAAAAATAAATCTTTTATAAATCCGCGCAGTAACAAACGCCGTCGAATAAGTTATATCGTCTATAGTACTTACGTAAAGTACGGTGTTTCGAGACTGCATTACGCCTTAATCTCGTCGTGTGTGTGTGCAAGCTCGGCAAAGACGACGACGAGAGGATAAGAAATTGTTCGCGTGAAATGCTTTGTGTCGCGTCGGAAACGAAAATCGTCCGTGAATTCAAGACGAGAATTTACAAAATACACTCGAGTGTTCTTTTCTTGTTTTCCTTTTCGGGAATATTATTGTGTGACGATCGATTATCAATGCCTCCCTATCGATTCCGTTTCTCTCGCCGCCGCCGCCGCACCGAACATCCCGAATCACGTTCGACCCGAGGTTTGTTAGGCTGATTTTTTTCCCCAAAGTCTTCTTACACGCGATACCAAGCACGGCGACGACGTCAAGACGAGCGTTTTTCTTTTGCACAGCAGTAATTTAAAGGACAACGCGACCGAGTTCCTTTTTTGTCCGTACTGAAAATATTAAATCATTTTTCATGCGTTTTGACACCGAACCGCCGCGCCGCCGCCGAAGAACTAGTCGAGCAAATCACATTAAAAGTATACGCTGTAATTAGACGATTATTTACAAACGAAAAGCAATCGTCTGCAGTCCTACTATCGGGGTTTAATTTTCAAACAAACAAATTCTGCGGTCTATCGCGCGCGCGCGCGCGCGTCGAAGAAATCTGAAGAAAATCGCGAAAAAAAGTCAATGCCGAAAAACCGTCTATATTTTTACACCGATGTCGCCATTTGGTTTCTGAAATCCGAATGGGGCGTTTAAAACGTTCCGTCTCGCGCACAGCGGAACAGTGCGTTGTTGTGCGTGACGTGAAACTATAGTTCGTATCACACGAATACGTAATTATTCGTGGCCGGCGTACTCGCATCTTTTTCCGTAGCACATAATATTATATACGTATATCGGACGCACAAAATGAATAGGCGGACGATTTTAAAATCTAATCACACACAATCGAGGGAAACGTATAACGTCAAAACGTCCAGATAGTATATTCCGGTTACAAAATCGTTTTTGAATATTTTGAAACCCCCCTGCTGTAGACGCCCGTAATTTAATACGCTGCGGCCGTCGTCGTCGTCGTACACGCGAACGGGTATAATTGAACGACGACAAAAACATCAACGAGAATGATAATCGTTTCGTTGTTTATGACGGATGACGGGATGAACTTTGAGAGGTGGCGACTAACGAGTTCGCGTTCGTTTTTTTTTTTTTTTCTATGTAATGCCCGCTGCGCTACACTTTTGGACGGATGCAAAAATAAACTTCTCTCTGGTCCTAGTCTCGTCGTCATTAACGACAATAATAATTGTCGCTCATCCAACGAGCTCAAACCGCCGCCGCCGCCGCCGCCGCCGCCACACACGCGTACGTGCGCACACGGTCATACCTACACGCTCGGCGATTGTCATAAATTTCAAGCGATCGTTCGAAAACACGTTATTATTTCGCGTGGGCGCCCGCAGGGGGCAACACTTCTCGGCGGTTTACGCGCGCGCTCACGCGATCATCGATTCACGTCGATCGACCGTCGCACCGTCAGTCGTGTAACAGTCGCACGACCGGCATGTACCCAGAGCTCGCGAATATAATACTGGTCGGTACTCCGAGATTTCCAAGACGTTTTTTCACAATCAATACGCTCCCAATAATATCATTACACTTCGATATGAAAAACCGAGAAATTATCAGACGAAATCGAGTAAACGGTTAGTGAAACAAACTGCGATGAAAATATTATCACAGCGAATAATGCGAAAGTTGTCCGCAACTTTATTTTAACTCGTTGTTTTTTTTTTTTTGTTGATATTTTGTATTTTATCGTTATATCTAGTGCATACTAACATGTTATTATTTTCATTTCAAGTACACGAATAGTCTATCCGTAAGTGAACCGATGCAAACAATTATTAACGCAGTGTAAAGAAAAACAGATAAGTCTTCGTGATGACGCGATCGCGTCGGAAAAACAAATCATCCGAACGATTGTCGTTAATTAAAATAGGACACGCGATAGTGCGATTCGGGTGGTAGCAATTAGATTAATAATAAAATGAAAAAAAAAAAAAAACTGTTTTAATCAAAACGTTCCGCATCGAGAAGCCATGTCGAAGCACTAAAATTGTCAATATCGGGTAAAAATAACAATTCGTGATTGTTTTTATAAGTCTTTATATATTTTGATTAAAAACCAACGTACAATGTTCAGTGAGAGCTACATGTTTTACTAAAAAAAAAAAAAATATAATATGTAAACTTGTCCGTCGCTTTGGCGTCTAAAAGTCGCCGCGTGCAGGATCCGATTTCTCCATATATTTGTGGACTTTGCGATGTGACGCGAAAAAACACTCGGTCATCGTAACGCCCGCGATAGACACCTCGAATTCGTCGTCTCGCTCCAAATCGAAAACCACGCGTAACCGGGAGAACGATCGAAAAACACGATTATTCGAACGTGATGGAAAAAACATCGGAACACACACACGCGCGCGCGCGTTATTATTATTATTATTTAAACGCGTCGTAGGCGGTTTCTCCGTTCGGTTTTGATCGTAAACGACGTGGCCGCCGCGGTACGAAGAGACCGTCTGGAAGACGCGGGAGGTGTTGAAATATTGTAATTGACGCGGAATACCGGTCGCCCGTGTGTTGTATAATAAAAAAGCCGATCCGTACGCGAGCGCATTTCAATGAAAATTATGTGTAAAGTCGTATTATTTTGACACGCGACTCGGCCGAGTCGCCGCGTTATTGTTATTATTATATTATGTAGCTTGATATCGCATCACGTGGCCGCCGCCGGCTGGCGTGTTGCGATTTATAATAATATATTATGTTATCACGTACTGCGCCGCCGCCGCCGCAGACTCGAGCGAAAATAGAAACACGGCAACCGCGTACGCGAAACGAACGATTAACAGACAAATTAACGTCGCACAAAGTCGCAGTATATATTATGTGCTGAATAATATAATAACGCGCAGCGAGCGCGGCATATTTCCATAAATAATAGACGCCGTTTCGCTGAAATCGACTGTCGTCATTCGACACATTTTAGCCGGCTCGACGCCCCCGGACCGACTGCAGGGAGCGCGCGATTCCCGCCACCTACCACCGAAACTCAATAGTTCGTTTGGCGTAACGCATATCGACGAACCGTTATTATGATTTTCCCCGTTGAAAACAAAACGTCGCGACGCAAAAGTCATCGCAAAAGCGACGAGAATTTCTCGCGTACGAGTGGGATCTCTGTGAATCAGTCGATTCGATCCGGTATTGTCGTCTCTCCCTCTCACCGATATTCTCATTTCGGCGGAGATAATCGCATTTTCTCGTTACACCCGTGTGCGCCGGTAACCTCCCGTAATTGTCTAATCCTACAGCCTCGATTGCTGTTAACATAATACGCACGCGTTTTACACGAACGCGATGCCATTATTACGTAATATCGTATTTGCGTGCGCGCGTGTAAATGGAAAAATGTAATTGACAATTCGCAGGTTTTCGCGGAACGAGCGTGCAGTGTTCTCGGCCGTACGTGTGTGTGAATACAAACGGGATACGCAATGTTTTACTTCGCGGCGGCGTAGGGGGAAAAAAAACGAAACGACAGCGTCATTAATCCGTCGGTTTCGTTGACCTACGCAATAAAGTCTCGGTGACATTTAAAATACATATTGCGTACGAGTCGGTCGGTAATATGTGGTGGCGTACGAGTCAAGGCACCTACGAGTATAAAAACTATACGAACGTATTTTCTGTTTTCACACGTTTCGGAACATTTTTCGTTTTAATTAATATCGTACGCGACGGCGGCGACGACGACGACGACGATTCGCAATTTCCGGAGTGTGTATTTTCCAGAATTAATAGGATTTAACGCTTTGTGCGATAAAATACCTAACTTTGCGGTAATTGGATTGTAATGTCGAGCTATGAATTATTAATATTTTCGATTTTCATATTTATTTTTTTTTCAATACGGCTCTTCTCACGGTCATCCGCGGGAGCGCCGCGCCGCCGCCGGCAGCAATAAACGGTAAAAATAAATAAATAATACTAAACCCGCGCGCTCGTCTATTTTTTTTTTAATTTCCGAATGTCTAAACTGACACGTCTCGATTCCAATCGAATAATAATGTTATTGAATTCGATAATTTCGGTTTTATTTTTTTCCCAAAATAACGCGCGAACGATTCGGTCTATCTTTGTAGTAGCTACCAGAGATATTATAACGTAAACGCAATTATTGTATATAAACACTCGGACCCTGTGTAGATTGTAATAATTATTATTTATTTTATACACTTTTCAATCGACGTTATTATTTCGGATTGTTCTCTGTTTTTTTCCCATAAATAATTGAAAGTTTGAAAACGTAATGAAGAAGAGGAAGAGGAAAAAGAAAAATTCTAATAAAATTAAATTCTAAATGTGCTTCGTGTGCGTTTAGCGACGCGGGATTCGTTCCATTTAATTTTAATTGTTTTTATTTGAAGTACCAACGATGCGAAAATACATTTAAACATGCAATTTCTTTTAACGTTATTTCTTTATATTTTTATTTCCCACGTAGTAGAAATAATTGTCCCGATATAATTAAATACGCTCGTTTATACGTATGCTTGTATGCCACCCAATTACCGAGTGTAGTAATGTTGATATTTTGCTTCGTGCGTATTCCTACGTATTTTAATGCGATGGGTGTATGTTTTTGTCCTTTTCGTGCGATCTTCGGAGATAATTTCAACGTGAAGAATAACTTTTTACTTTGTCGCTTCGAAATGTCCAACGCATACAACAAAAAGTTTTAAAGATCATTGTTGGAATTTCAACCCAAGGATAGAGTAGAAGAGAGAAAAAAAAAACCGACTACTCCGAGTAAAATTTAATTAAACTGTTTTGCCGTGTACCTCTAACAAACGGCAACGGCGGAGACTTTATATTTTCGCGCGCACTATTATTATTTATCTTTCGGTTGTATTCATATTTTAAACGATATGCTGTTTAATCCGGGAAAATAATACCCGGCAGTAATGTTCGTTCATTCGGGTTGGATTTCTTTTAAACGTGACGTAATTAGGGCCGTATTTATTTACATAATTACTACGAGTACGTATCTAAGTTCGATAAATCGTTAAATAAGAAAAAATAAATACGTAAAACAAATTGCGACTTTTTATTTTTCGATTTATAATTCAGACATCTAAAATCGGCGAAAACTCCTTGCAAACATTTCGTTTTAAAGAAAAATCTTTCGGAAAAATTCACTGAAAATTTCAAACGGATAATTTTTCGTCAAAAAAATCAGACGTGAAAAAAGTATTCGAAATATCAATTCAATTACAATTTTATTCAGTTGCTTCTTTTAGTATGAGAAAAAACAAAAAAAAAAAAAAAAAACTACGAATTATATTTTGAATTTTTTTCATACACACGCGTTCATATTTCTTTCAATAAAAGAAGTAATTTAACGTTACAAAACTTGAAATATTTAATATTACTTTTATCCTATTCTGGGTATATTTGAAATATCTCAGAATGTCAGTGTGACATTTTTTTTTTTTTTTAACGGCATTGCAATATTTCTACACAGGTATTACTCTAACACATCAGAAAGAATAGTTTTTTAACGTGACATAATATCTTTTCGAAAAAAGCTATCCCCATCAATTCATTGTCTTTCCGTGTATTTTTAATTTCTCTTTTCATCAGAAAACGCGTAATATGTTTTATCGCGCGGGGAAATGAACAAATCTACAAATTACAAACGAAATTTGTTTTATTTACCATATAATTGGAATTATATGGAAAACGTCATTTTTAACGTACAAATATTTTCAACTTTCTTTTTAATTGATTATGAAAAAAAAAAAATAAATAATAGTAATAAGAACCTCAACAGAAGGCTATACACTTCCTCAGTAATATTATAATATTATACTCTACTTTAATTAGTTAATGCGTGAGTAAGTAATATCATTAGCCTCAACTCGAAATGAAATTCCATAACACTTGGAAAAATATTAAAAAGTGTACTTTATTTACTATGAAAGCATAAGTACACGCATATTCGTGTTTTTACGGCCAAGAATGTAAAGGATGAAAAGATATATTATGGCCCCGTAGCGCTTTTTTCCCTTTTTTTTTTTCGCTGATGAATGTCTTAAAACCCATTAAAATGTCAGTTAAACCGTTATTGATTATTTTTTATTTATCTCGCAACGGGACTTGGAATTTCAACCAAAGTTATGTCACACAACATATAATAATACGAGTACTCACATTTCACCTGCCCAAGAAAAGTGTATTAATATCGGTACGGCTCTGTCCTTTGTATAATTATTTAATCGCGGCCGACTTTTAAAAGTCGATCGTGACGATTGGTCGCGTAACCGCGTGTAAAACATAACCGCTCTCGCATCGTCATAATTATTTAACACCATATTAATTAACCGACGCAATTACAATATAACTCGAGTTATTTTTTAGAAAATTATAATAGTCCAAAAAAATTCTCATCCGAAGGTTTTGAAACAAAATAATTAATGTATATCATTAAAAAGAACGCATATTCCAAGTTTGTTATGTTGTTGAATAAACACGAGACAGGTACCCAATTAGCTAGAGTTTTTATTTGACGCAATTCAAGTGCATATTTATTATGTAATAGCTTAAAATGTATGCGCAGCCTTTTTTTTTTTTTTTTACATGTTATTTTCCCCCCGCATATTATGCAGTTTTATTTTCCAGGGTTCGTTATTATATTGTTGTCGTTATTATATTTTTCATGATTGCGCGTGGAGCCAAGTCGCCACGGTTAAACCGTCGTTTTAAGAGTAAATTAAAACTTGTTTATTTCCTACTATTTTCTATAGGTGTGTGTGTGAAAAGATAAAATTGCTGTCGAAACAATGTGTATTTTAATAACAGTTAACACCTAACAATGGTATTAAACGGGGAAATGTCAAAAGGATATTTTAAAAGTTATCGTTATTGTTATAGGTCTCAATAGAAATTATCACGCCGGCGCGGCGGCGCGTTAACTTTAAATTCACTTTTTTCAATTGTAACACTTCCCGGGGTTTTCTTTAGTATTAGAACGACTCGAGTGTACGACGAAGCGATTCATTCGCGAGGCACTTTTTTTAACGCACTTGCGGTTTATTTTGAAGAGCTAGTGGTGTTTTACACTGAATTTATCGCCCCCGCGAAAAAACTACAAATTTGATTTGTAAATTGCGATTAAATTCACCGAATGATTTCCGTGTCGACTTTAGATTAAAACACGCTTATTGTCTAGTGGTGATGTCGAAATTCACATTTCATAAAAATTTCAAATCTCTTTTGGCACGCGAAACTTTGGGTTTTTTATCTTTTAAATACCGAGCAATCGTCGTTTTTTTGGATTGATCGTTTTCTTTTTTTTTCTAACAGATAATTTTGATTTGATTTTATTATTAAAATGAAAATTAATTAAATCACATAAAGCTTTGAAATATGAGAGTGAAACGATTTTTTCAATCACTCGCCCAGGTCGAGTGACTTATTGTTTAAGAGTTGAAAATTAATTTTTTTTTTTTTTATGCAACTAATTTCAAACGTTTAATTTTCGTCGCGCGGACGTTTTGACCACACGAGGTTACTTTGAAAATTTTTTTGACAACATGAAAAATTCCACACAAAACCCGAAAATAAACGACCACGTAAGAGAGAAGCGGTTCGTCGAAATACGAATATTCTTCGATCTATCTCATGAAAAAGAAACTGAAAACCCGTTGTGTTATAACGTTGATCGTACGTTTATTGACGATCGAAGACATGCTCTGAAAATCATCCGTATCGTTGGTAATTCGATTTAAATCAATCAAAGTTTAAACCGCGACGGAAAATCATTTTACCTTTTTCTCTCTTCGTCGGTGAAATAAATAAAAAAGAAAAGATTCCCGGAAACGGTGACTTCGGAAATAAACTTGAGCGATAATTTAATCGACCTCTGACTATTGGATCTGAAAAAAAAAATCAAGTAATAATGATATTATCACCGTTTCGTACCGTCCGACGAGAAAATATCGTAAAAAAACCGCTATTTTTTAAAGCGATTCGTTCAGCGCATAACACCGACGACGACGAGTGTCTCTGTGGGATATTCGCGGAAACCCGACGGCAAACAAAAAACGCCGCGCGTACGTGGGTTTTCGTACGTTTCAGAATATCGTAATCATTAAACAAACATGGGGGGGGGGGGGGGTGAAAAAACAATTTCGCAGAAAAGTTGAAAAAAAAAAAATCTCTCAAAACCCAACCTTTACGCGCGCACTCGGGGGGTCGACTTGGTCGGTTGCCGCGCGAAATTACGCGTTTGAAATTGCGACGCGCGTAGTCGCACACACGGATGTGATTTGGGAATTTCAAAACCCGGCGCTGCAACGAACTCGGATCGTTTGCATAACGTCACGAGCTGCAGTTAAATGCTCGAACAATACGTGTGTGCACGCACTCCGTGCCCACGTTTTATCTACCGGCGGCGGCGGCGGTATTGTATTATTTTCCGGCGAGCGAGCATTAAAAAACCGTATTATTTTACCCGTTCGTTCGTACACCTATTGACTCTTTATGTATATTATTAAATATTATACTCGAGATGTGTACATTCTACGTTAATCCGTCGAGTTATTATTAACGGCGTGTATTCTTTTGTTTTATTTTTTAACGGTCAGGTCGTATAATAAACTCGTAAACTCGTCTCTCTTTCGAAACCGCATGGTGCGCGCGAAAAATATGAAATTTATGTTTTCTTATAATTATTTTTCTAATTTTCTCAGCCGAAATTATTGTTAAAGTTACGGTCCTGGTAAAAACAAGTCGTATAGAATATATTATTATTATCATGAGAGTTTTCTTCGTTCGGGACGTTTTGAAATAATAGCGCGTACACGACGACGAACACGACACGACGGAATCAATCGAAAGGAAAGAAAAAACGTTTTAAAAATATTTTCGTGCGAGCAAAACACGCTAAACCGTTAGCTAAAACGCCATTGGAAAACGCATTCGGTAACGTCGGGGATAGTTAAATATAATATTATGTTTCAAAGCTGTTTTTACGATCGCGGCGTTTTTATACTGCGGACGACACGAAACTACAAGACTAATCTAGAAGACTAATCGATCTCGTTTCACGTCGAACAGGGGAGACACTCACGTCGTAGATTACGTAGATTTAATCGTGTCGGAAATGTGATCATCTGTCGAATCGGTTTTCTAGACGGAAAATGTCTCCGTCCGAAAACTGAAAACATTACAAATCGCGAACACACGCGCCCGCGCGGAAAAATCAATTCCACTCCCCGGCCCCGTGAAACGTTATTTTTATTTTCCGACGGCCCGACGACGGATTGCCGACGGGATTTCGTTCTCTGTCACTTTGGTTTCCCGTCGTCGTCTTTTGTTTGTTTGCTTCGCGCTAAGAGCGCTCTACTTATTGAATATAGCGTTGAACATGGATCGGCATTCAATGTAAACTACGAGGAAAAAAAATAAAATAAATTGGGGTGGAGGGTGTGGTGTGGTGTGGTGAATACGTCGTCGTCGTCGTCGTCGTGTCCTCGTTCCTTTGCCGTGTTCTCGGGGAGCCGTTCATTAGCCGTCAATATCGATCGTCGTAACGGATAACGTTTGCGTCGTATCGCTCGTCGTCTTCGCCGTCCGAACGCAAATATATCCGTTATCGCGACGGTGTCGAGTTAAAAATCGAACGTTTTTTTTTTTGTTCTCTCCGCACCTATTAGAAGAAAAAAACCGTATGGTTTAAAATATACACACGTCCCGGCGGCGTGCGTAATGTTACGACGCGTTGGGTGGGGTATGCGCGTAATTATTTACAAAAAAAAACGTTTCACATTTGGTGACCAAAGTTTTTTGTTTATTTTTTTTTAAACATCGTGTCATTACATATCACATACGTTTTACGCGTTCGCTCTCAAACTGCGCGTTATATTATGTAATAAACACGCGCGCGGCGTCGATTTCACGAAACCAGTGTTTTAATAGGTAGTGTAATAATACTCGACGACAGATTCGAATTACAATAATAACAACGTTATTATTTGATAATGACTCGTCGTTTCTATTTCCTATGCGGTAACTACGATCATAATTAACACAAAATTGTTATTTCACCAAATGGTTCGCCTCGACGACGAATATATAATAATAATTACGCTGTGAAATCTATCCATCGTCGTGTGTAATTCTTTTCATTGATACCGAGCGATTTGTATTGTGCACGTCGTCATATTGTTAATTATTATCAAACACATACGTTTTGTTTTTTTTTTTTTGTTTTTAAACGCACCGCTCTATTTCGATAAACTTATTTTCAGACGGTAATCGATACAGTTTAAATTAATCGCGATACTTTATTATTTGCTAATTCGTCGATATACGACACATTTCACATTTTGATTTTCACATATCGAATTTTGTTAAGAGTAAAGACGAAATACTCACGTATTCATACTACAACAACTTCGATTCGTCTACATGCTTTCAAATAATATCCGACAGTCCGGATGTTCGATTGTTGCGAATCGAAATATTAAAAAAAAGAAGATGTCCTACGACCAAAGACGATAAAGTAATTCACCTGAAAAATTAACCGAAAACGTGTGAAAAATGAAAAATTTTAAACAAAGGTCGAGTAGGTACTTTCAAAAAAAACCGAATTCATATAAATTAAAATTTATTTTAATGATTTTAATGACTTATTCAAAGGTACAAATATAGTAATAAAAATCGTACGTATTATTTAGATTGGAAAAAAACACAAAACTATAATATAATATTATGTTATAATAGGATTCAGAAAAATAATCATTCGATTGTGTGTGAAAAATAACGTTCGGCTTTTGTAAAACACTTGAATATTTTAAACCGTTACGGGCTAAAAGCTTGATCGTCCCTCGGAATTTATATTTCAATAATCGTTGAATAATATTACAATAATAAATAGGCATTTTTAATAATAATACTCAAATTTGTTGATATGATTTATGGCTTGGTATGTTTTTGATAATAATTATTCATTTCGAATGTTCAGTTAAATCTGGGAAAGTCAAAGAGACGAGTAAAACCTCACGATAAACAGTTAATAAACAACTAATCGACTTATTAGTTTTCGCTACATGTAATAATTACGCTTAGTACTTTCATAAAAAAAACACCGTCGATTATTCGTGCAAACACACATTATAGACTCTAATGATATCAAATTATAAAGTTACTCGTAGAAAGAAAAAAAAAACGCCGAGTTTCCCCAGACATGCTTGTAGAGGTACCTACCTTTGTAATAAATAATGAAAATTCCCCAAACGTACAATGGTATATTATAAAATATGTTTTAATGAACACCATTCCTGTTTGTTATGCGTATGTCATAAGCAGGGTCCTTTGAATTGTATGTGACAGTTCGTGCAAAAAGCCGTGCATCATTCACGGTTAACAAATGTACGAGTTTTCTCTTGAATACTTAAACGTCATAGCACAGATATTTCCTTATTATTATTATTGAGGAAAGTTTCGAGTTTATCGAGTTTAAATAACTCGACGTCGTTCTCTTCTCGTTGGATATTTTCATAGATAAGTCACGCACGATGTGACGTTACAAGTACGTGCCTGATCCAGAACGTTCTTGTTCAGCCTTATAAAATTTTTAAAAATCATTATCCACAGGAAAATACAAATAAATCACATGGACGATGTAAATAGACACCCGATCTGAACTTACGGAAAAGTACGATATCGTTTTTAGAATTTGGCGAGAGAAAATCAAAAGTGTACTCGTATTAAAATAATTACACTCGCGTCTGTTTATTTCGTCATTTTCAGTACTCGCCTATGCTATTATTTACAATGCGATACGATGTAATATTATATATTTACTCGTCGCTTAAACGGGCGGAAGAGACTATTATGAATACGTTATAATGAAAAAAAAAAAGAAAAAAATAGTAGATTTGTACATTGGCCAGTTTAGCCGTTTTTACGAGTTCGTCGCGATAGAGAGTGTTATGGCCGTGCACACATAATGTAATCGTATTAAATTTATGGCAATTTTTATTACGTTCTAAATTCGATTCCGAGATGAGTCGTTTCGTTTCTTTTCCAATCTCGCAGAAAAACGAATTTAACTTACTTGACTAGACGTCGCTCTTTCTTTTCTTCCTCTTTTTTCTCAAAGCGCACACGACGACGTGAAAATAAAAACTTTATTCCGTACGAATATGAATAGGACCGATGACGACGTGCTCGTTCGAGTCGGTAAATTACGGTTGAAAATAAACATCGCCGACCGTCAGATGAACGCAATAATTATCGAATTAAAAAAGCAAGTCGTTTTCGAATCCTAATCTCGAACGGCGGACCCGCGGAAAACGGATTTCGTGATTTTTATTTCGTCGCGACAGACCGGATGACGTTATTTCATCGCGTTTTAGAAATAATACGTAGGTACACGCCCGCCCGGGGTATAGCGACATGCTTTCGAGTAGAAGGATTACGAATTCTAAGACGCGACACGGCCGAAAACAATCCGGATGGATTTCGAGGGGGCGGCGACGATTCTCGGACGTTCGGCAATATACTATAGTAATAATTCGATAAACAACGGCTAGAGAATTCGGGACGTAATAAGGTGACAAATTGCGGAACTTCATTACGGCTTAGCAGCGCTGTGGGCGGGCGAGGCTCAAAACTCAATTTAAACGTGCAACATAACAACGACTGCTGCGAAAATATAAGTATCGCGTTGAACATCGCGCGATTTAATAACGATAATACGTACGTCTCGAGTGAATAAAACGGCGGCGATTTAAAATTCTAATAATAGGCGGGCGAAACGAGAACGTCGAATTTTTTACGATCAGACTTTTGATGAAAATTTGATTTCGATCGCCTCCGCAATAGCGATTCTCATGGTACCGCCGCGGTTTTAATGAACAATATTATTGTATACGCTCATAATCGCTATATGGTATTATACATATAATACGACGACGGTATACGTCCTATGAAATGTTTTGCCGATAAACGACGTCGTCGTATACGATTTAATCGCGTTCTCTCGGTATTTGCACAACATACGAGTATACACATGCGTAGGTACGCGCGCGGACCGTTTCGATTAAAACAAATATCGAAACGTCCCGTTTAAAAAGGGTTTAATCGAAACGCGACTTTAAATCCCATTGAAAACAAACACCGACCGGGTCGGCTGAATAGGACCCGTTACCCGAAGAAACGATTAATATTTTTCAAATATATTCTACTCTGAATTATTAATATATCGAAACGGTTTTTATTCCAGCGCTCGAAGTATCGAATAAAAGAATCGCCGATGAATTTGTGGCGTTTTCGTGTCGCGGATTTGTACGCACGCGACCACATGTTCGAAATACACGACGACGACGATCTGCCGTGAACTGCAAAAAACCCTTTTTCATAATATTTAAAACGATATTGTGCTGTTTCTTCGACGTTTGATTTTAAATTATTTTCCATAGAGCTAATAAATCGTCTAATACACACCAGACCGGATGCAATATTTATATAATACACTTCCGTAATATTATCATTACTTAATCGAGTAAAAATATTGGAAAAACGCACGGATTGTGAATTGAGTGATTTATTTAAGGACCAAGTGTACAGGCGTTATTTTCTAGTTTCGACAGGCTGGTACCTGCTGGCAGTAGTGTCTGTAATAAGTATGTGTATAGGTATTTCTTGGTCTTGAAACCGATTTTAAGGCACTGTATTCCCATTTATTTAATGGTCCGCTTAAAAAGTCGTAAAAGTAAATTACTGGAAATAACATTGCCCGCGGTACAAAAGATTTTTCAGTTAAAGTATTCGAAACATTTCCAACGTAAAGTAAATTGCGTTTGCAAAAAAAAACAAAAAAAACCGTAAAATAGACTCACCACGCGGTCATATAAAAAAATATTCGTCGAGTTCTTATTACATGGAATATTGAAATTGCCGTGAAAAACAATAACATGTCATTCGGAGTAGTCGGCACACGTATTCTGAGGCGGAGCGAAAATGAAATTCAAGGCGAGAAAAAAAAATTTCATCCAGGCCAACCTTTTTTTTTTTATAACTTTGATTTTAATCGAATCCACGTATTTTATATAAAAAAAAAAAAAAACTAATTACAAATTAAAATACCATTTTAAAAAGTTACCTTTTGTCAAATAAAAAATTAAACTCGTAAATGTAAAAAATTTACATTATAATTTCAGCGTATACCGTAGTTCAGATAGAAAATTTATGATTTTTTTTTTTTTGGTTTTATTAATATCACGAACGCTTTTTTTTCACCGAAAGTCAAAAATGGTCGTTGAACGGGATAAACTATGTTCCATACATATTATAAAATCATTTACACCTCATCAACTTATATTTTAACTTATATAACCAGTATCGGTTTTGGAAAAGAAACCAGATAAGTGTTGTCTTCTTAAGTGAACTCGTCGAGTAGTCGTATTATTTCATCGATTGCCCAAATTTTCGAATAACTATTTTCCCGTTTGTATTTTCGACTCCGGGCCGCCGCCGTTTATAACGCCCGGGCCCTCACGGAGATTTTTCCTCGGCAAGATTGTCCCTAAATAATATCTATTCGAAAGTATATTTTGTTTTCTCAATTACAAACGATAATTATTACTATGTAATATTTAATATTATATTCGCTTTATAAACGAACGATTTCGTTTGAAATAATTTTCTCGTCAATTTCATTGCTCTTCGGCACAAAATATTTACTCGACTAGAAGTGACGTCTTCGGTATTTCAAACAGATCGAATTACAGTGAATAAACGGGCAACGGACGAAACGTTTTGAGCGTCCTTTTAACCGAAAAACGTTATCTAACATAAAATACCAAAATCCAAACAGTAAATATTTCACTCGAAGCAATTGTCGTGTTCCTTTCAGATAATAACTATTATTATTATTAATTTCAGGCTAAATATTCCAAAATCTAAATCATCTATTGTTTCCCCAAACCCTATAAGAGTACGCGTGTGTTTGATTTCAACCGCACGCCAAACGACGTGGGTTTTTTTTCTCCGAGTTCAATATTTTATGATTTGAAATAGAAAAAAAAAATCAAATTTCTATTTTATACGTTTTTCAATTTTTTTTTTTTCCATTTGAATACATAAAATTAAAATCGTTTTCATTTTTTTTCTCGAGAAAAAACTAGTATAAATGACGTGTTTATAAATATCACGTAAATCGTGTGTTTCTATCTTTTTAGTTTTTTTTTCCGAGCCTCCCGTGCATTTATTCCCGTATATTTTATTACTCCGTGCCCTACGGGGTTTGTTCTAAATTTCTAAAATTTTTTTTTATATCACGTAAATGTTACGTTAATGAGAAACGCGCGGCTCTCCGCTATTGCGCAGTTTGATTTGAAACGTAATTATGCGCGTTAAATATTGTCTATTAAAAGTTTACGATTCGCGTCAGTTATAATTACGTCTCGGGTTATTAAAATTATTTGTTTGATAGTGTATAAAAACCGTATTTCGCCGCACATATCAAAAGTTGAACCACTATTATTATTATTATTATTATTAAAACAAGGTTTGAAAGTTTATTAGGATTTTCCGTGGAAAATACATTAGGAATTGAAGCATTAAGTTGGAGCATTAAGTTTCTGGAAATATTAACACATCATTCGTGTAGTTCGAAATTAATTTCGAAACTTTATGAATAATTTACCGAACAAAAGTATTTTTCATAATTAATCTCGTGGAAATAATTTGTTTACTCGCCGACGACGTTGAAACGAGCAATTTTTTTCATTATTGTTATTCAGGAATATATATTTTATTATTATTGACTAAATTTTAATTTTATTTCAACTCGTCGATACCGTTTGAATTTAAATACGATTTTACTCGTAAAGATGTTCGTTACGATCAAAAGTGTTTATTTAGTGAGCATAAAATATAATAATTGATTATCGAGTACGATTTCACTGTGCGATTAACGTTGCAAATAATCAGTGTATTTTTCATCAATTCGTCGTAATCGATTTATGATTTTAAGTAAAATATTTGTAAATACAAAGCGAAATAACAACGTCGTGTAACCGAACGATTCGACTCTTTATTCGTCCAGAGGAATGGAACGGAATCGCCGAACGAATTACGAGTTATTTCTCACGACTTGTTTTCAATTTCAAACGTAAACCGTTCCGGAGCGCGCTTGAATAACGAAGAAGACTGAAAATAAGTCGCGATAAATTAGTTTACGAGGTTATTCAAATGTGTTTGAACTGCTTAGTGAAATTAACGTTGTTAAAATCGTGTTTCTTATAATATTTCGGCGAACATGTCGCGTATACGTATAATACGAGACTGCGAAAGACACTCGCGCGAGTTTATGGCGTCGTCGTCGTTTAATACGTCGCGACGTCGACGTACTTAAATAATATTATTTTTTACGAAAATCGAAGCGAATGCCCGACGACGTATTTATTGTCGGAGCGCGTCATTATTTTACACGCGAATTCCGCGAACGTTATAATACGTATTATGAAAAAATTAAATTAAATTAAAAAAAAAAAAAAAACGCCGTAACGTGATTACGATTTGATCGGATTTGCTTGGAAACCCCGAGCCCAGACGTGACATCGAGTATATTTATTTTTTCAAAGTTAGTGCCAGAAATCTATTTACGCTTTACCTACTCATAATTCCGCCATCGATTCCCATCGGGATCTCTTTCAATTTCGTCATATTTTATTCATTTTGACGTTTTATCATTTCGTTCGCAGCATCGCCTCTGCCGCTGTAAATATTGATATGGAGACGCGACTTCTCCTTGTACGTTTTTTTTTTTTTCATAATAACATACTAGTTTGAATACATTTTTAAAGACACACATCGTTACGTATTCTTTGTTCGGACCTTATCGTCATGTTAACACTAAACACGCACGCACGCACACGCGAAAAACCGACCACAAACGATTGACCGTCGTCGCGTCAGCCCGGGTAATTCTGTAAAAACGGCGTCCGACAAAATATTTCCCGTTCAATTTGTCGCGTCCGCATTGTGTTTTCTGCGACTTTTGAAAAGAAATAAGAGATTCCCTCGGAGTCTTTTTAGTTTTTTTCGCAACTGTACGTTTAACGAATCGCGCGTACGAGTATAATATATTGTATTACGCCGTCTAAATAAACACAATAACGGTCGGAAATAAAATATCGGCTCGCGGTCGGACGATTCGTCAGATAAAGATTATAATATTATAATATGTTTTAAGCTCGCCGATGAAAAAATGTTCGAAAGAATTTTCATTTCCGCAACGAAACCGGCGCGTTTTCAATAGGACGCCGACGTGGCGCAGACATTTATCGCGATCGATTTTTCGATTTCAATCGGACGGAAGCCCCGTTTTTTAAACGAGTGGAAAGTCGAATTACGAATATATATTTTTCAGTCCCAAACAATAATACCGTTTCGGTAATATACAAGTTAATTGAATATAGAGTAGAACGTTTTACTGCACTTTCATTTCAAAAGTTCTTTTATTACAATATTCAAGACGAGCTTTGTGGTCCGGACGACGACGCGGACGATATTTTCATTCCTTTTACAATAATAATAATAAGAAAATAAGGTACACGTTTTGAGATTTCAAGCCGGTAGCCGTATAATAATAAGTTCTACGACATATTTTTTTGTCGACTAAATATTATTAAAAAAAAAAAAAAAACGCGAAACAAAATCAAACATAGAAATACTTTTGAGTGCTGTTTTTCTTATTATCTTTCGCCTGTGTTTATGATATTTTTTTCCGATTCGAACATAAAAAATGAATAGCTTTTATAGTTGTTTCCGTAGCTTAATGGCTTATTGGAAAATGAAAATAATCACTAACAATTCCGTCTCGGTCTTAAAACATTAAATAAAAAAAAAAAAAAATAAAAAACACTACATTTCTATTTTCACCGGGATATTTATAATTTCTGAAAATGAAGATTAAAAGAGCGAATTCGATTTATGTTTTTGAATTTGAAAAGAATATTTCATTGTAGCCTCGCGTTACGTCAAACATTTTTTTCACGGATTAATAGTTTTGTGATTGAAATTTTATTCAATAAATAATAATCGTGTTACATTTGAATAATGTAAAAATCGTAAAAATGTATTTTAGTTTTGACATAAAGTGTTCTAAAATAAATATTTAATAAATAAGGTCGATTAAAGATTTTTCTTTCAATATATTACATAAATATAAATAGTTTTGTACATTTTTTTTGATATTTTAACTTAACAAAAATATATAATACTTAAGAAACAAATGTTGGTCCGAACGTGTCATTTACATAATACGTCACCGCACGAAATTTAAGGACATCTCTAAATATTGATTATAAAAAAATAAACACCAAGTCGGTAATTTCATTTCCCAGTTACACTCTAAAATTATGTAAATTTCAGGTGCATAACATAAATTATTAACGCAAACACTTGTTCAATAAGGTTTTCATACGATTTTCACAGAAACAAAAAAAAATTATTTTCAAGTCAAATAATCAACACAAATTGTTGTTGTTTGAAATCGACTGCTGCGGTTTAGCCGCTCGTATTATCGAAAATAATAAACAACAAAGGGGAGCAAGCTAGAGGGAAAAAAATTCGTTTTTTTCGACCGTTTATAAAGTATTACAGCGAAGTCGTTGTTTATGGCTGAACCTTGTAAAGTATAATAATATCGTATAGAGCGGTATAAATTTGACATTTGGCAAAAGTACAGATTTACCTACACAGTCCTTTGTACCGTGAAATCATCGTGGACTCGGGGCTTCTCTGTTTTTTTTTTTCTCTAAAAAGTATGGGTGTATACTCTCGAACGCATAAATACTATATTTTACAACGACAGTGAACCGACGACGAGTATTTCTTTGGTTTTGCGTTTGATATGAAATCGGCCGGCCGATTAATCGAAATGTCGATTGATTTTAAATCGCACTGCTACGCCGATTTATCGAACGCGAAAACGATAAATATAGAAAATAATATGTTTTATTTTAGGAGAACGACGTTTTTATTATCGCGTCTATTAGAGACCGTTTCTTTGCC
Source organism: Drepanosiphum platanoidis (assembly GCA_948098885.1). Lineage (NCBI taxonomy): Eukaryota > Metazoa > Arthropoda > Insecta > Hemiptera > Aphididae > Drepanosiphum > Drepanosiphum platanoidis. Next base: position 4,551,530 of record OX402533.1, read on the forward strand.
GAAATGCAGTTTAAGAATATAATAATTGTTTCGGTCGTCACATTTATGTATAACGTCGTTCGATATGATACGCTTCATCTGGCGTCCGTGTCGGTTTTATTATACGTCCTCGATCGAATCTCCCGGGAGAAAACGTCCGACGAGAAATTGTCCGCGATCGACGGAGGAATAAAAACGAGAGAGAGAACAATAAGTCACTGCTAATTATTTGTATGGGGAAAAAAAAGGCCTTCAGAAATGGCGAATTCGACTAAGGAGAAAAAAAATCAAACAATACGCTCAGAGCCGAAATAACATGTCTGCCGATGTCACGTTGATCGCGTGGTCATTACGAGTGATTCGAAATTATTATTCGAACGGTCAACGAACGAAATAAGCCGCACCACTTGTATTACGTCGTCTTATTATTTATTACGCACAAAGCTTTTTAAACTCAATGGCCGCCGCCGAGGGCTTTTCCGATGATGGCATTCGCTCGTAATTATAAAAACGTTCGCGACCTTTTTTTTTTTCTTTTTTTTTCCATGACATGTGTCTTGGCCGTATTTTCTATTCCGCCACTGATTTCGTCCTTTCGATTGTCGCGAAATCTCGTCGAACCGGACCTTTTCGACGAAGTGAAAATAGTATTAGAGTCCCGTTTGCAGTTTTGACCAAAATGAACGCATACGAGTACTACGGGTAAACGGTAGTAAAAAAAAAAAAATCACGCCAACAGATTCGTTCAGTGTCCGACGGAATGCGACGAGATGGAAACGGCACGTTTTGACGGAGATAATTTTTACACCGTGACAAATGCGTATTCAAAACTCGATTGCTATAAACAGACGACCGGCTTCGAAGTTAGTGTTTTTTTTTCCTTTTCCCCACGTCGTCGTCGTAAAAACCAATCGGAACGCTAGTAATTGTAACACATCAATAGTAATTTAGCTCGACAGACAACACTGTGTAATATAATTTGAAACTGTGATTTGCTTTCGGTTCATTATGCCCGTACACCCGCCGCCGCGGCAAACTGAAGCAATAAAAATGAAAACGTTATTTATTACGAATATCGATCCGTTGCATTTGTATTCTTCATCCATAAACCCAATTTTCGCATCCCGAACCCCTTCGACGTAAACTGTGTACAACGTAATGGCGTAGGCGTTTGCAAACAGCGTTCTACAACGGCTTCGGGATGGTAAACACTTTTCGCCCGTGACAGCTGGTACGCGAGTTCAATAAGTAAAAATAACCGAGACGTTTTAAATGGTATTTGCGTATTTTATATTCCCAATCGAAAGAAAAACGAAATAAACAATCATCGCCCGGGGGAGAGTGTATATTGCGTGTGACGTGTCAACCTAAATTGCTGGGCGCCCATTGTGACCGAATAAAAATGACGCGTATTTCGCGTATCTTTAGATTCCGAGCGCCGCACGGTAAATAGGATTATGATGATAAGAGCGCCCCAGCCCTCGGTTTTGCAATTACGTGTTCGAAACGAACACGCTTTTATCCGGCGTTAAACTTAAATTATTTTCATATAAACTCGACTATTCGAGGCCGTTTGTCGTAACGCTTCGTTTTTCTAACCGATTCGCAGCTTTAAAAATCGAAAATCCATACTCTACTCAGTAGAGTCTACTGTAAATGTTTAGTTTTGAAATGCGAGGCGTGATAACCGTTTGTAATTCGCACAGATTTAATAATAACGATATTATTCTTCTCCGATCTATAAAGACACGAGGGAAAACGTTACTGTTCTTCTGGACGGTTTCCATGTCGATAATATTATGTATTTACCGACTGAGACCAACTATAAATGTCTCGTGCGTTTAACATTTTTATTATTCGCGCGCGTTCAATCGAAAAACAGAAACACGGTCTCTGTTCGGGGGCGCGATTTCATTCTCCCCCCCCCCGTGTGTGTGTGTAGACGTGGGAGCTTTTAGGCGGGCTATTTGAAGACTTGGACCGGTTATTCTAAAAAAATTAAATAAAAAATATCTCCTCGCGTGGGCTGGTAGTGTAGTACGCTGTCTTTCCGTTTCTCTTACAATCCCGATTACAACGTTGCTCGTGTCGACAAATTTGCATTCTTCTTCCCATTGAAAAAAAAAAAAACGAAAAAATACATAATAAATTTTCAAATTAATATCTATGAACACATACTTGAACGATCAATAAATCGATCGCGTCGTAATGAAATGTCAATTATTAACATTATTATGAGTCGGCTTTGCCTTCCTACGAAACAACGCTTCCGACACAATTATCCAATTAGACGTGAAACGTGTTACTGAATGCCCACACCGATACGGTATAGGTGCCGAAAACGACTCACTTTGTTTTTTAATAAGTTCTGAACGGAAAGTAGGTGGGCACGGACCGGCGGCGGCGTGCTCGGCTCGATATGAAAAATTAATCGACGGATTTTTCGACTTGTGAAATACTCGTTACGTTTCTCACGGCCCGTAGCAAATTCTCCGCGACAGCCGGTCGCATTCGCGTTGAATTTCAAAATATTTGTCTGGATGGCACCGTAAATTTACGAATTCTCGTGCGTGTTCGCGTCGGTGTGTATATAATATTTTTATTAGTTTACTGGCAGCAAACGATTTTCCTGACGTCTATCTGAAAACCCATTAAAAAGCAATTTGAATATATATTTAGTTTTTTTTTTCATTTTTTTTTCACGCACATTTATAGGTAGAACAAATGTCTTTGTTGTTTTTAAATCTCCCTAAATTTTTCATTTTTTTTTTTTCCCCCCACAAATCCTCCAGCATTAGTTTATAATTGTTTTAAACATTTTGAAAGTCCGTTTTTCTTTTTTTCTAATACGATTTCGTGTATTTTTTTTATTTTTTTTCGATTCGTTCAGTTCGCCGCGTTTTATCATCAAAATAGGTATATTACCTTACACGTCTAATCGACGCGTATCTGGCAAATCTCTAAATAATTCTCGTTCCCGTTTGCATAAACGTCGACGGATATTTTTTTAATTTTTATCTTCAACGGGTACGATATACACATCGTTTGTCACGAAATATATGTTTCTGAAAGAAGAAAAAAACGCGATGACGTGGGATATCTGGGCTGACCGCCTGGGCGGGTGTCTTGCCATGATAAATCGTCGCATTCATAATACTATTCAGAGGTGAAGCTCGATAATACAACAATGCACAGGAAGGAAGTTGGTAGGCAGTAAGAAGTGAGTTAAACCGCCGAGATCGACCGAGATCTCATTTATATTTCAAAAAAAAAATGCACGTAATATTTTTAAAAATCGGTCGAAAAATGTTGAAACTTTCAAAAAAAAAAGTCGTACATACGATTATAATATAGCTCTCGGTGAAAATATAGACAAAGAAAACGATCTTGCGCGATTGTTTCGAAGGACAAATAATAGTGTTCTTCTCGAGGCGATTAAGGACACCCACGGTAATCAGGATCAAAAAAAAAAAAATCAATCCACACAATAATAAATAAATCGACAGTGAAAATAGTACGTTTTCGACGCTACAAAAATTCAAATTATCATTCCTTATCGTTTTGTCGCTAATTTGAACTGTATTTCCGGGCGATGATAAAATTGTATACACTTTCGGAAGGGTAAAAGAAAATCCATAACGCCACGTGGTCGGGTTACATTTGATGATTCCATGTCCGTTTCGACACGTTTCACCGCCGCGTTTCCATACAGCGATCGTTAATCGATCATATAGGAAACGGTATACAAAATATAAACATAAAATCGCTTTTGCAAAAACGGCAATTTAAACGCTATGGGTATTTAAAATGTCCATTATCTACACCGACTATTATAAAACCGACGAATTCCCTTTATAGTTTGGAATTATTAATTTGTTCGCGCAGCAAATCGTAAGCGCTGAATTCGACCGCGCCGCGAGTTTAAACTTTTTTCCGAGGTCCGTTTGTAATTTAAGAAAAAAAAAATTAAAAATAAATACTGTAGAATTATTCTCCCGAGAAGAAGAACGCGATTTATAAAATAATCTACGCAACTGTTTAAACAACCGTCCACCACTATGCCACGAATACGGGCGATTACTTACGAAAACCAATTTACGCACACCATCGCTACAATTTATTACCCTCTTGACCGTAGGGGGAAAAAAATAGAAAATAAAACGCAATCCCAACGCCGCCGCCGCCGCCGCCGCACAGACTCGGCGAGTACGTCGAAATATATTATTGTTTTATACGATGATGCGAAATAAAATTGAATACCTATGGCGGCGTTTCGATGATTTATTTACATAATTTTCCGTCGATAGATTATAAATCTGAAAACTATTCGAGTAGGGATAGTGGGAATTTCGTTTATTTTTTTTATTTAAATAAAATCTAAAAAAATCGGTTAGTTTTAAATACATTAAATTCCACACACTCCCGTTTTATTTATCAAATGTTCGGAATTAAATTAACCGCTTTATCGCCGCTACTTTTCGATCGGACTCGTATTGTGGTATTTCATATAATCTGGATATTCGCTTTTTTTTATATCAGCGAGATATTATATAAAAAAAAAAAAAATCACCAATCGAGTTATTTTAATCGTAACGATGAATAACACGTAAAGTTTAAAGTATTTCGACCATTTGAATAATCATAACGTTGCAAACATTTGCCGATTTCGGTTTGATGCGCGGCTGCTGAAATTTTATTGTTCTTTTGAATAACCTATCGTTTTCCGTGAGCGTTTAGAAAACCGCGTTGTGTCGTTTGCAAAGACAGAGAAAAAAATATTTCTACTTTAAAAAATACCATTTAAATGTTGGAAATTTTCTTCGCGACGCGAGTCGGATACGTACAACGATAGGAAACAATTTTTATTGTAAAATTATTTTTCTCGTCCTCGCTGATCGGATTAATTAATTTCATACAGAATCGAGAAAAAAAATTTCGATTTCGCGTGAAAATCACAGTTAATTGATAATAATGTAGTGATTTTTTTGATTTTAACGATATCGATAACGAATCGAAAAAAAAACCCCCGATAACTGCTCGCGACAGGTATTCAAACTATAGTTTGAATAATAGTCCGCCGAACTCTCGACACGGTTGAAATCGGCCGAGAGCGGCAAAACCTACAACCCGTAAGATAGAATTAAACAGAAAAGACAACGAAGGAGAAGCCGGCGGCGATGATTAGTAACGTCACGTTTTTTTACGTATGCGCCAGTCTGTTGGATATTTTCCGAACTCGGTCGTTAGGTATTTACCGTTTTGTGTGCTCGTCAATAATTTATTTTCCTATTAATTATTCCGAATAAACATAAACGTCGTGTATTCAATTAGGTACACGCGCTGTTTGCTTATCCGACGACGACGCTGCCCGTTTACTCATGAATCTACAATATTATTGGGCTACGCGCGCGCGCGTTCAATACGAATTCGACGCGTTCGATAGGATGTCCAGACACTGGGAAAAACGAAAACAACACGAAATTTACACGATTTCCGTGTAGTTCGAGTGAACGACGACACGACGAATTATTAAAAAGGAAAGGTGTACAAACGGCAATCCGTTTCGATCCACGAATCCGAAAAAATCGGCGCCGCCAGACGAAACGCAAACGCAAACAATCGTACCGAATGTGAAATATCGAAGAGTAGCGTATCGCGGTTGTAGAGAATGATTTTATTCGCGCGGTTTTGACAGTGAATTGTGATTTAGAAGGCCCACAAACGTTTGAAAACTCTGAATATTATAATTACTAATGATGATAAAACAATAATTTTCGAAATTAAACGTCGAAAAGATGCACGCGTATTGTTCGAGAAACAAACAAAGTTAATAAACAAATAAAACAGTATATGATGTGCGTCGACGGAAATAATCCGGAATAGTTATGAATTATTAATAAAAACGACGACGGCAGAAAAGTTTTTAAAAGAAATAATATATTAATAAAGAGTTGAAGATAAAGCCAACGTTATTAGACGAGGTTTTAGAAAAATATTATGCGCGTAAGAGTTATTAAAATTATTATTTCGTTTTTTTTCTTCTAATATTTTATAAACGAGCAGTGAAATAAGAATAGATTATTATTATAATCGATTATTATTTTTTAAACGCTTTTAATTTAGCTCGAAACGCAATACGTTAAAATATGCGTAAGAGTTATTATTAAAATAATTATTATTCTTTCTTTTTTTCAATATTTATAAACGAGCACTGAAAGAAGAATAGATTATAATGGATTATCATGTTTTATAAATGATTTCGCTCGAAACGCGATGTGTTCTAGGTCTGTTCATCTGGTTTAAAATACAAAAACAATAGACCGTAAATGCATAGTGTTACTCACAGGTAACAAAGTAAAAACTAATAGATTTTGGGTTCTAAAATCCAAATTTGATTTTTTAAACATTTTTCATACCATCTACGGATAACGTAGATCAAAAAAAAAAATTAGGAAAAAAAAATCATGCATTATTTAGGGTTAAGCCGGTCCGTACTCGGCGAGCATCGTAATCGCGCGTTTTGGCCGATTATTTTGACTCTACTATTATGTCGCTCCACGACTCGTATACTCGCCGATTATTCGTCGATCGTATCCAACACTTTGCTCGTCGTCCGAATAAATGACGACGAAAATTTCGTTGAAAATTCGACGGACCGATATCCGTTTCGATGAAATTTCAATTTTTATTCGTCGTTAAATGATAATTATTAAATAATTTTATTTTCGAAATGAGTGACTTTGAAAAATAAAATTACACGATCGAAACGAATAATATTATTAGACCGAAACGGAACGTAAATCGCACGGCAAATATTATCAAAACGTATGGTTTAATGATCGCGCGCAAAATATCGTTTCAAACCTCGAGCGCACGGAAACCCTAAAATGAACAGCGGCGTTTCATGGAAACATCTCATTCGGAAAGAGATCGTTATTAACCTTTGGCAATGTAACATGGCGGGAAATAGAATTACCAAAAGATCAAACACTCAAACGTCGCGGATTTTATATGGGTCATCTCGTGCGGAACGGGACGGGCGGAGACGACCCGCATGATAAAAGATGGAAAAATAATGACGTTATCGAGGCTTCTGTGTTGCGGAGGGAAAATCGGAAAAATGTTCCGAGACGTTTAAAAGCGGTCGGTTTCATCATAATAACACTCGAAGAAGTTTTAAAACCCAATGGCTTCAAACGCGTCGCAAACCCCGGCTATTTGTCGTAATTGACTCGACGACGTGTCAGGATTTCACCGAGTATCGTTATGTGAACCTCCTCGCGAACTTTCTGCATTTTTGGCACTTTAAACGCGCGTGCAACACACACACACACACACACACACACACACACACACAGACGGCCGTGTTTCAAAGATTAACGAGTAATGTTTTGGCAGCAATGATCGGGATAAAATGATTTGTTTATCCGAAACGTTTTAAACGGCCACACATTATCACTGTAATTTATGAAACGAATTTACTTAATCATAACGATAAATATTAAGATAAACACGCTTGAACACGCCGTTTTTGAAATATTATAATAATATAATCAGACGGATCATACTGTGTGTGTTTACAAGCACGTGCGATTTTCGAATTTGCAATAAAATTATTTATAATCTAATGAGAAAATGAAATCAGTGTTAGAATTTCCTATACTAGGAAAAGAAAAAAACGCGGGTAAAAAGTAAACGTTGTGCAGGATTATCATAATGTAAATGGGAAATTCATTAAATCATATTATATTGTCTAGCAGCGAAATCGTTAGGGAAAAAAGATTCATTTCGAGTATAGTATAATAGTAAATGGGTACTCTGAAGTATAAAATAAAACGAAAAGATAAATAAATTATAAGATTAGAATGTCTTTGCAATCGAGGATGTAATTAAATTTGAAATTAAAAAGAACACTGTGAATCGAAAACAAAAAGCGATAAATTAAAAATGATAGTATGTATAGAAACGAGAATTTAAATTACGTTCTAATTATTATGAATTTAAAATTTAACAAAATTAAGAGCGATAGAAAAAATACAAGTCGAATTTCGAAATTTAATCCTGTTTTTTTTTTTTTTTTGTAATATACCAACAAATATTATGCTAATATTATTAAAAAATATAATTATAAACGAAAATGAAAAATGTTTTAATGAATATCAAAAAAAAAAAAAAAAAAATGAAATGGCCAAATCGTCCGATCGGATTATTTAAAAAATCGGTTATGATTTTACGCGCAGATTATAACAAAATAAAACGCAAGAACAGACCGATATTATAATAATGTGAGAAAATATTTTACACTAAAAGAGTATCGTAAAATTCGAACGGTCCGGATGAGACCAGACGAATCTTTTTCTTTGTGTGAAAACGGCGTCGTTGTGGCCATGAATATTATCAACCGAGACGGACATGTAGTAGGCGACTGAGATACTAAAAAAAAAAAAAAAGGAGACGTTCGCAGGATAATCTCCAAGAGACGTGGGGGGTGGGTCCTCGTCGCAGCGGAACGATTATTCGGACCACGTGTAATCTACTCCGACGTGTTCGCGCAGAATTATTTCTTTCTCGACCTTTTTCGTGCCCCCGAGAACCGTTAGTTATTGTATTCCGAACAAACACAAATAAACTTATCGCGCGCGCGCGCGCGTTTGTATTTGAACACGCGCGCTGTTTGCTTATTTGACTTGGCGCCATTGTCTACTGACAAAACGTACACCCAAAACTACGTGCAACGTATTCAATCGACCGGATATTGAATGTAAACGATACACGGGAATTCATCAAACGCCCGCAGTGTCGAGATTTCAAAACGTTTATTGTTTTCTGGAATTACATTCGCCTGCTCTCCGCCCCCGCCCCCGCCGCTAAAAATTCTCACGTTACCGAAAATAATAATAATAATCATTATCCTTTTCGAATCGCGCGCGGCAGCACGACGAAACGATTGCTATTTTGAAAACAACGATTTCGGACGTGGCAATCGGTATGGCAATCGACACCGCTCGCGTACCGTTCGGTATTCCGTACATTTCAACCCTCGTACGTTATTATTATTTAGATTCCGAGTGAAACGAAGTACGCGTTTTATTACGTATACCTCGACGCGCGTGTTGTTTTTAATTTTCCCTTTTCCGGTTCTGACCACGACGACTTTGTCCGTTTACGCGTTTTGTTTCGGCTTTTATCTCACAGTAGTTTCTTTTACAGAATACGCGTCGGGTATTTTCATCGCATGTCGTTTATATTAATCTATCTGTAAAGTGTTTGATTTTATCGCCGAATTCGTTACACGTTATGTTACATTTAAAAAAAAGCAAAAGTACACTCTTTCTGCTTTGCTCGCGGATTAAAATAATACAAAACGTTCATCTCCTACTTTGACTGTCGATTAGATCCGTGTACATGACGTAATTATTAACGAAACGATTTTCTCCCCTTATAAAAGTTTTACTCGTATTACCACCCATCGGCCACCATATTATTATTAAATTATTAGCAGAAAATATCGTGTTTATATACGTGTATTGATTTTTTTTTATTTTTAACAACATCGCTACTTATACACGAATAACTTCTGGCCTTTGCGTCGCGCGTAATCTCTCGTCGCAAATTTATTAGTTTGCAACGCAAGAGTTTCACATGCGTCGCGATTTCGTAACAGGTACCGAAATTGAAATCCTAGGATTTCGACGATTTATTGTCGAGTCTAAACACAGTTTTCCGAAGTCACTGTGAAATATTAATATCTTTGCGTTCTTCCTGCCGGCGCGGCGGCGACGTCGACATTCGGCGCGGTTTCAGCTCGGTGTTTCGTTTTTCGGAATTCGGTTTTCAACATGACGTTACGATAGACGTCACGTGTTTACAATCAAATTTCCCACTCCGCATACTATAATTTGAAACGAATGCGTCGTCCCCGTCCCGAACGGAAACTCAAAGATTGAGAGAGAGAGAGAAAAACGCCTCCCCGCGAAAAAAAAAACTACACAGACTTTATGACGAATAAAATGCCACGATAAAAGCATAGGCTTTCAGATCCGGGCGTTGTGGTGATGAGACAGTTTGAGTGGTGTTAAAGAGGATGAGACTGGATGAGTACCGAGTGGGTGTGTCGAGTGGGCTGAGGGATGACTGATTGTTTTTTATCGGTTCGAGTGGCTGATTTAACTTTAAATCTTCAAGTGATGGTATGTGTTTTGTGTATTATATATTATATTTTCGTCTTTGCATTTAAAAAGTAGAAAAAAAAAAAAAAAACAACTAAGTTTTACTCCGCCTTGTACGTAATTTGGCCTGCACTCGGTTCAACGTAAAAAATTCACGGTAGTGTTTTAATATTTTAATAATTCATACGCGATATGTATTTCTATAATTGGATGTGTGAGTACGACGTTAAGTGATAATATTCAAAAATAGTTCATACGTTTTTATTTAAATTCAGCCCCGCATACAATTAAGTCATATTATAATGTAGGTAGGTGCTTACGGAAAAAAAAGAGAAAATAATAATAATAATAATAATAATAATACTCCACTCCGTTCGGAATATAAAATGAGAATTTATTCTCGCGTCTTTGAAAAATACATTTTAATAAAAAATAATGCGTATTTCTAATATTTATGATGGTCCGGGTTTAATTAATTCATGAAATATTATATAATACGCCAGCCGATTCCGTTTTTCGTCGTGTTTTTCAATCTTCATAAATAAATTTGCCGTTATTACACCTGTACGCGGTAAAGTAGGTATATAATATAAGTCGTATGGAATTATTATTCAAATAGACCGTCGAACAATAACGAATTACGAGTTACGACGGCGTGTATCGAAACACAAGACACGCGTCGACTGAAAAATCTGATTGTTGCCGATTTCATACCGATTTGTCCGATACAAACGGTACTTACAATCAGACTTGTAAATTACTCGGACGAAACCGATTTAGACGTTTCTTTTGCACTCGAATCCTAGTTCTTCCGATCGGAACGTTTGGCATTTGACGAGAAACACGTCGTTCTCCTCGTCGACGACGCGACGTGACGATCTCTCGGTTTCAAAAAGTCCTCGGATTTCCTTGTAATAAATATTAAAACGAATATTATAATTATTACATAAATCGCATTGTTACTTTAATGTGCACCCGCTCTCAAAGTGTTCGGATAAATATGACGAATACATTTTTTTTTTTTTTTGGTTTCAAAACATTCGTCGAATGCCCGAAATGTTTTCTTAAACGTGTTTTTTTCTCTTTATCCGCTTGTTCGAAATGCACGAGACGCGCGTAAAAGTGTACAAGTCTGCTCTACCAAGTCCGATCACATCCGAATGACTTATCACGACTCGCGCGATGTACCCGCTACCGATTATCAGGTCCGTTGTGGGTTGAGGGTTTCGGGGTCGAAATCGACTCAAAGGCCCGAAGACCAGAGATAATCAAAGCGTCTGAAGCAAAAAAAAAAAAAAATCCGTTTCACCTTATCCGATCTAATCTAATCGAAAATCCCGAACCCATTACGATTTTGTCGACGCATAAGTTGTAAATAAAATAACATCATATTGTTGTCACTACACTATACGGAATATTCACGGAGAGACACGAGGTTATTATAGAATATAATATAGACTGTTAATATCGAAAAATATTATTGAACTCTGATTCTGTAAAGTATGCGATATCGCATATTTAACGTACGTTTTGAATGGCACGAGGCGTGATGGAATAAAATGTTATCGAACAAGACTTTTCAATAAGACGTTTTTAAAATCTATAATGGTGGATGCCACGCCGCCGTGTTATAATATTTAATAATTGATAAATCGAAAAATATATACGTGTTTTTATTAATTATAACGTCACAATTAAACAATATTTATCGTCGTTAGTAGTTTTCGTGAAAACTATGTAAATTTCTAACCCGAAAACAGAGTTATTTACAGATAGTAAACCGTTGCTTTCGAAAAACGACGACGCCGAGCTAAATATGGCTAGTGGATCAGTTATTGTATCTAAAATACGAACGTTTATACAGAGAAGATGCAAAACGAGCTGATTTTCAAAATTTATTTTTTCACGCAAATAAGAACAATGGACGAGAAACTACGTGTTTTATCGAATTTACACGGGGGAAAAGTCGAAAATTAAAACTCGAAAATATCTCCGAACGAAACGACGAAAAAAAAAAATCGCGACATTTTCGTGGTATGCCGCACTCGTTGTTAGAAAACGGCGATTTAATGGTCTGGTGAAAATGTCGACTACAATCATTCGAGTCACGACTAAAAGATTTAGAAAAAAAAAAGAAAAAAACACGAATCAGTCGAAATCCGGTATTCCGTAAACGTTGTCGTTTACCCGGCGCGATATTATGTTTTCGATTTTCGGACGAAACAAATCGCTTTGAGTTAACGTCCCTCCAAAGTACCAACTAGATGACGCCGCTCTATAGACGAGACGGACCTATTTATTTTGCCACCCCGGCGAAATGATAAAAAAAAAATCGCAACGAAAATTCTCCTAGTCGAAAACGTGACGACGGAATAAACACGCGCGCGTCACGTTAAAATCGATACACGTTCGGAACCTAAAAAAATGAATAAAACAAACACAAGAAAACTCTAGCGCTCTATTTGCGCGTACGTATTTATACGCGATGTGTATGAAAAAAAAAAGAAAAAAGTCGCGTTTTCACCACTCGTGCCGCTGATTTTTCTGCAACATTACATAATATTACACGTCATATATATCATAGGACATAATATGACATTGATCGATTTACGATTTTTATGGCTTTCGTGAAGCGAAACGAAAGCGCTCGACAAACATAAATCCTCGGCGAGAGCAATATTCCACGCGTCCCCATTGTCTTGGCGTTTCGTTTCGCCGGGCGTAATCCGCAGCGAAATGACGACTGGTGGTCGGCGAGACCTATATCCGCGCGCAGGTATGATCCGTTATTTATCTCGCGACCGGCCGACGACGACGACGACGACGCCCCGCGCGGAGAGATGCCGACAGGGTACACACAATGGACCCATAAAACGGGTATTAAAACGTCGCGCATGACGACAACAATGATTTCGCATTGCGTTATTATTATTATTATTATTATCGTTATTATTGTTATTATTTTCGTCTCTATAATCTCTTTTGCTATATATTTATATTCATATTATATCTCTTTTTCGTGTTTGATTTCAGTTGGCCACTAACAGCGTACTGCTCTTGGCGTCCAATTGTTTGGGGCTTTTGTCCTATTTCCTGGCCGACAAGCAGCAGCGCACCGCCTTTCTGGAAACCCGACAATGTCTCGAAATGAAAATGGTCATCGAAGAACAATCCACCGAGCAGGTATTATTGTACAACTCTTCGGCGCCCGAACGGCGTTTCGGCATGATAATATAATTGCAATTCGTATTTCGTAAATGTGTGACCTTTGCCGGCGTAAAGCCGGCGTTTTCGACGTACCTCCACGACGTTTTTTGTATATCACGAGAATTTCCCGACACTCGGCCGCGTGAAAACACACAACGACGTTTTTTTTTTTTTTCAAATTTTATCGAACCGGTAAAATTCGTTTGTCTACGCGTTTCACGTCTCCCGTCGCGCGTTATAACGAGTAACTCAGAGGTTCCCAACCTTTTTTGACTCACGGCACCCTTAATCATTTTCTAAAAATCCGGGGCACCCTATAGACTAATTCGGTTTTATTTAGCAGTGCATAAGTATAAACAAAAGTAGAAAGACGTAGCCACGTAGGTATATGGTATATACAATTATTATATTTTATAAAATAAATTATTACATTGAACATTAACTTACTATATATTTGTATTTTTCATTATAATTTCATAATATAATTTGATTATCAAGATTAATTAAAAATTAGGGAACTCATGGAACTAATGTGACACTTGGGCTTGTTTTTTTTTTACACAAATTTTTTTATTTGTGGTCGAATAGTCGAAAGACATACTCTCATTTCTTCTTCAATGAACTCCATTTTCATTCGTTTATTTGTATTTATGTTAACGAGAGTGGAAAATCCTTGTTCACATAAATGTATGACGTCGAAAACTGCAATAATAATATTTTTAGAGCTCTTTTACCAATTTCATCGTGAATTTTTTCAACATGAATCCAAAATTCATTTAATGAAACCTTTTTTATATTTTGATAAAAGAGTTCGACTGTTTCGTATTTCAGCGATTTTTAAAAATATGTATTTCAAATAGTTTCGCGGAACCCTAAATAAAGTTCGCGGCACCCTGGTCGGGAATCTCTGGAGTAACTTTTCGTTGCGTACGATATTATTATGTTTACAAGTAGGTACGTAGTGTTTCGGGGAGGCGTATTTTTTTTATTTCAACTCGAATAAATCCACGCCGTACAGTCGTGATACCGTTATTACAGTGACGCGGCATTTTATTCGGTCGCGTACACGCGCGCCGCACACACCTCGATTAATCTCCCGGTCGAAAAGTATGCCGTGCCGTCCAGCGAGACGACGGATAACGTGCCCGGCTCCGTCAAAACGTTTTCCGCGAAAATAAATCCGTTTTTATATAATATTTCGGACGCATTTGTTTTGTCCACGGCAATCCCCCGCTTTTGTCGATTATAATACAAACAACGACGATATTCAGAGAATAATTCGTCAAGTGTAATACTGTTATTATTATAATTATTAATATATATATATTTCAAATTTTAATTTGACACTTATTAGTTTAGTTTTACGCGATGCGGAAAATTACGCTCCGAGGTCGTGATAAACGTGATTAAAACATGATTTTTTTTTTTCTTTCCAAACACATACTATATAATATTTTCACTCGTAACGTTCTGTGTTTATGATATTATTATTTATTTTTACCACCACGATATGTTCGCAAACTAGGGACGGCGTATTAACGAGTTGGACGCTTAATTAAGTTTAAAAATACATAATTATAAATGCGTATAATTTGAATAATAAAACATAAAACTTGTTTTAATATTATTTACCAAACCCCCCCCCCCCGACAAAAAAAACCAACAACTTGGAAATGTTTGGCTAATTAATGCTACCCGCGCACTCTATTATTAACTTGTAGTAATGTTGACATGCATTCAAACTTAAAAAATAGTCTGCGACGGTCAAAGTGAAATAGTAAAAATATTAAAAGTCGACCGGACGAGGCCGCCTCTATCATTATGTGAGCAACGTATTCGTCCTGCTTCGCTTGTACCGTATTTATTGTTAAATTCAGACCTTAAAGTCAATAATATTATTGATCTGGACGATCGAAAACGATTTGGTTTACAGTGAGGTAGTATAAACATTTGTTTGACATTGAGCAAAAATTTCGGAGTGTGCATATTTGTATAAATAAATATTGTCAAATAATATCGCTATTGAGTATGATAATAGTTGACTTTTCTTTAGTTTTAAAATTCTAAATATCAAAGATTTTTGTCTCGTCGATATAATATCGGCAAGTGTTCGAAACAGAAAGATTTCTAATTTTCATAACAGATGAAAATTTTTACGCGTGAAAATAATATTACAACACAAATCAACACGATCGAACGAAAAATGCCACAAAAGTGGTTATAATATTATTGTGTTTGAACTCTAAAGAAATTTTCAAAACAAACTCTGGCCGAGATGAAATTCCCGCGAACATTGGTTTTATTTTTCCGGTCTTCTCGATGATTACATAAAAATTCATAACACGGCCTTTTTAAAATACCCATCACGTGTCCGGTGTCCAATCAACAGAGCTCTCCGGTCGTTGTTCCGTACCGAACAAACGCGATCGCGTCGAAAACAAAATACGCCGTTGAAAAATCAATAAGCAATTTTATTTAGCCGAGAATCATAATAAACAAATAAATTCGTATTATTATTTAGCGACGACGTCAAAACAAGAATGGTAATTTTAATATTTTCAAGCGACCACTCCTACGGTTCGAAATCCCGACGGCTTACTATATAATATAATATAATATTATGAATACTTATATACTTTGAGGATTTTGATCTTTTTGGTCATGACAAATAATAATGTTTTTACGGCGACATTATTGCGACGTAGTAAAGAGCATGCTCGAGCGATTTTATACGGGTAAAAATAAAAATAATAAAATCGGATTCATATATAGCTCATATAATAAAGGTAATATTTTGTGTATTTTTCAAAATCCTTTAAACAATATTGCCGAAATATTGCGCGTACGAAAAGACGGACCCGGTAAATTCACCGTGTATAGGTTAATCGTTAAAATTTCTTTTATGGCGCCGCGTTACAACAAATTCTTCTGGAAATATCGTAATATTATTATAACGTAACATTACTAACACGGCGAATCGGTATAATAAAATGTGCAACGTACCTACATTTTTGCGCGCGCTCATTATTTTTTTTTTTACAAATTGCAAAACTTTTATTATTTTGCGAAATATTAAAAGTTTAAATTACGGTGAAAGATAATAGTTTTATGACGATATTATTTTGATAAAACGTTACGTTTTAGTTTTTTAAGACTCGAATATTGCTGATACGAAGATAATGTAATTACAAGTTTTCTTTTACCTGCTCCTCAACTCCGTGGGTAAAAAAATTACAGAGGCGGACTACGTATATTATAATATTTAAGAGACTCCGGGCTGTGCGACTGCTTTTCCTCCGTAGGAATTTCGCAGATTTCTCGTGCGGTTTAATCGTTTTTCGTCGTCGCGTCGTTTATCGCGTGTGTTACTCGTGAGAAAACTCCGAGCTAATGAACGATTTTCGGATAAAAAACGACGCACAAAAGTCTATTCGCGTCGTACAGAAACGATTGTCGTCGACGTTGAAATTGAAATAATATTTCATAATGATAATATTATAAAGCGTCGCCGGTCGGAAACCGATGGCGATCGCGCGACCCTAAAGGGGTGTAGGCAAGGAGGAGAAGAGTTGCCCGAAATAATAATTATTTCCATCACAGACATTTTCCGCAAACATCCGCCGCGACGTGTTTTCATTTCGAATCGTATTACTTCGTTTTACAGATCGCCACGTTATTTGCGCGTGAACCGTTTATACGCGTCGGCCGAGCTCGCGAGGAAAAGCCGTTGCGATTGTCATTTATTACGCAATGTCAAATACTTGAATATTTGTACGCAATGGCACGCCGGACGTGCTGTGGAAATTCGTTTCGATCGGAGTTATGATTTTAAACGACACTAAATTCATAACGCCGTATTACGACGCCCCAGAGGTCGAGACGTTTCGGCCATAAAAACGAGACGTAACTATATTTTTATACGCGCGTCCGACGTTTTCCGAACCGTCGTCGTCGTCGTCATCGTCCGCGACTCGTTTTTACGACGCTCTAATATTTGGGAAAAAAAGTGTGTACACAAAACGTTTAGCGCCGTGGACGGTTATTGGACCCCGGAGCTCGGACGTCGCAATCGTCTCCTCGGATAATATTGGGTCCGAACGCGCGCGCGATAATCAAAACAAACAAATTATACCGGCGGCGGCGTGCCAACGGGACGAACTCTCTCGACATTTTCCTCTACGAAAATCGTAGCCTATCGTTCGGCGCGATCTATAGTTCATTCCAGAGTGTATATTATTGTTTCGAAATACGTACGGGACTCTTTCCTTTTTTTCATTTTACCGAAAATTCCATATCTTTTTCGCTCGTTGTTTATTTTCTCTCTCTCTCTCTCGAGTTATCGAGATTTCAGTTTTCGAGCTTATAGTTTTCTTTTTTTCGATTTTATTATTTGCATTGTACCTGCTACTCCACCTACCTACTCGGGGAAAAAAGTTTGGTTCGCGGCAGCTCGCACGAGACCATAAATCAATTTCAATGGGGCTTGACGTTATTCATATGGTACCTGCGTTAAAGGAGCACAGGCAATCTACCGAGATGATCCACCCGAGTTGTGTATACATAATAACGTACAACGAAAAAATTTGTACATCAATTGAAATCGTGGAAACCCGACAATGTTTAGGAGGGGGAAAAAAGTGTTCTCGCGGAGAAAAAAAAATATATCGTCGGGAATAGATCGATCCTTGATTTTTCCTCCGGCCATTACGTTTTCACTGTACAGGACGACAAATCCTATTTATTTTTCTTATTGTTATTGTAATTTTTTTTTTTTTTTTCCATCGCCATAAAGAATACGTCGTTAGGACGGTGTTTATTTTTTCCTACAGAAATTCGTAAAAAACGATTTGGAAAAGTGGTCATTTCAAAGTTCAAGATTTGTAATACTTTTTTAACAAAAACATAATATATAACGGCTAATTCAACAAAGTACCATTTGATTCCGTACGAGTGGACTTTTTTACGTCCGAATTATTCGGGTTTTTTTTTTTTTATTATTACCAACTATTTACTTACTCTGAGCAATATACTTCGCCGTTGTCTATTTTAATATTTATCTGTGCGACGTGGAAAATAATTGAATTAATTTTTATTTCACTTATTCGGCGAAATTAATAATTTCATTGGCAAGTTTTCGTCCCCGGGCGGTCCCGAAATCTTGAACTAAATATTTATCAAGAAAATTAGATAGCGAAAGTTGAGTTATGCGAAAATGTAAATATAATATAATACGGTTAAACAGTTTGAGATTAAGACCGGGCGAATAAATCGATAAAATATTCATACGAAATTACGAACACGCCGCAGTTCGCGACGTAGTAGAATATTATAACGAATAACGATATTATGGACTTAATATTTTTCATTATTCGGTTGAATTCGCATCGAGTCCTATCGAGTTTTCTCGGTTTAAGACTCTTGGGGTTTTGACAAGACGTATTTTTCTCCGCTCGTTACTTACCTGTATGTTCCGTGTTTTTATTCGTACTTTTATTTAAGTTGGAATAAAACACCACGAGCGATGGCGGAAAACGTAAAGTGAAAATCAATATAGAAAAACACGCCGAGGAGCGGCGTTTTTTTTCTTCCCATTCGCATTGTTTTACAGAAAACAAAACGTCAATGTTTCTAAATCACGTTATTAAACACGACTGCTCGGGGGGGGGGAGGGGAAAGTGAAAACGCGGTTAAATCGAAACGGGTTAATTAATCAAAAGTTCGACGTTGTATACCTGTAACTTATTCGCGGAAAAATACGGAAACGTTCGCGTCGCGTAATATATTATAATAATCGAGCGAGATTGGTAAATCGCAAACCCTCGCCGGCATTATGATATCGATAAAGTACAGATTGTTCGGTCGCGAGAAAACGATTTATCTCCTTATCGATTTACGCAGAGCGACGCTTTTGATTATTTTATTTTTTTCCGCCGTCGCGACGTCGTAATTTTCATTTAAAAAAGATTATATTATTTTTTTCCGAGAAAGATTTCTCTCCGTACGACGTTTTTTTTTTTTTTTTTTGAACATTTTACTCGATACGATAATAATTACTTATGGAATTATTGTTGCGCGCAATAGATTGAACGAAAGCGAAATGATTTTCAACTTTTGACCCTTTCTCTATCGTTGTTCACGCAATTATTATTATGTTGTTCGAATCGTTAATTCGTAATGAGTAATAAATAATAATAATTTATATTTGATCGTAATATCGAACGCGAAAATCCTGATTTATAATTTTAATTCAGATATAAATAACGAATAGTAAAAAACAACCGGACGCTGATAATTTCACAGTCGACATTTAATAGAAAATTGTGACATTTTTCGTTTTGTGAATATCGTAATACATATTATTATGATCTCGTGTCACTGTATTTATTTTTCGAAAAACCAATGAATATTATTGTATCATTAAACACACCGTGGAGATAATAATATGTATTTCTCGAAGCGTTTTATTTACTTATGAAATATTTAAAAAATCGTTCTAGACTTAAAGTTTTACCGCGTACAAACTACAAGAGTAAATGGAAAATCTTCTATCATTCTGCGTTCGGGGTAAAAACGATTTGAGTTAATCTTTCAATATTTATTTTTATTTTTTTTTCCGTTGTTGTTTTATAATCCATCAGAACGAAAAAAACAGGAAAAATTCCAACATCGAGAATTGGTTTTCTTGTCTGCCTAGTTAATTTCGTATTAAAATTTACATATTTCTAAAGGTGGGTTTACATTAGAGCCCGAACACGAACGAACGCAAGCGAATGCTACCGAACGAACCAATGTAAACGGTGCGGCCGAACGCGAACGAACGCATTCGTTCGCGTTCGTTCGCCTTCGCTCCAAGAGCGGTAAGATCAAAGAAACTCTCCGTTCAGTTTAAACGGCATTCGGCCCATATCGCGTATGACCGAACGATTGATTAATAAAAAGTATATATTTTATAGCTTTGTCGATACTAAATGTGTATTTAGGTATTTGGGAGCGAAGACTGGCGAACACGAACGAGCGAACAATGTAAACGGTCGCGGGCGAATGTCTAGCGAATATGAGTTCGTATTCGTTCGGTAGCATTCGCTTGCGTTCGTTCGTGTTCGGGCTCTAATGTAAACCCACCTTAAAGGCGCGTTTCAATCGGCCAGCGGGTTTTTTCCATGTTATTTCCATGCAAATCAAATCCAATAACAATGCGTCTTGTACTTGTTCAGCCGTTAACTTTTGGGAACTTTTCGCGTTTGACTTTCTTTCAAACAAACTGATGACAATCGAAATTCAAATTCGAAAATGTGTCTTTTAAATTACAATACTATAGAACTCCCTAAAAATAATGTATGATTTATTCGAGACGGTCGTTTTTGAAATTGTTTTAATCTTTCGATTTTTAATATTGTACCTACTTACTTGGTAAATATTTCTGTGACTCGATAAAGTTATAATACATATTCTATACACGTGTATGTTTAGATATCTTATTTAAAAATTATAATATAAAAATTCCGAATAAATATATCATATTTTAAAATAATTAATAAATAAGTGTGTGTGTGTGTGTTTATATTATTCTCTAACTCTTTGAGAGATGAAATGTTTATCCATTCGGTCTTTTTCTTATTTCTGTGCGAGATAATCGTGTTTTACTAATGAAGCATCGGGAGGGATAACTAATTGCAATCTATTAACATTTTTACCCGGTAAAGTAATAAATATTACCGATTACGTTGGAAGAATATAAACGGGCTTATTGTTTCTTGTTTAACAATTTTTACAACGACGAAAAAACAAACTTGTTCTGACATCATTATTCATATTATTATTAATGTTATGAGGACGAAAAAAAAAGAAGTTTAAACGCCGCAGTGCTCTAAATAATAATAACATCTGATTAAGTTAAGGTTAAAATATTGTTTGTATTGTGAATAAGTAAATTTCAACCACAATTTATATCAAACCTTTTTGTTTATTGACAAACAAACGTAACATTTTCCGGAAACCAATCAAGAGTGTAATATTGTATAGTTGGAAAACAACCGAGCAATCAACCGCTTGTTTAAAATGTTTATAAAATAAACAGCGGATAAAGAACAAGTTTTTCGGAAACGTTGAATTTCCGCGTATAAATATTAAATATCCAGGAAATGGACTTTCTTTTTTTTTTATTCTTTTTATAATTACGTTCGTTCCCGCGGCGGCGCGTAAAACGCACGGGCGAACGAGTGCGCCGAAACGTCTGTTGGAAAATTCAAACAGTGTTTTTTTGTTTTCTTCTTCTCCTAACTCGTTCGATCGGAAAATAGAGAGAGAATCTAATTCGCACGAAAACGGGAGCTTTGCGAACAGTTCGCAGAGGTGTAGCTCTCGTTTTTCGATTCCACTCGGAATCGCGCTCGCGTCTCCGTCGACGATATTCTCGCGTGGGCAAACACAACAGGGGAAATAACCATCCGAAGAGGACCTAACCTGTTGAAAACGGGCCCAATTACCGATCTATAAACGCGCCGTAACTCCGAAACTCTATACGATACGACGGCGCGCGCGGGGGACGAGCGAGTTCGGCCGAGACGGAGGGACACAGTGGACGTCGCGTCGTTATACGAAACAAACGTTGATCCGGTCGGAGAATAATAATAATAATAATAATAATAGGACGCGTTCGTCCTGCCAGTCGTTATTTTTATAGTCTGCCGACTACCGAACTCGTTCGACCGTGAGACAGCGCCTTCCGAAACGCGGCGTATTGTTTCCTTCTCGGCGAGCCGTCGTCGTCGCCGCGCGAAAGGCCGCGCCGCCGTCCCGATAATAAGGCGGCGTTAAAAGCTTCGCGTAATGTCGTACACGCGCGCGCGCGCGGACAACCACCTCGCACGGACGTTAAACACCGCCGCGCCGTGGTCTCACTTCATACGTCGTCGGAAAGGCCGTCGTTCGTTTTCTGATCGCGACTATCTGCGCGTTATCGATTATTTCGCAACGCTTGGAAACACATTACACCTATTTTGGGATAAGGTTCGAACGGTTTTTTCAATGTCCAACAAACTTTATCCGATCGAAACTCACGAATTTCATTGGAATATTTCGAAAATACTGTAAAGTTAGGACTCGAAGAATAACGACGAAATAACTATAACGTCGCTAATAATCGAAATTCGTCAAAGTATACCAGTTTTCGTGAAAATATAATTTTCTAACGCTCGTAACTAAGCGGTGCGCCACATAATATACTGAACTCGTTGAACTGTGGTCGGTTAGTGATATTATTTTAAACATATTGTTTTCGTTATTTTTTCAAAGAAAAAAAAATTACATAATATACGTATATATTAGGTATATTTTAATATTAAAAATCCCGGTCTTTTTATTAATATTTCGTACTCGAGAGAAAATCGCATTTTGTCTGCGCGTCTCGTGTGCTCGAAAAAAAGAAATTGATTTTTACGACGAACGAAATAATAAAATGTTTTTACTAAAAACTTTCTAAATTTTTATTACAACCGACCGCGTCGGTTCATAGCTCTCGGTTTTCATCCACCACGTGTGCGCCTGACCGATTGAAAATTTTTGATTCAGATTACAACGAGACAAAAAACAAACCAACTGCGCTGACGACGACAATGACACAACAATACACGTGATATTTTATCCATCTATCGTTTAAGTAATAATAATGATCGTTGAAATCTCTACGCGATTAAATTTGAAAAAAAAATTTTAAATAAATAACGAGAAAAACAGTCCGTCGATATGATTAATTAAAAAAAAAAAAAACCCCCATCGCGTTCGTAAAAAGTGGTGAGAAATTAGAAGGTCACGTCGCGCGCGTTTTAACCGTGTGCGAAATAGACTGCTGTTGGATATCGTCGCGGTAATTTGGCGTGCGTATTATTATGCCGATCGTCGTCGTGCGGTGAGAGACCGAAAGAGACTCGAAATCGGTACCGACTAAACATTCGTAGTCCAGGCGGATGAAAATAAAATATCTCGCGGGATTGATCGTGTTTGCTTGCGTTCGAGTCGCGACGACGACGGGAACTCTCGTGCGCCGACGTGGCTGCCGTTTACGATTGTGAATAACGAAAAAACCGAAAACGCGAGAAATTTAAATTCCGAAACGTTTTGTGCCGTCTTTTATATTATTCTCCGGTGTCTCCCGTTATTGTCGTTGTATTCAGGTCAAGGCGCTCTAATATCTGAACTTTGGCGTAAGACTTTTGTTCTTCGAAACGAGTCGTTGTCGTGTGCTGGCCGCGTGTTCGCCGTAAACGCGCGGTGTTCGTGCCAAACAACGATAACAGGTGTGTCGTCTATTACTATGCGACTTATGAGAGCACATGACGTTGTGTTATACGTATACGTAGCTAAAAATAATATACTGTACTGTAAACGAACCGCTGCGGCCAGGTCAGGTATTTTTTCTCAGTAAGGGGCGGGTCAAGAGAATTGTTAAAAAAAAAAAATGGAAAATAAAAACCACCGTTGTCGGCCACGTGATTTCCTTCGGTCGTTTAGCTTGTCCGACCTTGTACCACATTTCTCGGATTCGGTCCTCCTGACGAGGTATACGGTTTTCGCGAGCGAGAACAATGTGGGAAAAATGGCGGCGGTCTGGTTTTCCAGTGCACGTTCGTCGAGTTTCCGTGAAAGTTCTCAAGCAAAAATAATGAATATTTTATTGAAAAACATAAGACACGGTAGACAAACATTCTGTGGCGAGTGCGAAATTTACTACGGTAAAAAGTTTGTAACGAGATATTGTACGTATACCGAACGAATCGGGCAACGTTTTTGCTTTTAAATTATTTATTGTTTTTTTTTTGTAAATATTACGAACGAAAACGGTTTAAAAACTCAGACGAGCTACAAGCGCGACTGTGACAGCCTTTGATAAAGTACTGATCTTTTGAACATTTCTCCATGCTTAGAAAACGGCGATACGAGTAATCTTTGAAAACGTTAAGTTTCTTGGACCGTTTATTTTTGAGTTACGATGGAAAACAATAATTCGGCATTGTCGAAAATCGGTATTCGATAAATTTTACTGGTTTCAAATTATTTCTCGTCGACTTTTCTCGACTTTTTACGGAAAAACCGTAGACAACATTTTGACGCTTCAAACCTGGTATCAACCAGACCGGAAACCACCGGTGAAAATAAGACCGATTCTTCAAATCGAAAATTTGACGATAGACAAAAGAAAACACACAATATTATAATAAAATCAATCGAAAAACTGTCCTGACGAAAGTATGATTTCCCTGAACGGAAATCATAACGCTATGATAATTCACTTATTTTTTCAAATAATAATAGAAAAAAAGTTTTCCCCGATTCGTATTTACAAGCGTCGTGGAATAAATAATAGTGTGTTGTTCGCCGTCGAAGAAAATAAAACAACTATTATCAATTTACCCGACTGACTTTATAATACAGCCGCTATACTAAGGAAACTGTGCGGGCGCCATTGCGACTGCGACCGTGCCAGAAAAATATTAAATATATATTATCGTTTTAATAATAATAATAATATGACACGTCGCGGACGAGACGGCGGCGGTCACTCGTTTGACCGTCCTGAAAAATAATACAAATAATACAAATATTATACGAGAAATCGACCGAATAAAACAACGAAACGCCATTAATTACCGTCTTGTAATGTGCGCGCGCGCGCCTCCCGCGACCTAATATCGGTTTTTTATTTCTTTGTTTTTTTTCTTCTTCTTCACAGGAACGGCTGTTATTGTCCGTGTTACCGGAACACGTAGCCGTCAAAATGCGCCAAGACTTGGGCGAGGCGCTGGACAGTCAGTTCAAAAAGATTTACATGAGTCGGCACGAAAACGTCAGGTAACGACAAACAATAAGATTACAGCGAGTGTTGCGCGGCGTCGTCGTCGTCGTCGTCGGTTATATTAATATTGATAATAATCGCGCGGCGTTTTCGCGACACGACGACGACGAGATAATAAACGAGAAATTTAAATAAATATCTCGTCCGCAAAGTCTTTATGACTTTTGTCTGTCGGAAAATCCAATTACTAAAACACACACACACACACACACACTGAGTGGACGACCGCGAGTGGTCTTTTTTTTTTTTTTCCGACTGCGCGAACAACAATAATGCGTCGCGCCGTATTAATTATTTATAATGGCGTGTGCAGACGCCCGTAACGTTCGATCGCAACGATTTCGCCGGGCGATCGTCAAAGTTTATGCGGTGCGAAAAACTAACGATCATCACCGCGCGCGTTCCCGAGGTCGGTCCGGCAACGGTGAAAAATATCGCCCGCAGACGATAAAAACAGACACGCGAATTATTGCGCTCATGAGAGAGAGCTTATGATCAATATACGATATTATCGTCCGTCGACGACACTCGACGGATTCGAGACGATCTCGTCGTTTGAATTCGGACGTAATGCCGGTACGGTTCGGCCTCTACCCGTTCGAGGAGTCACAAAACGCGCTCGGCATTAAAAATTACGATTTATTTATTTTATCGATAAAACAAATTACCCTTGGACGACACAATATTATGTATTATATAACTTGCGTTTTAAACAACACGTCCGCATAAAACACGCGCACATATTATGCTGGCCTTTTTCTTCTCGGAACAACATAATACAGTCGGTTGTAGAGATGCGTACATAATGTTTCCACGGCGCGGCGGTAATAGATATTTGATACACACAGCTGAGCTCCGCAAATCTACGAGACTCGTGTTTTGAATAAAATAAAGCCAAGCTGCACTTTGAAATCGGCACGGGACCCGTAAAAACATTACACACAGAACTCCCGAAAAGTCGTTTGGACTTGATAATTTCAATCGGTTCGCCTCTTTTTATTCCGTCGTTTTTTTACTCTCTCGCGCCGACACCGAAAACACGATGAATACTTTTACTCGTTACAGGAGGTACACCTTGTCCGTTACTGTCGTTTAATATTTTCGTCGTATGATTTTTCAACAGTTATTGACCTCCGTTTTAAACATTTCTCACCGCACTAGAAGCGGTACAAAACGAGTGTCGTTGGCGTGCGCACGTGCAGCACGTGCCCGGATACGTTCGGTATTTTTTCTCGGCTCATCGAATCCACTTGGTTGATGTAAAGTTAAAAATGAAAAAAAAAATGGCTTCTATTTTAAATTCAATTTTATTCTCATTCAACAAGCATTACACCGGATTAATATCGAAAAATCTATAAATCACCAGCCGATTACTATGTGATCGGACTTGATCGGTTTGTGACATACATTTTTGGATTCATTCGAGACGTGCTTACATGCATTTTTTTGGAAGTGTCTATGGAATAAAATATGTTATAATTAAAACGTGCGCGAAATATCCCGCAGGCGCTACACATGTCTAATGTTTGTTTGAAAGTGCACGCCTCTGCCTGCGCTACGGTCGTCGGGAAAATCGAAAAAGCGTTTACCTCAGTCTGTCAGAATCACTATTAAACGCCCGTATTATATATGCGGTCGGCAGTCGTTCACGTCGAATCGATCGGTTTGAATTTGCCCGACGGAATAGAATCATCCCTCGAGTCGAGCACGCGTGTGGCGACCGGCGCGGCGCGGCGGTGCGTCGTCGTCACGTCAATCGCGCGACAAACGCCGCGTGCGTTTAAAACGAACCGTCGTGTCCGATCCAGCGGCGGGGCGGAATTGAATTTTTACACACCGCGATTCCCCGCGGAGACGGTGTTATTTTATCGTTTCGTTTCCGTCCGACGCGCGTTTATGGTAATAACAATATTATTGTACGTCGTCGTCGGAACGTTTGTCGTCCGCGCGATACACCTACCACCGGCAGCGCGGCGACGCGTGACCCGCGTAATATCCAGCGATTTGTCATCCCCGCCGTCGCGGTATCGAGTGCAAAACCAACACAGCCGTTTAAACCAATTAGTTACGTTATTGTTTGTCGTCGAGCCGAGCCGCGGAACGAGGGAACGAATTCGTTTTCGACGAATTTCAAAAAAAAAAAACGCCGATCGATCGATCGGCTCGAGTTCGCGCGGCGCCACATCGATTCGACAATATTTTTGGGGCGAAGGAAATCGGGAGAAATTCGATCCAAACCCACGCGAAAATTCGTACTTTCCCGAAAACCGAGATAAAACGGCCCGAGGAAAACTGTTTCAAAACCGTGTCGTCGATTTCCCTCGATTTCGGACGTTCGTTTCGAAATCTGACAATTTTACACGACGACGTACGTAATATCATACGTACAATACTTGGTCTCCGCTTTGTTATTATAATAATCGAGCTCTGAATTCTTTTTATCGAACGTCTTGTTTCGGTTCGACTCGATTTCCGATCGGATAACCTTTCCCGCGTGACCGTTGGAAAAAGATGGATGTTTTTTCGCGTTTCTATTTGTTTATTTATTTTATTATTATTCTGTCCCCGACGTATTTCTGTAGTCCGTTTTTATATTCGTGTTGTTTTTAAACAATTTCCACTTTGAACGTCTAAGAAAATATTTATTGCCCCGGCAGAGTTGACGAGTGCGAAACACAAAGCTATACGAGTCGTAATATAACGACGGAAAAAAAAGCTTCTGGACCATTTGTCGTCCTGACCTCTCCCGAAGGTTTATCGCGTCATCAATTTTCGTGCGCAATCAACTCGCGACTCTCAAGGCGAAAAGTTGAAAAGTGTGCAATTCCCTCGCAACTTCTTGGCGTCGTCGCCGTGTCCGTCAAAAACGTTATCGACTAAACGACCGGACTATTAAAATAGAAATTATTGGACAATTTCACTAAACACTTGTATCCGCACGTATGAGGGGGGGGGGCCGCCTTTTAAAACTCCGATCGAAACCTATTTTTTTGTGAATTTTCTTAGTTTCTCATCCGAAATGCGTTTTCACCTGACCTTGGTATATTATCCATAAAGCTGCAGGATATTACTGCGGTAATATTGACGCTGTATAAAAAAAAAAAAAAACGACAAGTTTATCTCTCGTTTCTGGCGAAGGCGAATGATGACGTCGTTATCGAGTCACTGTTTTTCAAACACTCGAAAATTTCTCCACGCTCTCGTGTAAATGTCAATAAATTCTGTTATTTACCGACGAAATTAATTAAATCATCATTGCGATCGTTAATTTGAAACGTTAAATGCCAAACTCATTCGTCGCAAAGAGCGTTCGATCAGCAATCGTACTTGTTTGGTTGGCTTCTTATATGGGTTAAAAAGGAACACGGACATTTAAAAAGTCGTCCGGCGTAATATATTATTAAACGTACTGCGTTTTAGAACACTTGCAGGTTCTTTCGAAACTCTTTATTATCAATTGTTTTATTATTTTCGTGAAGGATTTTTTTTTTTTTTTTTACGAAAAACCGGACTAAAGCGATTTCCCGAGAAATCGCGTACAAGTGTTCATAAAACACTACGTTTTATTTTACGTTTGTGTTTTCGCTGTAAAGTGCTCGTTTTTAATATACAAAATGTCATTTATTACGTGGATTTTTAAAATCGTATCCATACACCAGTAGAACACGGTGTAATAATTAAATTACTATCCACTATTAAACGTTTAATATAAATAAACGTGTTTAAATTGAATAAAACCTGAAAAAAAAAAAAAAAAACGTTTAGTAAAAGCTTTTTTTTTTTAACAAGATTACATTATAATATACGTACTATATTAGGTACCTACTTTTGAGGAATAATCTGTTCTTTATTTTTATGAGTTACGAGAGAAAAATTTAAATTAAAAACGAATTTTTAAAAGCCCATAAAATATAAATGTTCACGTTTAATATTTTATTTTCGTAATTTTATTTGACATGGTAAATATATTGTTCGGAATGGAATTGTTCAAAAAGACTTCAGCTACATTTGACGTCGTGTATACAAAATATATAAATTAAATTTTTCATTTCATAAAACCTATTAATATTATAGTATTTATGTGTTTCGAATTCTGTTGTGATGACTGATGGTACTATAAAAGGTAAGGAGTTCTTAGTAGAGCTCTTTAATACTCGTCTTTTCGCGTGTATTATATCACGCACTTGACGTTTCCAAGTTTCTAGTTTGAAAGTATTGTTACGACCCCGTTACGTTCACACGTGCCTATATAAAAATAAATATATTCTATGAATTGCGAAAAAAATAAAAAAAAAAAGGGTGTCAAATCTAACGAGTCACTTGTTTATATAATACGTACGCGGATAGCGGAAATGTAGAGGTTACCGTACAATTATATAGATTGTTCACAACTATCGATTAATCCACTCGCTCGCCAGTTCACGTCTCCGTAATTTTTTTTTTTTATTGATATTGTCATAAAAACCAGCTTGGGTTTAAAACACGTTGCTTCTCGCGGCCGCGGCGCGCTTTTATTTCCAACAAACTTTTTGAGAAAATATTTCTCTTCGTTCAGTCTCCGATTCTCGAAAAAACACGACCGAGACGACGACGAGACACACTCGGATTCGTTCGACGGCGCGGCGTTTGAATTTACGATACACGCGTAATAATTAACGGTAAAATAACGAGAAAAAAACGACGAAGACGACGAAACAATATTGCGAGTTAGAGACGCGAGAGGGTTTATTCCATTATTACCGTTTAAGTGCGCCCCGTACGGCGACGCTTCGCGGAACTGCGGAATGCCGCAAAGCCGGATTTTAAGGAGAAAACGCCGCCGTAGCGAACTGCGCGGTTTTCCTTTTTGTCGTTCGCTCGCTTCTCCCGTCTCGCGGACGCCGCGCCGTCGTAGAATTCGCGTCAAATAAATAGCGACTAGGAAACATAGCTCTACAACTCGACTGTTCTGAATTATCTACGCGCGTATAAAATTTAATACGTTCAATACGTCGCCCGCGCGCGCGCGCTTAAAATATTCATTTTACGCGTTTTCCCGCGCGCATAGTTTTGCAATAAAGAAAAATACTCGTACGGCAACGCGAACGTCGCGCGTTTAAATTGAATTTCCCTACGCTGCTTTTGCGACGCGTATTTTCACTATTATTGTTGTTATCCATTCGGTATAAATTCTGTTTTACAAATAACTCGCCCTGTACGCCTAACTCCGAATGTGTATCGCATTTCAGCATTTTATACGCCGACATCGTCGGCTTCACGGCCATATCGTCTACGTATTCCGCGTCGGACCTGGTGAAAATCCTCAACGAGCTGTTCGCCAGATTCGACAGGCTGTCCGAGGTGAGTACAACAAACACGGCGGCGGCGTCGGCGCCTCTCGTTTTATCGTATCTGTTGTTTTTTCAGAAATACCAACAACTCAGGATCAAGATTTTGGGCGACTGTTACTATTGCATCAGCGGTGCTCCCAAAGAACGGCCCGATCACGCGGTGCTCAGCGTACACATGGGACTATCGATGGTGAAAGCGATCAAGTAAGAGTGACGGCGGTCGCGAGATTTCGACCGGCGCGGCGCGGCCGTTTGGCTTCTTTTTTTCATTTTTTTTTTCATTTTTTCTTCTATTTATTTTTCCGTTAGATACGTACAACAGACGACGAATTCGCCGGTAGACATGCGAGTGGGCATACACACGGGAGCGGTTTTGGCCGGCGTTTTAGGTCAGAGGCAGTGGCAGTTCGACGTTTACTCCAAGGACGTAGAATTGGCCAACAAAATGGAAAGCAGCGGAATGCCGGGGTATATACTGTTTTTTGATATAAATAGGAAAACGGTAAAATTAAATTTTTTTAGATTCTCTAGAGGACCAAGCAGCTATAGTGGTTTAATGACGATGTGTCATTTGTGTGTGTGCGTGTGTGTGTGCGTGCGTGCGATATTTCGACCGACGAAAATTCGTTTCAATTAGTATTGGCCAACTCGTTTTCCAGTAGTTAATTGTATCTAATTGATACTTTTGAGAGGTCAATTTCCGAAATAACAAATACTTTTTCTACAACCGACGAAAAACGAGTGTTATAAAATATAATATAATATTGCCATGGTAACGTAAATATACATTTATATACGTATAACGGTTACTAGAGAGACGACGAGATCGCTACAGTGACGAATTATTATTATTTCGTATCCGTTTCCATACGTTCCCGGCTCGAGTAATAATTTTCAATTATAAATCACTAATTTGTAACAATTTAAACTGTCTTTAGTATAAATAAGAAGCCTTGGTAAATAAAGCTCATTATTCGTCCGCCCCTCCCCCGCCCCACCGCTCAGAATCGTTTTTTGAACGCAGTAATACATTGCACTCGAA
Source organism: Drepanosiphum platanoidis (assembly GCA_948098885.1). NCBI lineage: Eukaryota > Metazoa > Arthropoda > Insecta > Hemiptera > Aphididae > Drepanosiphum > Drepanosiphum platanoidis. The sequence goes on from OX402533.1 coordinate 4,583,108, forward strand.
TTTTAAAAGCAAATTCATTAATATCAGTCAACCACCGTCCCGCCAGCGTCCTACTCGCTGGCTCATCATTCTCGTTTTTTTTTCCTCTCCTTTTTTCATTTCGATCTATGGTTTCAGACGAGTGCACATATCGGAGAAAACGTTGAGTTTCCTGAACGGAGAGTTCGAAGTGGAACCGGGCTTCGGAGAACGACGCGAAGAAGCGCTGAAAATGGCGAGCATAAAGACTTTTTTCATCATCAAAGCGCTCAAACCGGTGATTGTTAATTTTTCTCGTAGTCCCGTCGAGTTTTTTTACAAATTTTTTTTCATTGTTTTTTTTTTGAATTCGTGTCGTTTTTCTGTTCCCGGAACAGTTCAAAATGGAAGTACAAAACGGATCTCTCAACGATCAGATCAGCGCCAGCAAAGAGTCCGTGGTGAGTAACTCCCCCCCTCCCCTATTTGTCAGCGACGATTCGGTTTCTCGTCGCACTGCTGTGCATAATACGTAATATTATTTACCGCGTGTGTGTGTGTGTGTGTAAACAGTGCGCGACACCGATTGACGACGCCGACTTAATTGCTCAGGCCAAGGAGGATTCCGAGAACTTTAAGAAGCGACTGAGAAAAGACTTGATGAACAGAGATGGTCACAGGTAAACAACACACAGCTCGGTATCGTTATTTATCGTGCCTCCGTGACGGGTATGAACAATGGCGCGTTTGTCGCGCGTGTCATTTTCCGCCGTCTCGTCCGACAAAAAGTGTCTGGAACCATTATTTAATCATACAGCGTACGCGGGCCCCCCCCCCTCCCACAAATCGATTGTTTTATTAATACGCGATGTAAACACATTGCGCTCACCTCCGAGGAATATTCCGATTTCTCGATTAATTAAATTTTCACTCCTCGTTGTTCGCATCGTTTGTTCTATTGTAGGGTAATAATAATAATAATAATAATATTATTATCGCGGCGCGTAAAACAGAACGTAACCGTTCCGCCGCGACCGTCACTCGTTTGCGGTGAATATTTCAATAGCGACCGAAAATCCGTTTCACATCGCCATTATTATCATCATTGCGGCGGCGCGGGGGCGCGCGACTCTTTTATCGCGCGGGGCTTTTGAATAATAAAATATTCGTATCGATCGCGCGTCGCGGCGCGTTTCTACGTTTTTCGCGTACGTTTTCTATTCCGCGCGCGCGCGCGGTATTCTTAAAATAATTCCATTCGTTCCAGAAATAAACCCGTCCGTTTGGATAACGTAATATTAATATAGAGGTGGCGGGCGGGGCGGCTAAACGGTGCCAAAAGACGAGAGTATTTTTATTCCGAACGCGGTGTCCGCGACCTTCGGGTACGACGATACGACGACACGATACACGTCACGCGGGGTAAACGTTCGAATTTCATGTAAACGCGATATATTTTATTTTTTATTTTTTTTTTTATCGCCCCGTGGTCGGTATACGAAACGATCGGTTATTATTCGTAACCGTTTGTCGCGTTTGTTTTTTTCCGAATTAAAGAGACCTGAACAAGCACACCAAGTTCTTCACGTTGGCGTTCAACGACAAGGCGAAAGAACGCGAGTACAAGTACCACAAAGAAGCCGCGTCCGGCGTGTCTCTCATCGGCTGTCCGTTGGTGCTGTTTCTCACGTCGTCCGCACAAATCATCATGTTGCCCAGGTTCGTGTTTCGCGTGCAGCGCTCGAAATCCTCTAAAAACAAAAAAAAAACGCGGGCAGCACGCTCTAAATGTGTTACTAATTAACAAAACTATTTTATCAGATGTTTTCCTATCGCATAATATCTTTAACACTAATCGAGTCGAACATTTTTTTGCCGCGCGCGCTTGTGTTCGAAAAACCCCTTCGGCAATGAAATAATTTAATATGAGAAACACAGCGTACAATAGCACCGAAAGCGTTTTCTTTCCAACTATTATAAGTAATTGAAAAATAAAAACGAAAAACGGAAATGTTATTAAAATTAGTCGGGGTACTCGGTTACCCCTCCCCCCCTCCAATTCGAGCACCGAATTTATTAATTGCGATGTGTCCGGTGTTCGCCGTCAATCGCACGATATTATAATCGACGACAAACGACCCTTACGACGTTGTCTTTTTATTTTCCAGAGACATCTTGAGCTACATGTCCAGTTGTCTCGCGTTGGTGTTACTGTTGGTCATCGTGGTCGTATCGATCGCCGACATTTTTCCGAGAGTAAGTATAATAAACGAGTGAATTTTGGTTGTTCGATACGAATCGTTTGTAATCGCCGCGTTCTGCGCTACCAGACGAATAAGTTGTAGTGTTCATCGTCAAACACAAGCATTTCATCCGGTCGTTCCAATCGTTTTTCAGGTGCTGCCGTCGAAAATCGTATGGTTTAGCGAGACCATCAACGACTCCTTGTGGATACGCCGCATACTCGGTATCACAGCCGCGTTACTGTTGGCGTCTACCAATCTCGTCGGGCTGGTAAGTATAATCAATTGTTTCTCTCTTTTTTTTCTTTTTCTTCTTTTAATTTGATTAGTTATCGGCCATTGTTATAGGAGCGCGCCCGGTTTTCGCGTGCGGTTTGCATAACATTGTTTCTGTTACATAAAATATCAGCACGTATACAATGTTATATAATAATATGTACGTAATGCGAGATTAAAAGCACGAAATATCGTTTAGTACATAACATTTTACCGTTTTCGAGTTCGGGTTTTTTTTAGTAGTAGAAGCAAATGTATGAATCGAACAATACTTTCTTCTTTTTTCTCCTCACCGTCGAAATACACTTTTCGTCTAGAATAAATAAAAACACACACACGATATTCAATTAATGATTAATAGAGTTCGGGACTTATTGCACACAAATTGTAGGAAATATGCATGCACATATGCACTTAAAATAACCGAAATATGCGCAAAGATATGCAACTAAAAATTTGATTTATTCGTTTAAATTTAGACAATTTTTTGTAATTAGTTATTTTTTGACAACAATAACACTATCAACATTATATTACTGAAGTGTATGTTCGATTTCATTTTCTTCGTTTTCTCCTACAATGAAAAATCGTTAATATTGGTTCAGGTGGCAGTGGTAATAATCTTTAAAAATTTGAACACGGGATGGAGCTTTTTTAAAGATTTTTTTTACGTTAGCAATAATTTTATCAACTTTAGGATTTAGAATGCGGACTGTTTCAGCCACTCTGTGTAGACCGAGCTATACGGAGAAACTGATTACTAAAAACTGATTAGGTATATTGAACAACGCATGAAAGTAGAAAAAAAAAATAAAGTTATAAAATAAATAATTAAAATATTTAAAATAAAATGTACTTAACAGAAAACAAAAACTGTGTAAATATGCTATAAATAACAATTAAACTGCCAAAATTGGTAAAATATGCATTTTGCTCAGAAAACGGCCAAATATGCGAAAATATGCAATTAAAATTTTTGTATTTCAATCCGTTATGACTTAAGACAAGTTTAAATCTTACTTAGACTATTCTGCAGTCATTATTAAGCAATATGCAAATGCAACAAGTCCCAAACCCTAATGATTAATAATATTACGTTCTGTACGCGCGCGCTGCTTCCGAGCACTTGCAGTGTGTTCCGTACGCGGAATAATAGAAAAATATAGAACGAAATTATACACAATATGCCGTCACGCCGCTCTCGTTTCCGAACCGACGCACAGTGGGCGGACACTCGGTAGCGCACGATTGTTGTTTTTCCGTATTCCGGCGGCGGCGTCATAATATCGTCGTAGCCGCGATATAACGTTGCCCACGCTAAAAAGGCGTCCGAACGCCATTCGGACAGTTTGCCGCGATGTGCCTGTTTTATTTTTCAACGCTCTCGACAGAATCATGGTACCCCCGAGCGTTTGTATTTTTCACCGTGGAAATAACTGCATTTTTTTTTTTTGGTCTTTTTTCGGAACGACGACGACAATATTATTCGCCTGTTGCAGGTGTCGTGCTGGTCCGACAATCAAATATTGACGAACTGCGCGCACGGCCAAAGCGATCCTTCCGCCTACTGCATGTACCCGTCGTACTTCACATACTTCATGGTACTGGCGCTCATAGCCACGTCCATGTTGACCCAACTGTCGCACTTCACCAAAGCGACCATACTGTTCGTCATCACGCTGATACACTGCTTCGTCAACACGGTCACGGTGGACGAGGCCATCGACTGCGAGGACTCGATCATTTACAAACCGCTAAAGTAAACGTCACCGAATCAATCGATCTAGAACGCGCGCGATCATATTATACTCTCGTCGTTCGTTTTCGTATTTTACACGATTTGTTTAAAACACTGAAAGAAAAAACTCGATTTCTCTTCATCGCGTTTTCGTAAACCGTTCGATTTCACACTCACATTATTCACACACGACTACCACCGCAAAAGTATTTCGAGAACGCGATTTTATTCGTTTATTATTTAAATATTTTTCACCGCGAAAAAATAAAACGACCGACCGACTTTAAATTTTCACGAACGATCGTGACGAAACAAAAAAAAAAAAAAAAACCATAATTTCATTTCGAACGATAGAAACTAACACGAGCTTTTTCTATTTGCCCGCGTGCGTCGTAATAAACACCCGTCATTGAGTTTGATTCCGTAAATTCTTCCGCGTTCATGTGCACCCGGCTGCGTTTTTTCCGGTTTTACGGCGCACATCTTTCGAAAAGAAAAACGAAAAAATAACACTCATTATGAAACCGCTGTCGAATCCGATTCGATAGTCGTTCCACGCGTGGTTGTTTTAACCTCGTAAAGACACGACCGCAATTCTTCCGCGTTCACGAGCACCCGGCTGCGTTTTTTCCGGTTTTACGGCGCACATCTTTCGAAAAGAAAAACGAAAAAATAACACTCATTATGAAACCGCTGTCGAATCCGATTCGATAGTCGTTCCACGCGCGGTTTTAACCTCGTAAAGACACGACCGCATAAATGATTATATTATAATATTCGTTTCGAACACAATAAACAATAATTGTACGCAACTGGTCGTGTTTTTTTTTTTTGTTGTTTCCGCAGAGTTTTACCGTCAAAGTACGCGCTGTCGTTTCTACTCATAGCCGTCACGATGGCGCTCGTATTTTTGGCCAGAAACGTGAGCATTTTGTTTTTAATTTTTCTGTTTTCTCAACGAGCGTAATGTTTATATCGTTCGTTGTCTCGTCGCGCAGATGGACAAATCGTCGAGGGTCCTTTATTTATGGCGTACGGAAGTGGAGGAGCAGAGAGAACGGGCTTCGGACATTCGTAGGAGAAACGAAGCGTTGGTGTACAACATTTTACCGCCCCACGTGGCCAAACATTTCCTAGGAAGTTATAAACGTCAACACGAGGAGCTGTACAGCCAGAGTTACGCCGAAGTCGGGGTCTTGTTCGCGTCGATGCCGAACTTTTCGGGTAATTTTCAACCGAAACAACAAAATAATTATCATAACTATTATTATTATTACTATTGTTGCGTTTTGGTGGGCCGCGTGCACGCCGCCGTGTGTATTGACCGAACAACAAATCGTTTCAGATTTCTACTCGGAAGAGACGGTCAACAATCAAGGACTGGAGTGTTTGAGATTTCTCAACGAAGTAATATCCGACTTTGACGCGGTGGGTGTATGACGACGTCTAGTGTTAACCGGTCGTTATTGTTTTTATTATAATAATATTATTGACCTCGCTCGTTTGTCTGTCCCGCAGCTTCTGGAACAGCCGCGTTACCAAGACATCATCAAGATCAAAACGATCGGCTCGACTTACATGGCCGCCAGCGGACTGAACCCATCGCGCGTCGTCAAGGTATGTCGGTTTTTCGATAAATTTATTATCATCGCCGTTGTCACACTGCGCGACGGTAAATGAAAATGAAAAAAAATCCCACCGCGTTTCAGCCCGAAGACCCGATCGAAGTGAGATGGGCGCACCTCGCACTGCTGGTGGACTTTGCTTTCGATCTGAAAAAAGCACTGCAGGGCATCAACGAACAGAGTTTCAACCACTTCGTACTGAAAATGGGTAAGGCGTTTACCGGCCGTTTCGGAACTATATTATATTATTATTTCGGTTCGTTTTTTATCGCTCGACGTGACCGGCAAAAGCGTGTTGTGTGTTGTGTTTTTTTCGACGCGCGGGCCTGCAACATAAAGATAAAAGTGTAATACCCGATTGCGTTTGGACGTGGCCCAATCAAAATCACGTCCGCCCGCCTCGGATTCGTTTGATGTTACACAATTGAAAAAAATAAAACACCTCCGGTAACGATTTCAGCGCCGACGGACGCTTTTAGTATATTATGTGTGTTGGCTCGGCGGCGTTTCCCGTGTAAAACTATAGTTTACACGTCGATAAAATATGATCGCACCTACGTGCGCGCGTGTACCTAATTGACGGTTACATTATGTGTAAAAATGATTGTTTACGTCGGATTTAAAAAATTAACATCTCGTCGGTTGTTTTTTTTTTTTTTAATTTTCCCGTTCAAACACATTTCGATACGCGAAACATTTATACGGAAAATAATAATTCGACGTCATAGCGAAATGTGTATTTCCTTATAATTAGAGTCCGGATTTGTATGCATTTTCATATTTGTAATGAGTGTATGCATTTCGATGGGAGTAAGAAATGTGGACGATTTGTGTCACAGATAATGCATAGAAAAAAGTTTATTTTGCATACAAATGCATATTTGAACATTTTTGCATATTCAAGCATATTTTGTATAAAAGTTTATTAAGCCTATTATTTTGTTTCAATTTCATCGTAGAAATTATTAGTTCATTACGTATTGTTGGGAAATAAATGTTATTCTCCGCATGTTATATTTTTGGACAGTTTATGTTAAAATTATATCTCGTTTATCGCAAGTCGCAACACGGTCATCGGCAACAATGCTGTCTGGTTTTATTATTAGATTTATATTTTGTAAAGTATTTGTTTTATTTGTTAAATATATTTTTAAATATTTAGTAGTTCTTTAATAAATGTTTAAAGTCGATGTCTAGAATTAACAAATTAAGTTTTTCAACAATGTTGAATTAATTATTTATGGAAGAAATTAAAAAAATAAATATTAAAATGCATATATTTTGGGTATAAGAGCATATTATTTTTACATATTATGAAAAAAAAATAAGAGCATAATATCAAGTGCATATTTTGAAGTTTTTTGATGCATAAATGCATATTATTTTGGCCTTTTTGAGTGCATACAAATCCGGACTTTAGTTATTAATATACGTGCACGTCCTAACCGATTTATCGACGAGACCGTGTGCCGTGCTCGTTTTTATTCGTTTGCAAATAAATAACCGACGAAACCGTGTATTGGCGTACGGGTGCCCGCCGCCGCCGCCGCCGCCCGCTTACTATACTCGCCCGACGCGATTATTTCCAATGAATTCGATTCGATGTGCAAACACCAGACGGACGAGAATCGCGATGCGAAAGCTTATTATGGAGAGAGGAGAGAACACGGGAAATAAATTAAAGCTTTAATGATATTCGACGGCGGCGGCGAAAATATCCCGTAGTGTTGTTTCCTTCTGGTTTTAATGTATTCCGTTCTTTGCGCGTCGCGGCGGCGGCGGCGGCGGTGGCGGGGTAGGTCAAATTTTACGGGGGCTTTAATTTTCCGACGACTCGAGTCCGCATTTAAATAGACGCGTAGTAGTAACCGTACCCGAGGTCGACCCCGTCAAAGTGCAAATTGTAAAAATAAACCCAATAGAATCGATGAATAATTTTATAAAATAAAGAAAACGGGCGGCGGTTTTCTTTGCTTTTAAATGCCGACGTCGATTTGTAAATTATATTTTTTTCTCGTCGAGATTTTTTTATACAAAAAAATTATTCGGCGAAACTCGAGACGACTATTCAAATCGCGTCGAATCCCAATAAACTCGCCGCATCTCCGTCCAGACATCTACAGATAGGTTTTCGTCTGTCGACTTTTGAGTTTTACTATAGTTCCATGATCTACGTATATTCGATCGATGTTTTTCGAGAATCGGCGAAATCTGAGTTTACTTTGTAGTTAATGACGATGAGCGTATATAGTGTAGTCTGACGAAGAAATAACGTTTTTTTCGTAAGAAAAATTTGAAAAAATTGAAATTTTCTGTGTGTTTTTCGACAGGAATCAATCACGGACCGATCACAGCCGGCGTCATCGGCGCAAGAAAACCTCATTATGACATTTGGGGAAATTCTGTGAACGTCGCGTCGAGAATGGAGAGCACTGGCAAGGCAGGATGCATACAAGTACGTCTCGTCGAAAATACGTCCGGTCTGGACGTTCTCCGATCGCGGCGACCGTTTTGTCTCTTGTTTCGACGGCCGAGTTCTCTCGAAAGACGACGGTTCTACGTCGACGCGCGTTAACGTAAAATATTACGACTAATATCGTTATCGCCGTTTTCGGGCCGAGAGATTGGATCATTATTGTTTGTATACGTAACGACAAAGGCCTCGTTAAATTATGTCCGCTCGAAGGCTCGCCGCGCCGACTGAAAGGTGTAGCGAAAAACCTTTGTGCCAAATGGTTTTTCTTTTTCCGTGCAAACATTTAAAGTTTACGAATTTTATACGCTACGTCACGCCGAACGTTTTCGTCGGATAGGATTCTAAGCTATTGTAAATGGGTGCCGTTAAAAGCTAACTGATAGCTCGCCCGCGTTCCGTACTAAATTAAACGCCGCCGTTCTATATACTTCGTATTTCGATGACGGTAATATTATTATTGACAATACCGACGCGTTTTTTTTTAGAGCGAAACCGTGCTAAAAGTCAACGGTTTTGAGTGTACGTGTTTTTTTTTGTCCTTTTGAAAATAGAAAATAATCGATCCGTCGTCGATTACACGGGTGTTTATTCGATGGCAAATGTCATCCGATTTTCGCGCGTTCGAGATAACGTTTTTGCAATTTTCCGATAGTTTCTTTTTTTTATAATCGCGGAAAACTGATGAAAATTACGAAAAAAGAAATCGATACGGCTTACCACCGGGTTTCGACAAAATTGAATTTTTTTTTCGTCAAAAATCAACGACCCGAGGGATGTGAAATTTCCGCCCCCCGAATACTTATGATGATGTTATACTCTAGGAGTGATTTGATTTTCAAAATAGTTTGACTTTCTTTTGTGCTGTTCATAGACAATTGGAGTTTTCTAAGTTTTTTCTCGTAAAATATTATTTCTCGAGCTAAATAACTTGAAATTTTAATATAAAGTTCCTCGTGCATTGCTTCTGCTGGTAAAAGAAAAAACTACGAACATACTTCTTGCACAACAAATGGTAATAAGCGTTTGAGTTTAAATTTTAATAAAATTCTATAGAGACGAGAAAATCTGCAAAGTATTCGTATTATGTAATTAATAAAATTTTCCAACACTCGAGGCTTTCGGATGTAATTCAAGATTTTAGAACTGGTATTCTATCTGTAATGAATGAAAAAAAAAAACAATCAACTATAAATATTCGAACATTAAATGTTTACGAAATAGGATAGGATTTTCACGAACGGTTTCAATTTAACGGGTATTAGATAATATTATGTTTGTTGTTATTATTAAAATAAATAACTAAATAATTACCCATAGTTTTTTCGCAACACGGTTTTAAATTTTAAAAGACCCAATAGCCATTATTAGTCGTCACTCGTCGCCTGTAGGTGATATCCCGTGTGACTCCGACCTTCGTGGTTTTTTTTATTATTTTACTCTGCGAATCTAAAAAAAAAAAAAACCGATGACACGTGCGATGACGGTTTTAATTTCGAATCGTTTACTAATTAAGGAATTTTTGACGCTGACGACGCGGTCGACGGGATATTTTCGTCGGTAAACCATCCTCGTTTAGAAAGTGTTGTTTTTTCGGTTTTACGACAAAAAGTCAGGACGACGTGTACAGGTAACAAAAACGTTTATGACATGCCTTCACGGGGCATTTTTATTACCTATATCGAATTACCTCTATACGAATAGCGATTCATTTTTTTTTTTTTTTCAACTTTACGCATTTCTCCATTGGTGCTTCGATTTATTACTTTGATATATAGCCGTGCCGTGATTTAGAGTCCCGGGGAAAAGTATCGCGTTTCGTTTTTTGTTTTTTTTTTCTCACATTTTACACGTGACTTTCGCTCTCCGCGATCGCGCCTTTACAATAATAATTATAGCCCTTTCCGTCAATCGCTTAATCGTGTTAATCTGACGGCTCGTAACTGCGCCGCTCGTCTTTGTAAACGTCCGCCGATCGATTCCATCGTCGTTGGCGCTGCAAATCTTCATTAAATATCCAGATTAGCCGGCACACTAATGGCAATTAAATGTAATCTTATCTTTTCCCCGTCCCCGGCCAATTGACTTGAACTGCAGGACGACTAGCCATCGACTTGGCTCGACGCGACGAGATCGCCGGCAAGGACCTCCGCGTCTGCCGACTTTCTTATCGTCCGCGTTTCCTTTTTTTATTTCTCGCCTCTCGGATCGGATTGTATAGATTTCTAAAATAAATATTTGGTTTGAAAACGACAATGAGTTTCGCGGGCGTCGAGTTACATAGTAAATAGTAAATGTATCAATACGAACATATAAAGCGTAAAATAATCTCAAAAATGGTATAAACACGGTTTATTTAGTCCGTTCGCTTTTCGATCGTCTGTTCTGGGATTTTTGATGTGTTTTTTTTTTATTTTTCGTTTCTCGTCGATACGACTAGGTTGCGAACAATTTATCGTGAACAGAACGCGCGTAACATACTACTTATATACGACGGAAAATCCCCAAAATAAACAATACGCTCGGTGCACACGAATAATATCGCCGCCTAACCGCTCACGGTCAGATCTATTTTATATTCCACGCATATAATACACGTATAACACACCGAAGCCGCGTCAGATGAATATCGATTCGTCATTAATAATAATAACAATAATAACGACTGTGTCTTACGACAGAACTATGTACAACTATGTAACCCGATGTACAGTGTGTTGTTTGGCTTTAAAAGTAACACGAAATACATCGGCCTTGATATCGATTTTTTTCCCCGTTGGAATTCACACGTCATTTCCAACAACAGAAAAACCCCGATCGATTTCTTAATATTTTCAATTCGTACGTTAAAATACCACAATGGTCGGCCTTTGACGAACGGCCGTTTTTAGAATTTCGTATTTATTATGTCCGCCGATGATTTCGCTCGTTTTCGTTGAATTTCCCACCCGCGTTTGTTTATTCGAGCACGAATACGTGTAATGTTATCGACACATCGAGTGGGCGGCGGCGGCGCGAACTTTCATCGACGACAGGGGAAAAAACGGACGCTCCCGCGAGACGACGAAAACGTAGGCGGGCCCCGGGTAGAAAAGATTAGAAAAACGAAACAAAGAATACTTTTCGTAAATACTTTCCACGTGCTCCGCCGAACTCGGATGAATCGCGTTCGCGACGACGACGGGCAGTCTAGCCGAACACCACACCCTGTGTGCGTTGTACAACTTATATACTCGTGTGTTATTGACATTGCGTTTTGTTCGGTAAAGGTGACGGAAGAGACGTGCAACATATTGCAACACTTTGGGTTCAAGTTCGAGCAGCGCGGCCTGGTGGCGGTCAAGGGCAAGGGACAGCTGATGACCTATTACCTGGTGGGCAAGGGACTGCAGCCCAGCCAGGCGCCGCCGCCGATCATGGAGACGCTGCCGGAAGTCGAGGAAGAGGACGCGGACGAATGCCTGGTGGTCAGGCAGGCGCTGTTGCCGCGGGCCGATCAAAACGGGACGACGGCTTCCGGTTGATGATGTGTACGGAAAAACAGTGGCGACGGCGACGGCGACGGCGACGACGACGACTGCTGCGATAGTAACGCGACAACGGGTTTTCATGCGAAACAATAATTAATATGAAATATTATGAGCCGCAGTGGAGACGGGAAACGTTTCGCGGCGAAACGTCTCCGGTCGTGTTTATGAAAATAAATATTTCTATCGTGTTGTACGGTAAAATCGCCGGTATGTCGGTATTATTATTGTTGTTGTTGTTGTCGTTGTTGCCGTTGTCGTCGTTGTTGCCGTTGTGTTTTTCGCGATTTATTATGTACATCTGCTGATCTGTATATGCAAAACAAAAAAAAACAAAATAGGCTTATTACAAAATTTAACGTCTGACGACGGTTTTCGTTTCGTACCTATTTTTTGTTCTCTTTTTTTTTTTATTGTTTTTTGTTTTTTGTTTTTGTTATCTATATACGGCCGCGGGCCGTTGAAAAAGAAACCTACGAAAAGGATTATTTTTTTTTTTTTTAACCCCTTTGAGATTATTATTATTATTATTATTTGTTCATATTGAACACAAAAAATAACCTATTAATGCACACGACATATTATTATGTGGTGACTTCGTTCAAACTCTGTTTTCATTTATTTATTTTGTTTTTGTTTTTTTTTTTTTTGTACAAAGATAATATATAAAATAATTACTATTATTATTATTATTATTATTATTATTATTTAGATTAAACGTATGGGGATTGTAATTTCGTTTCGACTACACGAAGTAGGAGATCAATAATTACAACCGATATTGTTACCGCGTCTAATAAATGTGTGCGACTCACACGCGTACCTAAACTCATATTATTTCATATGTATTATATATAAATATATTTGCATAAAGGTACCTATTTATAAATATAATATTAGCTAACTTATAATACTGTAATAGCGTAATCGTAGAGTTGTTAATCGGTTATTTTTTTTTTTTTTTATCTTTTTCGTTTCACTAGTAGATGTATTTATTATTATTACTTTGTAACGGAGGATATGATATTATAATATCGACCAACTGCTTTTATATATATATATGATATATGTATATAATATATATATATATATATATTATATATGAATTCTCGTAGCACTTTGTTTTTTTGTTCTCGATTGAACGCAAATTTCGAACGATAGGATTTTAAGAATTTCGACTACTCTCTGCTCGGGCACCGGTGGCGGGCGTGCCTGTATCGCGTCTTGGACAACGAAAGACTGTCGTCTAATAATATGAAAACATAATATTGTGTTTAAAATACAAAATCTAGTCGGTAAAACGAACTTTCACGTAATGATATCGATATTATAATCTATCAGTCTTCGCATATCGTTTTTAACGTACGTTAGTCGTACGATAATAATATTATATTGTGTATTTGTGTTTTTGTACTGCAAATGTTCACTGTATAGCGTTGTTCTCCATAACAAGTACATAATATACTCGATAATAATATAATAATATATAATGCCCCGTGGTACACCCGATCTGACCGGTCCGTAATTTACGAATACGTTTTAAGAGTAGTTTTTTACGCATATAATTATTATAATACGTTTGTCACGTTGAAACGACGATTGAATACGAAATAGAATTCACTCGAAACCGTCGTCGTCGTTCTATTCGAACCACTTGCGAGTTTTCTACCGCGACCGTATTGGTTGGTTTTGACTGTTTTGAGTTTCAAACGGTCCGCTATTTATAATATCACAGCCCATCAGTCGACACGTCGGTCGGTAATCGTACCCCGCGTTTTAATTGCAACACAATACGCGACTATAAATTAATCGAGAATGTAATCGAAAAGAAAGCGTTGCCCGCGTGTTTTCTTTTTCTTTTTCAATCTCGCATTTAATTTCCAAACGAACACACCCGTAGAGTCGATTTTGATTGTTTCGTTTTGATGATTATTTATTTTCGTCCACGCGTCGTCGTCGTCGCCTAATATTATCGTTATAACAGTGTTTTTAATCACGTTTTAAGAAAATTAATTAGTCATAATATTATAATATAGCGTGTGGCTTTTAAAATCTTATTGACACTATTAAAAAAAAAAAAAAAAGCATGGTGTTTAAAAATTTATAGTAAGTACCTATCTGTAATATTGTTTGTTTTTGTTTTGTTTTGTTTTTTTTTTTTTTCTTTGTAAGTTTTAGTTCGGTATACTATGATAATAATATACATCACTTGCCAATACACCTATAACTAAACTTAATAATTTATAAGAAAACCAAAATCAAATTACATAATGGTTATTAAGATGGTTTTTACGTTACCTTATAATATAAATATTACGTTCTTATTTAAGTATATATAAAAAAAAAAAAAAAATGCATTTTAGATAATGATTGACATTCTCAGTGTACAAAATCTATTTAGGTCCTATAATATTATAATATTATTATGTACACTTATACATTTTTTTTTATCTGAATATAATAATATAATTAATAGTTAATTGAAGTTGCGTTCGGTCTGTTCCCGATGCCTTTTTTTTTCTTGTGTACTCTTCGAGCTTATACTCGAGATCGTTTGAAACGCGATCCTCGTGCAACACGTCATTATGTGATCGCGGCAAACCGACGACGGCGTGATAGAGAGTATTCGCTGTTTTCGCAATAGCATCAATACGAATTGAATGTGTAAGTACGTCGAAACTGATGAAACGATTGGATACAAAATATATAGTATGAGCCCGACGAGAAACATGCCGCCCGCGGACGCTGCACAGTCGTAGTTTTGGGCCGCGTACTCGGTCGACAACACTCCTGTAGTCGTACGCGACCGTGGACGGCCGAACGGGTCGTATACACTTTGAACCTCGTGTGTGGGGGTCGTTACACAACAACCGTTGCGATTTCATTTCGATGATTTCAGTAGGGCTCTATAAAATCATAAGATAATAACAACAAGTAGTCGATCGTGTTAGTAATTAATAGTATTTATGTATTTAATACGGCGTGAAAATAAAACGAGTTGATTTGGAAAACGGACACGACACACATTTAAACCCGAAGATCTTGTATACCGACAACATTATATGTCTAAAACAAACCTATGGAAATGTCGAATTCGATATTCAGACGCAGGGCCGGTGAATATCTTATAAAATTGTTTTTTGTATTTACAGTTTTGGTTTTTTCGACAAGTAGTTCTTTACTGTACATTACGGTTTCTGTAATGGAAATAAAATGTACAATTAGGCACTATTCGGTGTTAAAAAGCATAATAATTTCTCATATTTGCATAGGTTTACTTTTAATCTACATAAAATATAAGTGCACACTCACACACACACACACACACACACACACACATTTAAATCCGAAGATCTTGTACACCGACAACGTTACATGTCTAAAACAAACCTATGGAAATGTTGAATTCGATATTGAGACGCAAGGGCCGGATAATATCTTATGAAATTGTTTTTTGTATTTACAGTTTTGATTTTCGACATGTAGTTTACTGTACATTTCGGTGTCTGTAATGGAAATAAAATGTATAATTAGGCACTATTCGGTGTTAAAAAGCATAATAATTTCTCATATTTGCATAGGTTTACTTTTAATCTACATAAAATATAAGTGCACACACACATTTAAACCCGAAGATCTTGTATACCGACAACGTTATATGTCTAAAACAAACCTATGAACATTTCGAATTCGATATTGAGACGCAGGGTCGGTGGAGATTTCTTATGAAATTGTTTTTTGTATTTACAGTTTTGATTTTTTCGACAAGTAGTTCTTTACTGTACATTACGGTATCTGTAATGAAAATAAAATGTACAATTAGGCATTATTCGGTGTTAAAAAGAATAATAATTTACTTTTAATCTACGTAAAATATAAGTGTACACACACAGAGCCGCGTTTAACGGGGGGCAAGGGGGGGCAATTGCCCCGGGGCGGCAAATTTTATAGTGTTTGATGGGGCGGCAAATTTTTGAGGATCAACATAAAATAAAAAATATATAATTATAATTTTTCTTGTATGACTGTATACTATACTATAGTGTATATCTATCATACATATTATTTCGTTATATTAAAAATTATGCAAGATCCAACTTAATAGATGAAAAAATGTCATCGTTTTCGATTCTCAACATTGAAGATGATCTTTTAAAACAGACGGATTGGTCGGAGATTATCCACCAGTTTGCGACGATTAAATCGAGAAAAAAATTAATATAAATGAAAAGTAATTAAAAAAATAATGAATTATTTTATTAGTTTGTCACGTTTGGTATTTTTTTTAAAATTTATGTGTTTTATATAATTAAATTTTTTTAAATTTAAATGAAAAGAATTTGCTATTTAAAATATACATAATATAGATATGAGTTATTTGTAAATGTATTGCTATTGCATAGTACCCTTGTATCCTCCCCGTTAATACGCCACTGACTGTAATAATAAATAGTGTGGTAAACTTTATTTTTAATATACAAAAAAAAATTTTCTCAAGGGCGGTATATTTAAAATTTCCCCGGGGCGGCAACATAGCTTAACGCGGCACTGTACACACAGACACACACACACTACGTTGGACATAAAATATCAAACATTTTTTTAAGTCTAATTATTCCATATGTATGAAATACGTTTAAAATAAGATAGAACGCACAAAGGAAAGAAATATATCCTTAATTGCCTTGTTGAATAGCTGTGGAGTTATTTTTCAAATTCCGCGGTCGATTTTAAATATTCGTGTTCACTATGTGCACGTATACTACTACATTCCAGACGGTCGTTTCCGTCGCAGGACTAACTGCGGAGACGCAAATAATGTTATTTTAATACCTTATACTTCGACACTACCCAAATGCTGGTCAATTATCACACGCAGCGGACGGTACAGCGCCGGAAAACGAAACGCATTAAGTATTGTTCGAATCGAACCGGCCGAAATGTCCGAAATTCCGCGGAGTTATTTTTCAAATTCCGCTGAGTTATTTTTCAAATTCCGCGGTCGATTTTAAATACTCGTGTTCACTATATGCACGTATACTACTACATTCCAGACGGTCGTTTCCGTCGCAGGACTAACTGCGGAGACGCAAATAATGTTATTTTAATACCTTATCATTCGACACTATCCAAATGCGGGTCAATTATCACACGCACCGGACGGTACAGCGCCGGAAAACGAAACGCATTAAGTATTGTTCGAATCGAACCGACCGAAATGTCCGAAATTCCAATCCATCTACACATATTATTCGAAAAATTTCGAAATATTCAGTTATTCGAAAAATTCAATTATTCAGTTATTCGAAAAATTCAATTATTCGAAATATTCAGTTATTCGAAAAATTCAGTTATTCGAAAAATTCAATTATTCGAAATATTCAGTTATTCGAAAAATTCAGTTATTCGAAAAATTCAGTTATTCGAAAAATTCAGTTATTCGAAAAATTAAGTTATTCGAAAAATTCGGTTATTCGAAAAATTCAGTTATTCGAAAAATTCGGTTATTCGAAAAATTATCAATTAAGTATTCATACTTTTATTATTTTTTTTTTATTTATTGAATACAAATAAACAGCCCGACGACGTTTAGAAAGTCGAATTACAGATATAATAGGGCCTACGAAAAAATCGTATAGTATATTTTTACATAAATACTCACTGATATTATTCGTTAATAACGTCGACAAATACGTTTTGATTACTGTAAAAGATAATTCGCTATTTTTGCATATGAATTATTGGCAATTCGTTGTTTTCAACTACTTCCCACTACAAGTCGGTCTATGAAAAAAAATAAAATATTATCAATACGGTGGACGAAAAATTCCCAAGAAAAACATTACCGTCGCGCGTCGGTGATTTGGTCGCCGCTGTATCGAAAATACGAGTATACCGCGATCAATGTTTTCCAAATAGTCTTATAATATGACACCGCACAGCGCTGGTCCAGAAAGAGCTGTCTCAATACACACGACATTAAAAACGAACAAACAATCTAACTATTCGAGAGAAGCTATAAACTCGAGACGTACGTGGCTCTGAATATGATAGAAACAGCAGTGTTCCGAGGCCTGTAGTCGCGACATTTTTAGAAACAAAAGAGCGAAGAAGGAAACTTCCCTACCCAGATCTTTATCGAAATCATGAGTATGTGAGAAAATGTTTTCCAAACGACACCGACTTGTAATTTTTTCAAATTTAATTACTAAATACATTTTCAAATTCGAGTTTTTGTTTTAAAATCCATCAATAACCTACCTCAATATAATATATCCATCGTTACTTTAAATTATTATCGAACATTAAAAACGATCCAGTGGAACTCAACTGAAGTATGGAAAAGCGTGTAAACACGTTTCAAAAACACAATAAACTTACCCGAAGTTTGGCCTATTTCTAATGGCGTATAGTTATAGTGTAATAAGTGCCGCCTAGTGAAAATGTCTTAAAATATGCTCCGTCTTATATCTGAAAAATATACGGAAAAAAACTTCACTTTAAAATCGATCGAGCCGTTTCGGATAAATACGTTACTTTCGTTACGGCGTTTTCGTCAAGTCGTGTACGGTGTATAATAATTTATACTATATTAAATATAGTATAAATTATATAAATATAATATTTTGTCATTTGTAGTCTTTTTCACTCCTTCGCCTAAATTCGGAGAAAGACTATAAAAAAAATGGTAAAACAATTCGCACTGCTAGAACAAGACTGCCACAAATCAAAATTTATAGTTTTGAGAAAAATCGATTTGAAGTTTGGACCTAGGATATTTTGATGAGTTTTTTACTTATGCGTTTGAAATTTAACACTTAAATACTTACAATCATACTTTACAATATTATTTTTTCAAATATTATGAAATTCACTCTTATACCCAAAAATTTAGACTTGTGGCCATTTACAATTTTTCAAGTAAATGCAAGACTGCCATATTTTGAGATGTGACTGTATTGCATACAGAAATCGATTTTTAGATGACCACTTTATAGTCATATTTCGTGTTGTGGCTGCACTATCACAAATTATAAAATGCAATACTGCCACAACTCTAAATATTGCTGTTTTGCACTCAACATATCACACGATAATTAGTTTTTATTCAGTGCAAGAACGCCACAAGTCGAAATAAGGCAGTCTTGAATTTTGACTTGAGTGATAATTTGGATAAATTAAAATAATTATACAGCCATAAAGTAAATATGGCTCTCTTGCATTGAAAATTATAACCAACATTTAAATAATTCAATACTGACACGTCTCTATAGTGGCTAAATGAAAAATGATATTGAATGTGGCGTTATTGCATTTTATAGAGCTTATTTTTCTCTATTCAACAGTAGTCATAACTCAAAATTGATGAATTTCGTCTGAATCAAATTCGCTTACAAAAAAATAAAATAAAATAAATACTACATCCGGCTTTGATATTTTTGGTATTTTTCTGTTTAAAAACGTTTAACTCGTCGACCGATTGAACACCGGACGAACGAGTAAACGGTTAAATACCAAACACATAGTTTGAATTAATTAAATACATTAATCCGCGCGCGATTCTCCGTATTTTAAATTGATTTTAAATTGACCCGCAGCCGGATTTTTCTCACGCATTCTCGCCGTCGGCGTTAACAATACCAAATCGGCGCCACGAAATGTCTTCGGTTCAATAGTGGAGTGGGGATGAAGAGCCAAATGCTCATCGTCATTTCTTGACCGTGCGTCATGACCCCCACCACAATCGTCGCCTTCGCAGAGAGCCAGCACGGCAACGCCACAAGACCACGGCCAGTCAGTAGCCTTTCAACAGTACCCGTACCGACTGCACTCTCCAATCTCCGAAGAGACTCAGTCACTGCGCGCTGCCCACTTCTAAACTCGTTCCGTCCGAGCGTTTTTTCATTTCTTTTTTCGTTTTTTTTTTCATTTCATTTTATTTTCCGCGTCGATTCGCCCGTCTGTTTTTCGTGGTTCGCAGCCTTTCGGCACGACCCGCGCTGACTGCACTCGCCGATCTTCAAAGAGACGTGTCCACTGCGCGCTGCAGACTTCTAAACTCGTTCCGTCCGAGCGTTTTTTCATTTCTTTTTTCGTTTTTTTTTTCATTTCATTTTATTTTCCGCGTCGATTCGCCCCGTCTGTTTTTCGTTGTTCGCAGCCTTTCGGCGTGACCCACGCTGACTGCACTCGCCGATCTTCGAAGAGACGTGTCCACTGCGCGCTGCAGACTTCTAAATTCGTTCCGTCCGAGCGTTTTTTCATTTCTTTTTTCATTTCATTTCGTTTTATTTTCCGCGTCGATTCCCCGTCTGTTTTTCGTGGTTCGCAGCCTTTCGGCACGACCCGCGCTGACTGCACTCGCCGATCTTCAAAGAGACGTGTGTCCACTGCGCGCTGCAGACTTCTAAATTCGTTCCAGCCGAGCGTTTTTTTCATTTCATTTTCCACGTCGATTCGCCAGTCCAACTGCGAGTCGTTTCATCTTCAGACACGCGTCACATCGAAAAATCAGGTAAGAGTTTGTTATAATTAGGGCCGGGATTTTAATGCCCTAAAAAACTTCAAAAAATGCCCTTAAAAAAATGCAAAAATGACTAAAAAAACTAAAAAAATGCATTTAAATTATATTTATTATAGGTTAAAAATTAGAAAAAAAAATTTAAATTACACTACAGTATTTTTTTTTGTTTATTGTACGTTGTTACTTCTTTAGTTTTTTTGCGTTTCTGTTTTCTTATTCAATAATCATTAATTCTAAAATAATAATTTGAAAAAAAATTATAATATTTGAACTTGTTTAAGTCGGGTAAAGTCGGGTATAATACATATATAATATTATATTATATTATAAATATATAATTTATTATATATAATATAATAATATTCGTTTTCGAAGTTATCAGTTTTCGATTTTAACATCTAGGCACGTCGTACATTCTCCGAGCTCGGCGGCTCGGCCGACCACTCACGCACCACCCCACGCTGACCGTCATTGGCGCCGGTCGCTATTCACGAGCCGCGCGGGTTGTTACAATAGTATTACCTGGATATTATTATTATTGTGTACTTATATTTCCTTTATATTAGGTGTTCGAGTATATAATACTGCCTAAATATTATTACTAGGGAACGGATTTAAATGCTCTAAAAAACAAGAAAAATGCCTTAAAAAAATACGATTTAATGCCTTAAAAAAATGCCTAAACATCAAAAAATGCACTAAAAAAATGCCCTTAAAAACTTTAAAAATGGGTTTATATTCGATAAAAACAAAATTTTTCATTTAAAACTTATAAAAAAACACATTATTATAAAAAATCATTTTTTTCAAAAAATACATTTTTTAATTCTTTGATGTATGAAATGAACTTTTTAAGTGGAAAACCAATGTTTTCGGACATTCAGAAAAAAATGCAATTTGCATTCAAATCCGTTCCCTAATTATTACTATTATTGTGTGTTTATATAATATATAAAGAAAATATTATTTTCTTTATACCGGGCGTTTAAGTCTAGAACTACATATTATTATCAGGGCTCGGGACTTGAAGCATTTGCTAATTTTTATGGATTGACTTAAAATATAGCAGAGTGCTATAGAAGTGTATGTCATGTTACAACACGTTCAATTTTGAAATTTGAGAGTGATTTTTTTTTTGCTTGTTTCAGTGATTTTTCAAAAAAAAATTCCAGTTTTTCTGATAATTATTGCATTTTTGACCAGTTTTTATACTTTTTTATGATTTTCTCCTGCAAAGTTGTTTTTGATTAAAATTTAAAATAATTCTTATCTTATCTACGTTGTCGCGTAGTCCATCGCCGTCCGCGGCATCGTTGCAGGGTTAACAAAAATATTCCAACGCTCAAATTAGAATTGGATTTCGGGAAACAAATTAACATAATAAAATTGAGTTCATGTTTATCAGTCTACCACTAATTTCTCTTTTTTTAGATTTGATTTATTTTTTATTTTATTGTTTTTTTTTTTAAATAAATAGTTTTGCTTAAATTTAAGTTTTTTAAATGCATATTTGAGTGCCTATAATGATGTTTTTAAGCGCTTATTTTAATGATTTTAAGTGCTCTAAGTCCCGAGCCCTGATTATCATTATTGTGTGGTTATATTTTCTTTACATCAGCCGTATGAGTATAGTACTAATTTCGAAAAATTCAGTTATTCGAAAAATTATCAATTAAGTATGAATACCTTTATTATTATTTTTTTATTTATTGAATACAAATAAACAGCCCGACGACGTTTAGAATGTCAAATTACAGATAAAATAGGGCCTACGAAAAAATCGTATAGTATATTTTTACATATAAAAATACTCACTGATATTATTCGTTAATAACGTCGACAAATACGTTTTGATTACTGTAAAAGATAATTCGCTACTTCCCACTACTCGTCGGTCTATAAAAAAAGATAAAAATATTATCAATACGGTGGACGAAAAATACCCAAGAAAAACATTACCCGTCGGTGGTTTCGTCGCCGCTGTATCGAAAATACGAGTATACCGCGATCAATGTTTTCCAAATAGTCTTATAATATGACACCGCACAGCGCTGGTCCAGAAAGAGCTGTCTCAATACACACGACATTAAAAACGAACAAACAATCTAACTATTCGAGAGAAGATATAAACTCGAGACGTACGACGTACGTTGCTCTAAATATGATAGAAACAGCAGTGTTCCGTGGCCTGTAGTCGCGACATTTTTAGAAACAAAAGAGCGAAGAAGGAAACTTCCCTACCCAGATCTTTATCGAAATCATGAGTATGTGAGAAAATGTTTTCCAAACGACACCGACTAGTAATTTTTTCAAATTTAATCAATAATTACATTTTCAAATTCGAGTTTTTGTTTTAAAATCCATCAATAACCTACCTCAATATAATATATCCATCGTTACTTTAAATTATTATCGAACATTAAAAACTATCCAGTGGAACTCAACTGAAGTATGGAAAAAGCGTGTAAACACGTTTCAAAAACACAATAAACTTACCCGAAGTTTGGCCTATTTCTAATGGCGTATAGTTATAGTGTGATAAGTGCCGCCTAGTGAAAATGTCTTAAAATATGCTCCGTCTTATATCTGAAAAATATACGGAAAAAAACTTCACTTTAAAATCGATCGAGCCGTTTCGGATAAATACGTTTACGTTACTTTCGTTACGGCGTTTTCGTCAAGCCGTGTACGGCGTAAAATAATTTATACTATATTTATAAAACAATGAAATATAATATTTTGTCATTTGTAGTCATTTTCACTCCTTCGCCTAAATTCGGAGAAAGACTATATAAAAAATAGTAAAACAATATGATCTTCGTGAATTTTATTTATATTAAATTTATCGATGTCGTCTATTAAGTAATTAATCGGGTCTATTTTTCGTTGTTCGCAGCCTTTCGGCACGACCCGCGCTGACTGCACTCGCCAAGAGACGTGTCCACTGCGCGCTGCAGACTTCTAAATTCGTTCCAGCCGAGCGTTTTTTTCATTTCATTTTCCACGTCGATTCGCCGACGATTTCAACGACGAGCAAATAACTGCGAGTCGTTTCATCTTCAGACACGCGTCACATCGAAAAGTCAGGTAAGAGTTTGTTATAATACATATATGTGTAAATAATGTGTTTTTATGTGTTAATATTAAGTGTTGTAATTCGTCGCGCCGCCGTTGTTTCTTCGATAAAATATACCCCGAACGGATTGGAATCATAATTATTTCGATAATACTAATTATTAATTAAACAATCGTGTGCGCGATAGTTGATCATAACGTCGGCGTTTTTTTTCGCGATAGGAATGAAACCAAATTCGTTTTACAAACTCTCTCGTTATAATACATTATATTATAAATATATATTTATTATATATAATATAATAATATTCGTTTTCGAAATTATCAGTTCTCGATTTTAACATCTAGGCACGTCGTACATTCTCCGAGCTCGGCGGCTCGGACGACCACTCACGCACCACCCCACGCTGACCGTCCTTGGCGCCGCCGGTCGCTATTCACGAGCCGCGCGGGTAACATTACAATAGTATTACCTGGATATTATTATTATTGTGTACTTATATTTCCTTTATGTTAGGTGTTCGAGTATATAATACTGCCTAAATATTATTATTATTATTGTGTGGTTATATTTTCTTTACATCAGCCGTATGAGTATAGTACTGCCTAAATTTTATTGTTTTTTATTTATATTTTCTTCGAGTTCGAGTACTATACTTGAACGTGCATAATATAATACTCGTATACGTGTTACACCCCCTCCCTATGTCCATTTTCAATTTGAATTGGTATATTTTCACTACGTTTGTTTCTATCTTGTCGTATTTGTTTCGTATTATTATAATATTATATTCAAACGGTTCAGCGATTCGAGTAATTTTTAGAGCAAACCACCGACTATGTTAACGAAAAGAAAAAAAATGTTCTCAAAAACCGATCGCTTCCATGAAAAGTTGAACAAATATATTAAAAATCTGTCGATTTAAATGTAATTAAAATGCGATTGTCTTCGGATTGTGTTGGACGGATTTCGTTCTCGTTTTCGCTTCCGCAAGTCGTTAAAACGACAAAAAAAAAAAAAACCCATTTGGAATTCCTTATCATTGGAATTTAGACGATTAGCCCGTCTGGCGCGACACGGTGTCGGGCGTCAATTGAATGTCGGGCGAGCCGTAAAATACCTTAAAATCGTTATAAATCCATTTACATTTATCGTCAACGCGCGCGTACCAAAAGAATTTATTATATTTCTCGGCGCGCCAAGACACCATTACATTTTAATTGTTCGACATACCGATCGGTCCCTGAATTCCGAGTCCGCATAGCACACACGCTGGGCCGTGAACAACAAAAAAAACGTTGACTTTACCCAGAACCATATTTGTTCACCGAGCGTGTCAAATTCAAAAGTATCTTCTTCAGCCCACCATGCGGGTAGCAGAAAAATTGTATTGAAAAAAAAAAAAACATTTCACATTCGTTTCGATTGTATGCATTAATATACATATAATACATGTATACGAGTATAACTTGGGTATAAACTTATTATATTACTTGTTTATACTATAAACCGAGGTCCCATGTTAATTCTTCGGTCCGCCATTCGAACCTATTTTACGCTACCACGGGGGGTTTGAACCCGAGCCGCACGCCAGTTGACATGTATATTATAATATGTATACACTATACACACTCACACAATGACACGAAATGAAAATGCTTTGAAATTTTATTTTTTTCTTTACAATATTTTACCCTTGTCGCCCGTCGATATTGGTACGGATTAAATAAATAAATCGTACGTGATATTATCGGCGAGACCGCGCGCGTTTTTGATGCACACGTTTAATAACAATATCGGGCATTCGAATGGCCGTTTCTTTTAAATCGTTTGTAACGCTTTCTTCTCGGAGTACGGGTGTGTTTGAATTATTACAATAACCATCGTTCGCCGTAAATATTTGGGCGCGCCGACGTCGGTTTCGAATGCAAGTGCGCAGTAATATAATACGTTTGGTCGTAAATCATTTGTACGGTGCGCGCGGTAATTTTTTCCACCCCAACACGTGTGAGATCTCTACGAACGATACGGCCGTCCTTATTGTCGACGCAGTTAGGTAGGACACGGCACGAATCCTCAATATAAGAAACCTGTTTCCCGCTGTGATGACCGACGACGGTCGCCGCCGCCGCCGCCCTTAGGGCGATGTAGCAGACGCCCCCCCCCCTCCCCCATAAACCTACGGTCGTACGAGGAATGTTAATTTTCACGTTCCGTGGCCGTACAAGGTTATCGTGTTGTTGTCTAGACCGTAAAAGAATGTTTCCAATACGCGCGCGATAATCCCCACAATGTTATAACGTCGAAACTATATACGTATTATGTACTTCACGAACAGGCAGGTGGCTCCGACAAGTATATAAATAAAACACAAAAACCACTTACCTTTTTTTTTTTTGTTCGTATATATTTTGATTAGCTGCTCTTATACGGTGCGCGTTGTAATTTTTCCCAACCCAACGCGTGTGAGATGTCTACGAACAATACGGCCGTCCTTATTGTCGACGCAGTTAGGTAGACGGCACGAATACTCGATAAAAAAAAAGCTTTTTCCCTCTGTGATGACCGACGGCGGTCGCCGCCGCCCATTATAGGGTGATGTAGAAGGTGCCCCCATAAACCTACGGGCATACGAGGAATGTTTTTTTATTAATTTTCACGTGCTGTGGCCGTACAAGGTTATCGTGTTGTTGTCTAGACCGTAAAGAATGTTTCCAATACGCGCGCGATATTCCCACAATATTATATCGTCGAAACTATATACGTATTATGTACTTCACGAACAGGCAGGTGGCTCCGACAAGTATATAAATCAAAGTCAAAAACCACTTACCTTTTTTTTTTTTGTTCGTTTATATTTGATTAGCTGCTCTTATACGATGTGCGTTGTAATTTTTTCCAACCCAACACGTGTGAGATGTCTACGAACGATACGGCCGTCCTTATTGTCGACGCAGTTAGGTAGACGGCACGAATACTCGATAAAAAAAAAAGCTTTTTCCCGCTGTGATGACCGACGGCGGGCGCCGCCGCCCATTATAGGGTGATGTAGAAGATGCCCCCATAAACCTACGGGCATACGAGGAATGTTTTTTTATTAATTTTCACCTGCCGTGGCCGTACAAGGTTATCGTGTTGTTGTCTAGACCGTAAAGAATGTTTCCAATACGCGCGCGATAATCCCCACAATGTTATAACGTCGAAACTATTTACGTATTATGTACTTCACGAACAGGCAGGTGGCTCCGACAAGTATATAAATCAAAGTCAAAAACCACTTACCTTTTTTTTGTTCGTTTATATTTGATTAGCTGCTCTGATAATACCACAAAGCTTTTAAGGACAAGGTGATACGATCTGAGAAACTGCGTCTATAGATTAGTGGGGAGTGAGTACATGTAGAAATATATAATATGTTTGAAAAGAAATAATAAGAGAAATAGTTTCGTCAACAGGTTTGTGTCGACCCGGGGTGTGTGTGTGTGTGTGTGTGTGTGTGTGTGTGTGTAGTTACGAGCAGCGTTATAATTAAGGCTGAAAGTGGCTTTACAAATAAAATATTAGAAATAATGTATATTGATCATTAATTACTCAAATAGAAATAAATAATAATCAGAGACTAAACCGAACGCGCGATGGGTACATTTTTATTTTGTTGTTGGGGATGGGGAGGGATAACTACTTCACTTCTACGGATCAATCAAGAATTATAACGATATTATGTGAACGCTAAATTTTTCAACTCATATTTTAATGTTTTATTTCAATCTTCATTCCATAGCTACCGTTTCAGTTTAGATATAAAAAATAATGCATCACGAGTAGGATTTCGATTTATTTCTTTTTTAATTTTACCGCGTTCAAGTATTGTCCGTAGGTAAAAGCATCTAATTGAAGAAAAAAAAGTAAAATTTTTAGTAAATTGATTTAGTAATGATTTCATTGAAGTTTTCTGTTGTTTTTAAATACCATATGGAATTATGTTTCATTTACAAGGACTTGAAATCATTTATTGTACTTGAAATAAATTTTTTCAAATTTAATACGACTTAGAACAGGCTCTGAAATCATGTGTAAAATATGTAGAACTACTACAATAACCTTCAACTCAGACGGTACTTATTTTTTTTATCATATTCAATAATAAGAAGTTGAAATTAAATAGCGAAGTTACCTCAGTTCCATGCAATTTCTGGCGATATCTCTGTGTTCATTTTAACTGAGGAAAAAGAATTAATAATCATAAAATGTTAAGTACCTTAATAATAATTAAATGTTCAAAGTAGAAACTCATCAATTTGTATTCAAGTATATTAACATAATATATAGTATTTAATTTTAAAAAAATTAAAATATACAATAAAAAAATTCAACAATATTTAAAGCATACACATCAACATTTTAACTACCTATTAAAAGATTGATTTTATAGTTAATAATTTTTCTATGATAATTTGCTGGACCATGTTGATAATATTTTTTCAGCTTCCTTCAAGGTTTCGTCTTTCTGTAACGTAAAAAGATATTTTTAATAAACTTTCTTGCCGAAAAAAAAATATATGTATATATAATATCAAATTACTTTGAAGAAACAAATTCGCATATAATCTTCGGCCATGTATTTGCTGCTTTCAGAGAAGAAGATTGAAAAAGGCATACATTGAAACTTAACGTTCCTAGAAAGCCACTTGGTAAACCTTAAATCCTTGTACTTGTCAGTTTCTGAGCTTAAATCCAATTTATTTTCTAAACAAACATTAATGACAATAGCAACGATTAGATTAAACGTTTTCATAGCATTTAAAACATGTTTAAACCGACCAAACTTAGTCCAGTTGGAAACCATGAAATATCCACCATCTGGTATGACTGGTACAAATCCGTTGTTTTGTAGCATATCGGACAGATAGAGCATTTTCGGTTTCAATTCTTTGCATAAACTTTGAAAATAGCTATCAGGCGTATTGAGCACACTAGTCTCATATTCAAAACCTTTGGCAATTGCCTCTTGTATCGGCGTCGCACATGTATAGATTGCAGTCTGATGCACAACGCACAAGTTTTTGATTAAATATTCTGGACCGTACGCCCAGCCGAGTTTCCAACCAGTCATACTGAATGTTTTCCCTGCAGAACCAATTGTAATAGTCCTTTCCCACATGTCAGGCAGTGTGGCTGAAACAATTGAAACCAAATTACTGTGAAATATATTACCCATATTATTCTGGATAAATAATAAAATAAAATCAGGTGTAATATTCAAAACCCTTTGCACAAAGAAGTCCGTGGAAATTCCTACCGCAGTTCCGCCACTGTGATTGTTTCACAAAGTTTTATACTTGGGTTTTACTATTAGGTTTTTAATTTGATAGATAAATAAATAATAAGAAATTTAACTACCCATTCTAATATGTACAGATGGTTCATACACCAACCATTCGTATACTTCGTCAGAGATAACAAGTACGTTATGTTTTTTGGCCAAATCGGCAATCATTTTCAACTCGTCGTAATCAAATACTTTTCCCAATGGATTATGTGGTGTATTTACGATTATCAGTTTTGTCTTGGAATTAAACAACGATGCAAGCTCTTCGGGGTCCAGTTTCCAATCGCTCGAGCGTGACACTGATGCGTTGGGCTTGGTCTATAAAAGTGTTAAAAAATTGCATGAGAAAAACATTATATTTAACACACTTTGTTCTTTAAATACTTACATTTCTTAACGGTATAAATCTTGGAGTTCCACCGGCAATACGTACCAACGGCTCGTAACAATCAAAAAACGGTTCAATAATAATAGCTTCGTCACCGGGTTCTATGTTACCCTGTATAGCACAAAAAAGTGCCTCGTACGCACCGACCGTCACTAATATTTCTTTCATGGGATCAATTTGTCGGTCAATTAATGTAGAGTACAGTTTAGATAAGGCATTCACTAAGCGTACATGGCCCTAAAATGATAATTAATATTTTAATGTAAGGATAAGGTAGCTATTATTTCGAATATATTCAATTACCAATCCTCGTGTATATTGATGGAAAAACATATTTTGGTCGGCAGCTACTTCGGCTAAAAATTTAGGGAATCTAGATGGCGGCGGATAATCCGGAAATCCTTGACCCAAATTTAAAGGCTTGGTAATCGTGGCCAAATTGTTATATTCAATCCTGCGATATATAGAAATAAACAAAATTAGATTCATATAATTACTAATATTATATAATATTTTGAAATATACCTAATCAATCAATTTAGGGAACATTTTTTAAGATAAAAGAATACTAGATAATTAATCATTTATACAAATGTTTTTCTGTACAGTTACTTTCCATAAATTGAAAAAATGTAAATACTGTATAGTTGGTAGACAATTAGTTTTATAATTTGCAGCGATAATATTGCGACGTGAATTTCTAATACCATTTTTACACGCCTTAAATGTAAATGTCACAGAATATTATATTATAAGTTATACCAGAGTATTTGTATTCATATTTATTTCATTTTAAGTTACAACAGCCATGTCGTATCTAAATGTTCATTGAAAAATCTTAAAATACTACCCAGTTAAAGTACGATAAGAAAAACAAAATTAAAACGTACCTATCGTAAAAGCATTGTGTTTTTAGCTGTAGCTCACCAACATATTATGATGAGAAAATCAATTAAATCAATAAGAATTTCCATAGAGTGTATTTGTTTTTAATTTAGACAGAAAATAGAATTTGAAACTTCAAAGAGAGAATTTTTAAATGTTATTATGTAATTGAAACTACTCGTAATGTTTTATTTTTATGTACGGACACATATCGAGGGTTTTTTTTGTAGCGAGTAGGTAGTAAATTAAAAACACTCACCAAACATTGTATACGCCGCTTTCATATTTAGTTGCCAATTTGAACTTGTCCATTTTCAGCAACACTTTGCAATGAAGATAATATTAATAAAAACTTGTTTGCAACGCAAACACAGCCAAACGATATTTAAACCCTAAAAACACAAAAACATATCTTTATACCGATAAAAACAAACACGATTATCAAGAACTTCTTAAATATTTATAATCGTGGTAATAAATATATTATTTTTTAATCACACACACACACACACACGTTTGAATTTATTCGCGATATATACGTATATATATATATATAAATGTCAAAAGCCACGATAAGAGTAATCAATAGCAAGTACAGTATAATGGGAAATGGTTAGGTTAGATAGACTTCGGGAAAATAGTATGAGGAAAACCGAAATGAAATGGAATAATGACTGGTCGAGACGAACGAGGGGAAAATGTAGTCGGTTTAAAACGTATCACGTACTTTGAGCTTGGAAAAGTGTTCAAACGACACGACCGTTGTCCCCGGTGCACTGCGTGACGGTATTGCCGGAAAACGATTCGCTGCCGCCGCGAAAGAGAATGACGGACCTTATTTTCTCGCAGAGATTCGAAACGTCCCGGATCGATTTGTTGCGCGTCGCACACGTTCGCCGGGTGGCGGTGGAAAATTAATTATCGTTCTCGTATGATATGCGATCGGTTCGGAATGTGAACGAACGGGCGAGACGGGAAAGAAACCGAACGAAAATGTAAATCTCGGCACGGCGAGAGATATGGGCACACTCGAGCGATAAGAATTAGGGCAACGGTGTGTAACGTAGTTCGACGGCAGTGTTTCGCGGTCGTGTGCGATGATTGCCACCGTTCCGACCTCGGCGATAAACAAACACTTCGCGGCGCCGTAATTACTGTTACGAGAACGGAGATAAAATACGATTTTGCGTTTTTTTTCCCGATCGGACAGCGTCTGACGGCGTGATTGATAACGTGGGCCCCCCTTTGATAATAATATCGTAATCGGACTGATAACGGCGAAACGGCGACCGACCGATAACAGGAACGCGCGGGCTTTACGGGAGCGACGGCCAAATCTCGAGAAAAAGTTTACCCGGAACGAATCGTCGTCGTGTTTTTCACTCAAACTCCGCGACGACAAAACTCGCGGCTACACTATTTGAAAATAATATAAAACGCAATTTACGTATAGATAGAGGATTTTACGTCGAAATTACCGTCTTTGACTGTCGTTTTCCGTACAATTTTATCTGTCGTTCTGCAAACGTTTATTGGTACATTTATGGAACTACGTATAGCTAAAGGTGTGATTTCACACGGGCCTCGGCCCACGAGGGGCCACCAACGATTTAACTTGGAAAATTACAATTTAAAAAAACCTCGTAAAACTTTAATTATTAGTTAAAATACGTATGTTATTTTACTCAATCCGAGTCATTTGAGACGAATTTTCAACTCGAAATGCGTAAAAAAATGAAATTTTTACACGGGTATAGAATTCCGAATTTAATTCCGTTTTGATTGAATTATTAATACGCTAATTTTACGATTAATTATTATTAAAAAATTCTTCAACGTTTATACGATTCCGTCCTGGCAATAGGACCTCTACGAACAATTTTTACACGGGCCTCCAAGAATGTAGTTCCGCCACTGATAGATACTATTGTTCTTATCTTTAATTTGAGTCGTGTGTTTGCCCGTCCACACGCACCACTCGATCGGTCCATACACCACGTCGTTGAACGCTTAGCCCTCTAGAATTGCTCCCTCGGACTAAAATTGTCCGAATCCACTTCCGACCGATCTAATATACAGCTTATTAAATAAGTACGCGATGGATTGATTGGAACGATTTAGGTACCTGCTATACCATTGTTTTCAAACCAGCTATCTATGTATAAATTTGATTATGTCATAGCTTATGCTTAATTTTAGAGTTTTGGATTAATTTTAGAGGCATTGTTCCGTGAGCTTTAGTTGAAAATCGAAGCATTTTCTAAAAAACTTGATTAAACCTCCGCCTGTTTGAACCTTGAGCGTTCCACAGGGCGTACGAGAGTACGCTGGGCGCTAAAAATATTTAATAATTCGTATTAAATTCCATTAGATATTAAAAGCGCCATTTAATTTCAATAATTTTTCATTCAAACGTTTTACCTACCGCTAATAAAACAATATCACAATATTGGGAATCGAAAATGAGTTATCATTTTCGTCTGCATAAAAAATTAGGTACAAACTACAAAGTGTACTAAATATCTAAATCTACAGATTTGTCGACTCGTCTATTCGCATTGAAACTGTAAACACGTTATACAAATAACGGTGAATAATGTTATGAATCATAACTTATGATAAATGTTTGCACGAAAAAATCAAATTAACTATGTTATCTATCGATGTAGACACAGCTTATTGACATTTCGAATTTCTTAAACGAGTCGTTTGCTATCGCGCTGTTACGATTTTATTTATTTTCGTAATCGAAGAAAAAATATGAATCGAGAATTAATATAATATAGTTCAACGCGTGTGTGTTTCGGGGGCGCCATTTGGGATGTCGCGGAGTATTTGTTGGCCGTTCTATTTTTTCGCAAAGCGTATTTTGGCCTGACTCGATTTTTTTGTGCTGGCACCCGAAATAAAAACAATTATCAAATAAAAACGGCTCTAATTATTATGGTACCTATCAAAACTATTCGCAAATATATTTTACATCCCAAGCGTATGAGCGTAAAAAATCACGTAATTACTGTGGCAATATTACAGTTATTATTGTGGTCCGGTTGTGGGCGAATTTAGCCCGTGTAAAAACGTAACAGCCTTGTCTTAAAATCGAAAAGGCGCAGTAAACACGAGCATAAACATCGCTGTATTATTGTAAGATTAATTAGAAAATCGTTGTAAAAATTTAAATTGAAAAAATACAATTTTTATGAAAAACACCTATACGAGTATATCATATAAATCGATAATTTTCGTCTATACTTATTATAAGCCGAGGGTATTATTTTGGACAAAACGAGCGGAGGGATGAAAAATGTAAATTATATAATAAGTGGAGGGATGCCATCATCCCCCACTTCGAACACTGATTATGAACCCCCGAGCCATTTATTTAAATGCAATATTTATGTTACGAGATAAATTAATTTCGAAATTTTTCCGATTTTATTTTACATCGGAAAAATAACTACGAAAACAAAAAAAATTACGTACTTGTTTATCCAAATTATCACCTGGTTCGATTTCCGATTTACAAAGCGGTCGCTGTTGATGTAAATTATCCATTCTTAAAAGTGTTTACTATTTAATTTGGCAACAAAATGAACGTCGTCTTTTCGCTAAAAAAAAAAATTATATATATATGTATATGAAACATTTTCGTGTCAAATCTATTTGACCGAATTGAAATCCGAAAATGACAGAAATCCCTCGAGGAAAATATTTCGTTTGTTAAATACTTACACGTCAATGTCGAATTGTCAACGTCGCCCGAACACAACTGTGACGTGTAGTCAGACGGTCGGCCCTTCGAATTCGCGATCATTGTCGACGGCGGGTCCCTCATAAACTCTTCATCTCACCTCGAATACTAATATTCGGTAGTACTTTTTCGCGACGATATTTTTGAATTTCTATTACTTTGGTGATCTATTTGAGTTGTTTTTTCTTTTTTCACTCGGCTTGTATTTTTTCTCAACGTTTGATTCGATTATAACTGTAAGATAATCGTCAAAGACAACATTATAGTTGTTAACTATTGGTATTCTTGTTGAGAACCCCTGTTATACAGTTAGTTAATTAGCAGCATAGTATTATGTATGTTATATTATAAATGTACGTGATTGTTTGTGTCACCACTCTACGAATTGGCATCGCAGTCGAGACCGGGTTGTAAGGAATGTGCTGATACAACCCTTTTGGATCACACACACGGTACCCGAGTCCCGACTGGCCAAACAGTCGTTTAGCGTTAATGTTCGTGAGCACAGGGGCGGATTTAAGGCACTGCGAACTATGTGGCGTGAGCAGCAAAAACTTGTACGTGCAGTACAAGACATTCTTTGTTTTTTACAACATTCTATACTTCAATATTTATTTCGCTCGGGTTTATTTGCCTCGTATCGATTTGACTCATTCGGCTGAATAATATAAACACAACCGCGACAATTAAATACAATGTAATTTATCAATTAAAAC
Organism: Drepanosiphum platanoidis; assembly: GCA_948098885.1. Lineage (NCBI taxonomy): Eukaryota > Metazoa > Arthropoda > Insecta > Hemiptera > Aphididae > Drepanosiphum > Drepanosiphum platanoidis. The sequence continues at coordinate 4,617,617 of OX402533.1, forward strand.
CATTGAAAAAAAATGTAAGCGTATTTATTTTTTTTTTAAATTACGGGCTTTGAAAATGACGAAATCTTAATTGTATATGGGTGTTTATGTCCGATAATAATAATAATTATTGATGGTACATTATGTACGTGTGTAGGTCATTGTCTCAGAAACTACTTAAATATACGTGTCGGCAATTCGCTGTATTATCTAAAATACATAAATATTACATATTTCAATGAAAAAATGTCAAAACAATAGAATTTCATTCAATAGTGGAATACCTCACCTAGGCCGTACCAATCTACTTATTGATTATTATACTCGTATAAAATAGGATGATAATAAATGTTATTGTTTTTACTATAACGGTAAAATAAACATAATATAGTAATAATTACTATTCCAACGTAATCAAAGACTAACAGTAATTTATCGAGATGTAATCGAAAGCTATTTCTATGAAAACTCTACGAGTGTCCTACGAGTCTTAACGTTACCTTTTTGTTTTCGAAAACACCTGGTTACCGGTAGCCGTTGGCAAAGTTCGTGTGGCAAAGTTAAATTTCAATGGCGCCGTCCTTAGCGTGTTCAAATTCTCATGCCGTGAAATATGATTAACACGTGCAATACGTGCGATATTGGTTCGTAATAGAAAAAAAAAAATCACCGTTCTTGACATCCATTATCTGTCGAAAGAAACATTTTTTAAACGACAAACTTGTTGTTATGCCCTATTTAGCTCAACAATAATAACACAAGTAAATATTATAGTGATGTCATAATTATTATAACATGAACATAATACATTTAATAATAATTATCGTTAATCTGCGTTATAATAATGGAAAATAACCACCGCAATATATTAAGTAGTTTGGGCAATAGTCGACTAAACATGAATATTATATAGGACCCGCGCACATTTGTATAACAATATCGAAACATTATTATAAATGTGGGTAATAATGTTATTAGTATTTGATCCAGTCGACGGAATGAGAAATTTTTATGGACACCAATTGTTATAATTTAAATAAGCAATGTTATCGCTGTGGTTAAAAGAGAAAAAGCACGATGGAGTTTCTATGTGGCGGGTTTCCAATGACACACGGCCTCCGAAATAAGGAAGGCAAACGTTAAAGGCGTTGTTAAAATGTACAATTATTTGTTTATTTGTCTGCGCCGCGTCGGCTTATCGGTTTTATTGACGATTCAACGTTCGACGTGGAAAATCATGACTCACGCGGAAGATAATATTGTTTCTCGAACGAATCCGCCCGGCGTTCTAGTCCTATTAAAATATTATGATAGCAGTAGAATAGCATTCCGATCATTATTCTACGCTGTAATATACTGCAACAATCGTACTGACCTTTTCTACATTATTACGTCATCATACTTATCATAAATATAGTACTTCTACTCAGACATGGTTTGTATGGGAAAGAGAAAAAAAACGAATTTAACTCGATACGCTTTGGTTGGAAGATAGTTGGACCGTATCAATTTTTTTCGATTGAACGCTTATCTAAATAAGACACTGGGTCGCTCGGTTTGACCTTTTAAATATTATACTAAGGCGTCAAACGCACGACGCCTACAAATAAATATTTCCACCGCAACAATTATTATTTTATGAAACCTTCGAGAAATCTACATTGTTATTATTATCGAATCGTTAGCGCACGAACACTACGGACAACTTGGTCTGGTTTGAGTTTGAATTTATAAATTTTGACAAGACTCGAAAAAATCATGGAAATGTTTGTAGTTAAAAACTCGTAAGACTTTCGAATTTCAACGTTTAACGTTTTCCATTTGACACGAAATTTTCTTTCTATTCGGAAAATGAAATGAAAAACATTATCGACAAATCGTGAGAATTTTTTAAAAGCTCTAACAAAAAAATTAGATTCAATCAACAAAGTCATTTACCTGGTCTGGTTTGAGTTTGAATTTATAAATTTTGACAAGACTCGAAAAAATCATGGAAATGTTTGTAGTTAAAAACTCGTAAGACTTTCGAATTTCAACATTTAACACCGATATGTTCTCTTTCTATAAGGAAAAAAAAAGGGAAAAAATTATCGACAAATCGTGAGAATATTTTAAAGGTTCTAAAAAAAAACTAGATTTAAAATCAACAAAGTCGAACACGTTTCAATTGAATTTCGATTACCCGGACGATTTAGAACTACAGGCCATTCCACCCACCCTTCTTGGCTCAGAACAGTATACTATTTACAGCGCTGCCTACACGAGTACACGTATTTATTTATTGGTTCCAAAATGTTTAAAAACGACCGGTCAATATTAATCCCTCGTCGCCTGTGTTTCAGTCTCGCGTCTCGTCTTGGTTTTCGTTTTATTTATTGCAAGCGTGCCGTGTGTTGCACGAATACAATAAATTCGTATCTGTAGTCGCGCGCGCGCACACGTTATAATTTTTTACGATTTCGGGTGATGCAATCCCGAAGATAAGACGCGCGAATTCGTATATAACACACAACGGCGAAAGAGTATTATTTATAAATTATAATGCGATTTTATCCACAAATTATACCGCGTTTTCAATTATCACGTGGCGCGTTTGACAGTCGACGCCACCGACCATCGCACGCGCTCGTGATCGCGCGCGTGAATCATACACATGCGTATTACCAATAACGATTATTGTTCGATTCGCACTTTCAAAATACCGTACGCGCGCGGGGACCCGATGATGATTATTGAATCGTCGTTTTCGAAAAATCTAGGTCGTGCCGGTATGAAATATGATTTCTCGCGTCGGTTTTGAATCCCGCAAATCGAAAACAACTAGTCCCCCCGGCGCGGCGGCTTGTCGTAGTCGCGCGGTCTGCTTGAAACCGGGCGGAACCGGCGGCGCGCGGCGTAACAGTCGAATATTGTTGGTAAAACGTTGTAGGGAAATTATTTCGCTTCTCCTGAAAAAGGTGGAAAAAAACCGCACGAAAAATATCTAAACAACATTTTATCTGGTACGCTACCTCGGCATTCGATATTGTAAGCCTCCGAGTGAAATCGAGTACCAGTATATCGGAGAGCGTTCACTGGAATAAATATTACCACCGGGGGGTTACCATAGTTGCCGCACTCTCGCGATGCGATTATAGTTCGGTCCGTTTTAAATTAACGTTCGACCATCTCAATAAACTGCGCACTCTGTAAAATGTTCTACAAATGTTTTCAAATATATTACATATTGTTAGACACGACCGACAACAATTTTGTCGACTGCGGAAAGTCCGGCGGATCGTGCTTGGGACACCGCTTTTTACGCCGCGTTTTCGTCAGACTTTCTTCGATCCTTGTTCCGCCAGCGATTTCTGATCTTGTCCGCGCGGCATGGCAAAACGTATACCCCGACTTTCACTAAAAGTCAACATATATTTCGAATTTCATTGTTTCACTCACGTTTTTTGAAGAAAAAAAAACACCCGAATATTTTCCAGTTATCAACACATTTTTCACGACGACGACGACGTTATAAAATATAACAGTCTACTAGTGCGACTACACGCACACATATTATGTAAATAGAGCGTGGGAAATGAACACCCACGTGTACCTAAATTATTGTTTGGAATTATTTTTAATCGTTATATCTCATTGTAAAAGTCGAAAAAAAATTTTTAAAATCTAACTGTAAACACATCGATAGAGATACTACAGTGCTACTACACAATATTTATTAACCGGGTCCCGTGTGACGAGTGTTTCCATATTATGTATTTTATATGCATTTCAGTGAGAAATATCTAATAAAAATATGTTGTCACGTTAGTTAATTTCAGACGTTTTATAGCACAAGATCAAAGGGGCTTTGAAATATCTGTTTATAATTATTCGGCCGTTTCGGCACTCGTGACATGAACTCTCAAGTACTATAAACACTACTAACCATTTGAAAACACAAATACGTAGTAGTCATATAAACCGTGGTTACGCGTGATAAAATATAAAAAACTATAACTAAGTACACGTTACTTGTTGGTAAAAAAAAAACCACAAACACAACACGTTCCAATGCGTACTCGAAATGAATAGTTCCCCTGGCTTTGGTAAATCAAAATGGATTTCAATTAAGTAAGCAACGCCGACGATGAATAATATTATTAATATACGTATTCGTTCTTGGCAACGAACGTCGAGAATTACAACAGCCGTGATGGAAATCGATCGATGTTGACGTCAAATTCACATCCGGCTAGGTCTATTCGAAAAATCGAAACAATTTTTAACTATAAACAAGTGAGAGATAGTTTTCGAGACACGAACCCGAGTGACTATATTTTTAAATTCACCCGACGACGCCTCGTTTCGAAAATCAGTCGAGTAGTGGTTCAATCACGTTCAATATGAATATCCAACGTATAATTATAATATACTGCACTTACACCGTGATGGATTACAATTACCTGTAAAAGTACTCAAAATACCGATTAGGATCATCGCATTGAGTCATGCAAGGTAATAAGCGTTCGCGCATATATTTAAAAAAAAACGTATTTTAATACGATCCGGCCTGAGATCTTTATTCGTTTTCCTCAGGTTATTCCGATCTCATCGTGCTACGGCGTGGCGTTTTTGTTTTCACCTCGTTTGTCACGCGCAACCGTTGTGGTCGCAGTTTGTACACGTATTTACGAGCGTTTTGGATAATTTAAAATATTATAACGCTAGTTATTTAGTTTTATTTTGGTTACTCGGGTGTTTACCCACGAGACGGCGGCGGCGGCGTGACTTTTATAATAATAATATTATTGTAGCGCCTTTTAAAATGTCGTCTCGATGCGCCTTCAGGTCTAATACTAATACAATATAACAGGGGTGGCCACTAACCTTAACTTAGGGAGCCGCAAATTTATAAAAGTAATTCGAGGCGAGCCAAATTGTAAAGCGATGAAGACACATTTTTCATTTTAAATCAAAATAAAGGAACATTTATTTTTTACACTACACAAAAAAAAAAAGTGATCATTATTGACATTATTAACATTAACATTATTGTTGTTTTACTCACGAGAAGTGCTTTTTCGAGTGTTCATTCTTTCTGTAAGTTTATTGAAATCTGGCTGATAATTTGTAAGCGCAGTTCGCACAAGTTCACTTAAATGTTCATCAGACAGATCGATATTTAGATTTGATTAATTTAAACGAATAACGAAACCGGTGGCAATAAACACACTATCTAACGTTTCTAACGATTCTAACAGAATTTTATTAGTTTTAGTCTAAATTTGGTTCAAGAGCCGCATGCGGCTCGCGAGCCTCGTTGTGGCCACCCCTGCAATATAATAACAATACAATATTAATTATTGTACGACATTTAATCATTAGTATTATTTAGTGTCAATGAAACAGATCCGAGTGAAGCTTACTTTACAAATACGTATAAATTTGACTTGCTATTATAAGGAATTATTACAACACATAGACAATGACAAATCTATTAAACTATTGTTTTTTCATTGGCCGTGTGGTTTTTAATGTAGATACTTAAAAATAAATTTATTTATATTTTTAGGACGGGGTATATTTACGGAAGAAGAATGGCCGCCTGTTTAGGCTATTACGACGACGATGTCAAGGAGGAGGCTCTAGAAGATTTAGTCAAGAAGAAAAAGTGAGTAAATCGTCATACTTGGCTTTGAAATAATTCAGTACAATCATCGCTATGTGTACCATAAAAAGTATCAAAATGTTTTTTCTCTCGTCATTATGCAGTCAATAATATGTAGTAGTACCCGTAATTTCTATCTGCCAATTATCATAGGCACTTGACATTTTCATTACATTCCAAGCGCACGCTATTATGACATAGTATTATTGTATAATATGTAATATGTATGTAATAATATAGTGCCTAAATGGCTACCATACCCAACTTATCCATGTTACAGGCTGCCTAACTTATCTGTGTACTCAATTTCTTTTAGAGATTATTTCCTGTATTTAAAAAAAAAAAAAAAAAAACTAAACATATTCACAGTTATATTAATAAAATTAATTTTTATAATATATCATGAAGACTTTAAAAATGTCAAATATAAATGGTAAAAATATTTTTCAAGGAAGTGGTAAAATTAGATATTTTCATGTTACCACAGTAAATCTCACATTCTCCACTACCGATTTAACTAATATTATTTGAACCGGGTTTCATCTCCAAGACTGTCAGATTAACAAAACTCTTGGTAGAAAAAAAAAAAACAAACAACCACATTTGAGTTAATTTTAAATTAATTAAATTTAATGAATGCATTTGATGTAATCGTGTTTTAAAATGTATATCGTTGTAACGTTAATATTAGACACCAATATAAATAAGCAGCTACCTACCTACCTCGAATAGATAAAAATAATTAACTCTACCAAAGCTAATATTTAGTATTTACCTCGGCCACAATTTTTACTTGTACAATTGAAATATATTCAGAGTTAATTACCTACATTTTTATAGTAAATACATTTTTAAATATTTTATACGATATATAATATAAACTTTTTTTTTATTTACCTGCTCATATGTACTTGATAATTATTTTGTTGGTAGGTTCATATTTTTTCAATAATTCAAAATATTACAATGTTCATCTAGGCGCAAGCATGTTTAACAGATTAAACGATATGATAAATGATTAAAATACAACATTATATAATCCAAACATTTTTAGCCCATTGGTCGTGATGTTCTTAAATCATTATTTGTAAATATTTCAATTTGCAAATAATGATTTAAGATACATTGGTACACAAGCGATAATATAACTCAACGTACACATGTTATAGTTACTCAAGAAGCTTACAGTCTATACATAACTACATAATATATAAGTGGAAATCTAATGTTTTAGGTACAATTACGTGTTCCTGGTGATGGATTTTGAGTTTGTGTCGTTGAAACATTCAATAATGCTTGTATCGGGAGCTATTGCGACTCATGGTGTCAAGTCGAAAATAACAAAGCTTGAAGGAAATCCATTATCATTGCGCAACAACGGAAAAATTAGGTTATTTGAACCGGAAAAAAGAGGATATGTGGAAAAATTTGTGAACAGAATACTGAGAAAGAAAAAGCAAACGCTATCCGCGGTTCTGGAGGAGTTAAGATTAAGCTTCGACACGAAGCCAGAAATTATCACACTTTGTCAGCCATACATCGCCAACTATATAAATCGCCCAGGAAACGAACCCGTAATCGTATTGTGGAACGGATCATTCGACCTGAAGATTTTGAACCGATTGCACGTCACAACGCCGTTGATTCTGAACCTCACCATGTACGACGATTATAACAACGGAATATTTTATTTGAAATTGTTAAACCCTGTCACCAAAAAATTCATTACTAAACACGAGATAGGATATGTAAATAAAAACGGACGACTACTGTCTTTGTCCGAAACGCATATGATTTTATGTTCCGTCAAACATAACATAACGTACGTACACGATCCGGTTGTGGACGTGCTTTACACGCGATGCATATTCAATTATTTGGTAAAACGCGAGGGGGGTTACGACAAGCTCCTGGAAAAATTGGAAAACATGAAATTCTAAAACGAAAGAGTCTATTCATACCCAAGTATACAAAAGTATTGGTCAACTCGAGTAATTTTTTTTATAATTTATTTTTAATATTGTTCTTCATGGCGTTTCCAGATAACGATTTTTATTTTCAACCATTTAATATTCTTCTATAAAAATGTAATTTAAATATACCCTTAAGTATATCTAGTATGTCTAGTAGTTTTAAGTTAAAGTTTAAAGTTTTAAGTTTTAAGCCTGATGTGAATCACCGGGGCCACTGGGAGGCGGGCTTGCCCCCTCACACGTCCCGGTGTAAAAAAAAAAAAGAAAAAAAAAGAAAAAGAAAAAAAAAGTAGTTTTAAGTTAGTCTAGTATATTAAGTATAGTACACATTAAATTTAATATAGTTTGCTTCAAATTGTTCAGTATTGATTTTTATATTCAACTATTTAATATTCTTCTATAAAAATGTAATTTAAATATTATAACCTTAAGTATATCTAGTATGTCTAGTAGTTTTAAGTTAAAGTTTAAAGTTTTAAGTTTTAAGCCTGCTGTGAATCACCGGGGCCACTGGGAGGCGGGCTTGCCCCCTCACACGTCCCGGTGTAAAAAAAAAATAAAAAAAAAAAAAAAAGAAAAAAAAAGTAGTTTTAAGTTAGTCTAGTATATTAAGTATAGTACACATTTAATATAGTTTGCTTCAAATTGTTCTTGAACGAACAGTATTGATTTTTATTTTCAACCATTTAATATTCTTCTATAAAAATGTAATTTAAATATACCCTTAAGTATATCTAGTATGTCTAGTAGTTTTAAGTTAAAGTTTAAAGTTTTAAGTTTTAAGCCTGATGTGAATCACCGGGGCCACTGGGAGGCGGGCTTGCCCCCTCACACGTCCCGGTGTAAAAAAAAAAAAGAAAAAAAAAGTAGTTTTAAGTTAGTCTAGTATATTAAGTATAGTACACATTAAATTTAATATAGTTTGCTTCAAATTGTTCAGTATTGATTTTTATATTCAACTATTTAATATTCTTCTATAAAAATGTAATTTAAATATTATAACCTTAAGTATATCTAGTATGTCTAGTAGTTTTAAGTTAAAGTTTAAAGTTTAAAGTTTTAAGCCTGATGTGAATCACCGGGGCCACTGGGAGGCGGGCTTGCCCCCTCACACGTCCCGGTGTAAAAAAAAAAATAAAAAAAAAAAAAAAGAAAAAAAAAGTAGTTTTAAGTTAGTCTAGTATATTAAGTATAGTACACATTTAATATAGTTTGCTTCAAATTGTTCAGTATTGATTTTTATATTCAACCATTTAATATTCTTCTATAAAAATATAATTTAAATATAACTTTAAGTATATCTAGTATGTCTAGTAGTTTTAAGTTAAAGTTTAAAGTTTTAAGTTTTAAGGTTGATGTGAATCACCGGGGCCACTGGGAGGCGGGCTTGCCCCCTCACACGTCCCGGTGTAAAAAAAAAAGAAAAAAAAAAAAAAGAAAAAAAAAGTAGTTTTAAGCTAGTATAGTAATGTCGTCAACGCTAAATACATCAATAACATTTGTAATTAAATTAAAAATAAAATAAAATAATAATTCAACTATAATTTATTACAAATAACTTACACATTAATGTGGTGAAAAAAAATTTGAAGTAAAAAATAAACAATTTTATTATAATTATAAGTAACTTAAATTATTACGGAAACAAATTTAGAGCTTAGATATTGTTTGGGATACACTGTTTGTCCATGTCAATAATTTGTTTTCAGCTTTTTTTAGAGTTTCATCATTCTGTCAAATAAAATTATTTCAATTATTTATACCAACAGAAAATAAATACTAAAATACTTACTTTAAAAAAACAAAATCGTAGATAATCCTCAGCCAAAGGTTTGTTTTTTTCTGAATAAAAAGCTGAAAATGGTATTCCTTGTAATTTGGCATTTTTGGCAAACCATTTAACAAATCTAAAGTCCTTATATTTGTCAGTTTCTGAGCTTAAATCTACTTTATTTTCTAAACAGACATTGATAACAGTAAATATTAGAATAAATACATATTTTTATATTATTTAAAACAAATTTCAACCAACCAAACTTGGACCAATTGGAAATCATAAAATATCCTCCATCTGGTATGACTGGTGTGAATTCAGTTTTTTGTAATATATTAGAGAGATAAAGCATTTTTGGTTTTAACTCTCTAGACAAGCTTTGGAAATAGCTATCAGGTGTATTAAGAACACTAATTTCATGTTCAAATCCTCTAGCAACTGCCTCTTGTACCGTTGTTGCGCATGTATAAATTGCAGTTTGATGCACAACACACGCGTTCCCTATTAAATATTCTGGGCCATATGCCCATCCAAGTTTCCAACCAGTCATACTGAATGTTTTTCCTGCAGAACCAATTGTAACAGTCCTTTCCCACATGTCAGGTAGTGAGGCTGGAAAAAAAGGAGGATAAGCACATGTTTTTCAGTAAATATCTTAATATCATGTCGTAACATTGTGTAACCTATTATTAGTACATATTATTTGTAATTCATTTTTATTATGTAAGTTTTAAGTTAATATTAGTAAATCTAGTTTTAAGTTAATATTTGTAAATCTAATTTTAAGTTAATATTTGTAAATCTAGTTTTAAGTTAATATTTGTAAATCTAGTTTTAAGTTTGGTGGCCGGGCAGAAGTAATATTTAATGACGGTGTATCTGCCCAGCCATCAATTATTAGTACATATTATTTGTAATTCATTTTTATTATGAAAGTTTTAAGTTAATATTAGTAAATCTAGTTTTAAGTTAATATTTGTAAATCTAATTTTAAGTTAATATTTGTAAATCTAGTTTTAAGTTAATATTTGTAAATCTAGTTTTAAGTTTGGTGGCCGGGCAGAAGTAATATTTAATGACGGTGTATCTGCCCAGCCATCAATTTAAAGTTAATCATGAAATAAATAAATACGATTATCTCAATAAGTCTTACACATTTAAACTTAGGTCGAAATATTATATATTAAATTTGATGAATAAATATGTACCCATTCTAATATGTACAGATGGTTCATACACCAACCACTCGTATACTTCGTCAGAGATAACAACTACATTATGTTTTTTGGCCAAATCAGCAATCATTTTCAACTCATCGTAATCAAATACTTTTCCTAATGGATTATGAGGTGTATTTATAATTATCAGTTTAGTTTTGGAATTAAACAACGATGCAAGTTCTTCAGGGTCTAGTTTCCAATCACTCGAGTGTGACACTGATGAGTTGGGCTTGGTCTATAAAAGTGTTAAAAAATTGCATGAGAAAAACATTATATTTAACACACTTTGTTCTTTAAATACTTACATTTCTCAATGGGATAAATCGCGGAGTCCCTCCCGCAGTGCGTACCATTGGCTCATAACAATCATAAAATGGTTCGATAATAATAGCTTCATCGCCAGGTTCTATGTTACTCTGTATAACACAATAAAGTGCTTCGTATGCACCCACCGACACAAGTATTTCTTTCATGGGATCAATTTGCCGATTGAGTAACATTGAGTATAATTTAGATAAAGCATTCACTAAACGTGCATGGCCCTGAAATTATGAAAAAAAAATTTTAATTACATATTATATCATATTATAATACGAGGTACACTCAGAAAATAAGTTCAGTTTGGTAATAAATACAAGTCAAATATGTATTTAAAAATGAATTTATTGAAACCCTGAAGCTAAAATATGATATTATTTTTCAACATGGTTAACACCATTATTGAAGTACTTATTCATAACGGCATACTAGTTTTTGTATTCCTTCATCGTGGAAAAATAAATAAATCTATAGTTGTAAACATGCAACACCAACAGCTTTTTTTACCTAGTCGTCTTTGTTGGTGTTTTAGGCTCCATAAAAAAGAAAAGAAAAAAGAAAATCATTTAGTCTAGACCTGTAGTGGAATGATCAATTTGTTACCAAACAAAATACATAAGAAATCGTTTGGTCACATTTTCTGCAGGCTATTTTTCTTCTTAAATATATATTTCATTTGTTTATATTTCTAAATGGAACATACTTTTTGGACATACCTCATATATTAGTACATAATAACTAATTTTTAATTTTATAATATTACAAATCCTCGTGTGTATTGATTGAAATTTGAGTTTTTTTCAGTCGCCACTTCTGCTAAGAAATTTGAAAATATTGACGGTGGATCATAATCAGGAAATCCTTGGCCCAAATTTAAACTTTTAGTAGCTACAGCAAGTTGGGTGAATTCAATCCTTTAATAATAAATAAAATGCATTGATTATATTGATTTATATATCTAAGATAATGCTAGTGTGTATAATATATTATATAAATAATTATTTATCAATAAAAAAACACACACATTTAAAAGCAAACGATAATTTTTATTTGAAGTTATTCATTTGTCATGTTTTAAACGCCGATTTTAAGCATACATTTTTATATATATTTATTTATAATAAAACAAATGTAAATACTATTATAGTAAAAAAAATTAAAAAAAAATGTATTAGGTGTTAGTAAAAATCCCACACAAGGTAGGTTAACTTCAAATTGTTTAGTTTAATTGTTACTATTATAAAATTGTTAATCAAATCGGTTGAAATAGTTTTATGGATTTCGTTACAATAGTAATATGTTAAATATTATCTAATTATCAATTTATTATACCTCGTGTAATATAATTATTACATCTCATGGCACAACTAATGCAAAAATATATCAACCACCATCTTTCTTAACGCTATCTAATTAAAAAATGTTAAATAATTTCAGCAGACTGATTTTTAGTAATTTTTATTATTATAGTAAAGCATACGTATGTCGCATTGATAGCATAAATCGTTTCAAAGTATCTGTTACATTAAAATGTATTAGGTTTAAAAAAACATGTTAAAACACTCACCATACGTTGTATATACCGGCTTCATGGCGAGATGGTAGTTTGAATTTTTCCAATATCTTCGGATTCATATTAGTGTTGGCTGACGTCGATGACTGTCTCTTCAGTATACTATTTGTAATCGTTCGCAATAAACAAACTCTTCCAGTAAGCATTACCCTTAAACAAGTGTTCAAAACGTCTGTATACAATCAGACATTTAATTAAAATCAGGGGAAATGAAAGTAAAAAGAAGAAAATAAAAAACGCTCAACACGACGACGGCGTCTAAACGACTGTGTAATGCACAGACTAACGGCGGCGGCGGCGGCGTGTGAAGAAGAGCAGTCCGCTTACAGTGACGAGCAACTTTAAGAGAACAGATTCGATTTCCCCACTCTGCCAGAGTAATAAAAGTGTGATGTGTCGCGATTTGACGAGTAATATTTAGGAGAAAACGAACGTTCGCTCGAGCGTTTACACCGCAATAAAACACTAGATATGTCGGCGCGCTCGAATAATATTGTCGTCTCCGAGACACCCGTTTTGAATGGAGACCGCGTGGGAAATCGAGAGAGAGACAGAGAGAGAGAAAACTTACGTGTTGTTCGAAATATCGTAGTCGGCGAGAGGAGAGCGTGTACGGAAAAAAGTTTTCGAGTGAAAAGCTCGCGGGGGACACGTACACGTACGTAGTGAACGATCTTATCCGCGACAGTGCGTAGTGTTCGAGCCGGCCCACGTCGTCAAAGCATGCCGTGCGCACGCAATTAATTGGATTATCCGTGTATATTACGAAACATCCGGCACACAAACGCGTAGTTGTTGACTTGTTGTTTTTTCATCGTGACCGACCCGACTACGGAGCCGGTACAGACAGAGATAAGAGTCGTTATCAATCGCGGCGTAATGCCGTTATTATCAGCTGCTCGTGAAATAAAATAATCAATTATATTATTATGTAGTAAATGATAAAATCGAAACGCCGCAAAACGCGCGCGCGTGACCGTGTTCTGCATCGATGAAATAAATAAATATTCAAATTATTTTACAAATAAAGGGAAATTCTGAGTGGCAAGACAAAAGTGATTTGAATGATTTTCGATTTTTGTAAATTTTAAAAATATAATAAAATGTAGATTAATCAATCAAGTACCTAAAGTGCCACAATAGATAAGCGCCAATTCGTCCCGACTTTTTCTTTTCAAGGTTCGGCAACTGTAATTATTCATCACATCCCATATTGCAGGCCTTTGTGCGACTTTGTTTAATCAACGTGTCTGCGTCAATTTCCACAATTTTATTGATAAAAAAAGCACGTTTTTTAAATATGGTTTAATTATGGCAATATGGATCAACTCATATCTTTGGTCGATGCAAAGCCCGTGGGATAAAACTTTAAGTATCTACAAAGATCGAAATGAAACGAGAAACGCTTGGATAGAATTAATATTCAAAGAAATTAATCATGAATTTGAAAACTTTGAAGACAAAGAAAAAAACGGTAAGTCGAATGCAATAAGAAATATCAACAGCGTATACCAGAGCGTCTAGACGCCGAAGATTTTATTATTTTATCCCACTCTTTAAGTTTAATTTTACAAAATTAAATCATAACCACTGCGCGACTGTTGTCTCTTCCACACGTAGTTTTTATATCGAAGTTGTGCTTTTTAACATTTTCAAAATGAATCAAAATTTTAAATTTCGAACAGTATTATTAATAACAATAACTTTATTTGTGAATTATTGCTTCGTAATGAAGAAATTTAAAACGAATTACTTATAGAGTTATAATTCCAAGTAATAATTCCAAAAAAAAGAAAATTTTTCAATAATTTGTTATTTCCACGAGGAAATCTGAAGGGTTCTTTAAAAATTTGATTAGTGAAAAACTAGCACTTACTTTTAGGCGGTTTTTACAATACAATATTAGGTAAGTTGATCAATTATAGTATTTTATTATTATAGTATAGTATAGTATAAAATTAAAATTACAGTATTCGAAACCATATTTTATAATTAATTTCAGTGAAAAGTTTGTTGAAAGAAATGAGTCGTTAATAAATTTTTAATCAAATAACAGATTAACAGTGTTCCTAATTTAAAGCTGTAAAATTACCCGTAAAACTTGTTTTAAATGGTTTTAGATACTAGTCATAGATAAATAATAAATTATAATAAAACAAAATAAAAAAAATCAATTAATTAAAAAGTATTTTTGATTTGATTTAATTGATTAGCAGATATTTTGGAAAATAAAAATGAGTTTGATAGAAATATTTACGAATTATTACGACAGGAATGAAAAATGACGGGTTATATTTTATATCTAGGGCCCGGATTTAAATGCACTTAGTCATACAAAAATGGTCTAAAAAACAGCCAAAAATGCATCTAGAAAATAAAAATTATTTTTTCAGCCGCACTTTAATATTACAAATTTTACAGGGTAAAATTTACCATCTTTAATGTAAATAATACATCTTTTCCAAGTATATATTTTTATATCTTTTTAAGTAAATTTTTTTATTTTAGACATTATACTATGAATAAAATATACTATAAATATTATAATGATATTATGAAGGAATTAAACGAAATAAACGCGATCGCGATGTAACACAAACTGACCAAATTAATAATTATTTATTATTTGCCTAGTCCGGGCGATCATAAATAAAAATTAGTTACAGATGTTATTGCATTTATTATTTATCGCATTTGTAGAGAATTTCTAAGGAAAACCCCGAATAATAATTTATTAAATCAAATATTAAGTCGTATTGTGTAAAAATACTATGTATTATACTCGTATATTGTAACATTAAAACGAATAAAATGACCGTAAAAAGTTAAAAAAAAATGCGCTTAAAATGAATCGAAAAAATGCAAAATAAAAGTTTCGTAATAATTGAAGTCTCAGTTACGCGCAATAAATTATGTGCTCGGAAAGCATTGTCTAAGATCGTTCAAAAAAAAAAAAAAAAACGAAAAATTGCATTTTCCATTGAAATCCGGGCCCTACTCATAATTAGGTACCTATACTAATAATAACCGATCTGTTTGATTTTTATACGTTTCCGGTTGTAAAAAATCACGATTTTTTTTATAAGGTAGGAAAAATATGATTTAAAAAAAATATATAAACTTAGATACATTCTAAAATTCAAAATTAAACGGAGAAAATAAAATACGAATTTTTTTGATTTCGGTGTTGTATAGTATAATATATTATATTATAACAAGTAATTTATACATTTTTATATTTTTATGTTTTTTAATTATTACCATTAAAAATGTATGCAAGTAGTTTTCAAAGTTATTATTTTATCTAAAATCCTAGTGGGGACCGTTGATATAATATATCCATACAAACCCTACCTGACAACCAGTCACATATTATAGTAACTTTAAAATTAATGCGATATGGAGAATGACTCTGTGATAGACAATTATTGAATAATGTTATAATATTACTTAGTAATTTATTATTTTAGGCGGTTTTTACAATACAATATTAGGTAAGTTGATCAATTATAGTATTTTATTAGCATAGTATAAAATTAAAATTACAGTATTCTAAACCATATTTTATAATTAATTTCAGTGTAAAGTTTGTTGAAAGAAATGAATCGTTAATAAATTTTTAATCAAATAACAGATTAACATTGTACCTAATTGAAAACTGTAAAATTATCTGTACAACTTGTTTTAAATGGTTTTAGATACTAGTTATGGATAAATAATAAAGAAACAAAATAAAAAAAATTAATTAATTAAAAAGTATTTTTGATTTAATTTAATTGATTAGCAGATATTTTGGAAAATAAAAATGAGTTTGATAGAAATATTTACGAATTATTACGACAGAAATGAAAAATTAAAGATTATATTTTATTTCTAGGGCCCGGATTTAAATGCACTTAAAATCATACAAAAATGTATTTAGAAAATAAAAATCATTTTTTCAACCGCAACTTTAATATTACAAATTTTATTGTAACATTAAAACGAATAAAATTACCGTAAAAAGTGAAAAAAATGCAAAAAAAATCGAAAAAATGCAAAATAAAAGTTTCGTAGTAATTGAAGTCTCTGTTACGCGCAAAAAATTATGTGCTCGGAAAGCATTGTCTAAGATCGTTCAAAAAAAAAAAAAAAACGAAAAATTGCATTTTCCATTGAAATCCGGGCCCTACTCATAATTAGGTACCTATACTAATAATAACCGATCTGTTTGATTTTTATACGTTTCCGGTTGTAAAAATCACGATTTTTTTTTATAGGGTAGGAAAAATATGATTTAAAAATAGAAATTTGATTGTAAATACTGTTTGTAATTTTTACCCGAATGTAAATAAATAAAATCGTTAGTACTCACCCTGTTTTAGGCTTGTCGGCGGATCGCTGTCGAGGTTCGGCGTTCGCATTGGCTTCTGAGATAATGTAGAAAACGGATACGAAAATCACTCGATAGAAAAACGATTAAAACCGAAAGAAAAGACACGATTAAAAACTTTATTCGCGCGGTCGTCGGCGACGGCGACGGCGACGACGAACACCGTGACCAACTATTTAACGGAGAAAAATGAAAAAAAAACGGCGACCGTGAAAAAACCGAGGAAGAACTTTCCGGACCGCTGCCGGCACTAGACTGAATGTGCACACACTGCGTCAGCGAGCTGCTGCACTTTTGCGCGTCGCTCGATGGGCCCCCGCCCCAGCCCATCTCGCGCGCGACACGGCCTCTCATTGGTCGGGTGGCGCGAGCGGCTCGGGCTCTCATTCGCCGCGTAAACTTTCACGCCAACGCGCTCGTTATTACTATTATTATTGTTACATAATTATTATGTATTCATAACGAACTATCTCGTGTTGGTTATGATTAGGGCTCGGATTTCGTAGCAAATGCTTCTTTTGAGAGGTGTGTGGTAGAAAGATAATTCTCATAGATAAATACGTTTTGAATCGTTCTGATTTCAATGAAGTAAACTTTTTTTTGCTTTTTTCCACAAAACTTGCTTTTTATTGCTTTTTCCCCTATTTTGGTTATTTTTTCTAAATTTTTACATATTTTTCTTGAAAGTTTAACTTTTTTTTTTATGTATATTATACTTGGACTATAAATCATTATTGCCAGAAATTTTAAAACCAGTGAAAAAACCAGTAATAAACGTATGAATGATAAAACAACTATCGTTATTGTGCCGAAATTGTAATGAATAATCATAACAGTATAATTTAAAATTTTAAATGATTTAGTTTATATGAAATATGCATGGATTACATCGGTTGATGTGGAAAAGTCTTTTTCTACGTATAAATATAATATATTAGCAGCACCCAATAGAATGAGTTTTAATGAAAGTATCTTGACCAAATATGTGGTCGTAAATTCCTTTTTTAATATTTAATTTTATGTGTAATTGAAATTTGTTTTTTTTTTTTAGAATTAAATTTAATAAATGCTTCTTTTTGCTTTTTTCGGCTACTTCAAATGCTTTTTTAAGGATTTATTTTGCTACAAAATCCGAGCCCTAGTTATGATATAACAAGGCTGCCCAGGCCCGCCAACATTATATTGTATTTTAAATAATTAAATAATATAGGTCTCATTGATGGTTTTTTTTTCTCGATATTATTTAATAAAAAAAGATTATCGTTATTATTAAAACACGTGCAATTTAAAACGTTCTTTTGATATTTTAAACACCTATTTGTTTAAGTATCTACGCATAGAATATAGAATTATAGACGAATCATAATAAGTGCGAGAAAGTCTCGTTCATAATACGCCAGCTAAATGTAATCGAAATTATAGCCCGCTTCCAAAATAAATCGGGCAGCCTTGTTATATAATAATATAGTTATTATTAATAACCTATTGGTCCGTTCGATTGTTATTGCGCGCACGTGTGTGTTTCTGGTGCGAAAATCGCGATTTGTTCGCATGATGTTGCGAAAAAATTGTCGTGGAAAAATTTAAATCGTTATCGCGACATTAATTACTGTTGTCGGCGTGATCGAGATTGACGCTCGGTTTGGCCGGCCACTGCGTCCGGACACACGACGACGACGGTATCGTTTCTATCGTCGTCGTCCGGATCGCACCGCCGCGCCGCCGAGGTGACCGACGTCGTCGTCGAGCGAGCCGTCGAAAACCCGTAAAAAAACAGCCGGTTTCGTACGAGAAACGTTGATCGAGGCCGTTATATAATCTGAATCGATATGACGTATCGTTACGGTACGATTTTCAACGCTCGCGATTTACATATTAGTCGGTAAATTCACGCAAAACACTCGAAACACCGTTACGTACACCATTCGGATTCGGGTTGGCCGAAAGTATAATATTTCTATTTTGAACAAAAAACATTTGAAAATAAACACAAAGGATTTCTTCGCTCATTATGGCGAATTCTGACATTTCTCGGTTCAAAAACAGTCGTAAATATTCGCCGTAGAGTAAAATAAATAAATTAATAAATAATACTTACTATAGAAATCTAATGGCAACAACAACGTAAACTCACATTTATATATATATATATATATTTTTTTTATTTCGAATTTTCGTTTTTCAACAATTACAGTACAACGATAAATTACAAACAATATAGTTATTATTTATGGCAGGTAATACCTCCGCTACTTGCTCGTATTAAACGGTCGTTCGATAAATTTTCTGTTTTTTACGGTTAAGTAGGTTGGCAATCAGTTGCCGATTAGTTTTTGAATTATTAGACCCTATGGCCCCGCTTGTCGTCGGTATTGGTCTGCGAAAGGCATTGACAGGGCTGGGCGCGACACATAAATATAAAACCGGAGAAATTCGCTTAATTATAACATAAATATATACCCAATCTATTTATATATATATAGACATTGGACACCCACCTCCGTCCACCTAATTTTTAAGGGTACCAACCGATACCGTTATACCTTGCGGCGTGCGTAACTGTAATGATAATTATAAATTATAAATACGCGACGAAAAATCACACGACACTAGAAGACTAGCAGTTCGAAACGTCGTTTAATGATGCCAAACTTGTTCTTGACAATGCAACTGTAAGTCCCGTTGTGTACCCAATCGGCCGAGTGAATTTTCAGTTTCTGTTTGCCTTCCAAAAACTCTACGCTTTTCATGGTCCACTTGGTTATGGGTAACGATTCGGTTTTTTTCCACAACACCTGGAAAACACAACGAGATTCCGTAAATTCTAAATATAATATTATATTATATTATGACGTGTTTCTATACCGATTCGGACAGCCGATCGGATAAATAAATTTACCGTCCCAATAAAGCTAATATAGTCGAGCATCATAATACCGACTTGCTTTTTTAAGTTTCGAATTTTCGTCAAGAAAACGTTTTAGTCCGTCAGCGTTACAAATACCATCGTTGTGTTATAACATTGTCGGTACTTAATCGTATTAAATTTGTTGTGCCTACAGTACATTTTCCTAAGAAATTTTTTATCAGTCAATATAAGTAATTGTAGTGTCTATCGCAGTTAAATTTTGTTTATTATGAGAGATAGCAAACGTAAAATGATATTATAAGAAAGTCATCGACACTGGTGAGTTGTGTTGGTCGACGTCATCTCGGTCAGTCGATGCGTATTATTGTTTGCGGCGACCGAGGAGACGTAACTGAACATTAAAAATATTTTACCTAATTGTTCGTTTGTTGATTTCTCGCGCCTAGACGTGTTTTTTTTGTTGATAAAAATCGCTAAACCGCGTATACGCGTAATAAGCTATAATAATATTATACAGGACGATCGATAAGTTGTAACACTTGTTCGGAACACACATTATAATTTTTACTACATTTAACTTACTATCGGTGTCGGGTATCCTGGTGCCATGCAGTCGAGTAAAACCATTTCGTTTCTCTTGATCATAATCGATTCGGCCTGGTATTTAACAAAGTACGGAGCGAACGCCACTTTTAAATCGACCGTGTACGTTTCATTTGAGCTCGTGCACGTGTATATGGCACTGTCTATGGTGTCCAGCTCGAAGATTTTCAACCCGTCGTTCAACGGCCTGAAATGTGGTTCGTCTGCCCTCTTGAAAATCAAATCGTTGACGTTGACACCGTTCTACAGCGAATAAATATGAGTGAATGTGTGTAAATATACATAAAGATATCCAGTGGCGTACTTGAGGGGGGGGGCTTAAACCCTCCCCCTCAGGGCCAAATAAAAATAACAACATTACAAAGTGATATTATCATATAATAATAATTGAAGTGTAATAATAAATAATAATAAACTGCCACGCAGTCGTGTGAATACTTTTATTTGAACTAAGAGTGTGTTTGATTATTGAGAAAACGGGTAGTTATAAATGGGTAGTAGTTTATGGAGTGTATTACTTTTTTTTGAACCCCACTGCTCTATGAGTGAGAATTTGAACGTACAGAGTATTACAATTATTACTGCTGAAGTATTATTGAAAAAATTATCTATTTTTTTGGTCGTCGAGCGATAAATAAATTAAAAATATGCGACAACTTGAAAGTTCACGTTAGGCAAGTTTTTATTACAGCTCTCGACTCTAGTTTTACGATATAATAGCTTGTAAATAACAAAATGTGGTTTCATATGAAAATATTATACTACTCGTATATAATATGTTATCTACTCGGGGCACAAAACGACCAGAAAACACGATATATTAGTAGGGTAATAATTCGTAGATTGGCAAAATAAAACGGAGCACATAAAGTTAGGTTAGAGCTTTCGTGGATTCGGGTAATACTATAAAAACGCAAGTTTCCGAATTCGGTACTGAATATCACGAGATTAGGTAATTACTTAGTTTCAACTCTACGGGCCATTCTAATTGATATAAAATATTAATTTATATAAATCAGTTTCTTACGCACACAATGACATAACTATTATTTGTTGAAACGTTATGAAATGTTTTCGCAAAAAAAAAAATGACTTCCGTTATGCGTTGATAACGAATACAAAATCGAATAAGTAAAAAAAAAGAAAAAATGTAATTTAATTAAAAATTGAATTATTAGGTGAACTCATCGCTCTACTCTTATATAATATATTAATATCACGTGTATATATTTATTTTTTTTTAATGAAAATCTTACCTTTAACCATTGGCGATTAATATTCGGCAGCGGGCAGGGCAGATAGACATCGTCGAGTTCTTGCCCGACTATCGTTACGTTCGCTATTGAATCGGTCGTTTTCTCTGTTGGCGCGCGTAGAATGAAAAACAAACTATCAATATCGGTCACGTTAATCGGATGGTAAAAAGGAAATTACCTCTGACGATAACGTTATAGTGTTTCTCGGCTATTCCGGCCTCGTTTGCCGCTCTACACGTGTACACGTTTGAATCTTTCAACGTCGCGTCGTGTATAATCAGCCTCAGATCTTCGCTCAGGATCAAAACGTTTTCTAGAAATAATACACGTTTTGCGTTCATGAAACAACGTCGTCGTCCGTTTCAAAGTGTCCGAATAATAATACTTGCCATCGTAATAAGAAACCGGCTGGTTTTTCAGTTGCCACGTCATTTTGGGCTCGGGTGTGCCGCGGCCAATACACGTGATCGAGTAGTCTTCGCCTTCGTACAAAATCACCGTGACGTTTTCGTTTCCGTCCACGATCGTGGGCTTGGCTAAAGACAAAGAACAAAAAAATATTAGCACTCGCGTGTCCGCCGCCGAGGTTAAATTTATGTGTGCATAATCAATAGTATTATTAGTTTCCTATACGTCGACGTGGTTTCGTCCGACCAACGACAAACTATATTGTAATGTGACATTTCCGACGAATTGTATTTAATCGCAACAACAAAATGTATACGTTGAATTTCCGCGCTCGAAAAATGCGACGATTGTTGTTGAATTCAATCCTACGAGTATACACTGTATACTGTATGGGATGACCCATTGTGACGCGAGGATTTTTTATTTTAATTCTAATGTAGTGGAAACAATGAGAATAACACTGACCTATCTATTCAATAATAATCGATTATATGAATATTTATAGTTTTCAAGTGCATAGTAGTAGTTGATTGCAAATAGTCGTCTGAAAAAAAGAAACCATAAAACGATAAACGAAAGTCAATCGAAAAATAAACACTCGGAACGATCAAAACGTATTACATACAAGTGTTTTATTTAAAAATATTAATCAATAATTAGTTCTGAGTTTTTTATATACATTTTTTTTTCCTACTGCGTAGGGATTTTCGAGAGTCTATTTTATGAGATTAAACCCGATCGTACGAGTACGTCTTGTTAATATCGTCAACTATATATTTTACTAAAAATCTTAATCGGACCAGATGACGTATAGGTACCAACAAAAATATTTAAATAGCTGTTGGCTGTCATAATAATTATTTTTCATTTTATACTAAAACGTATCGTTCAGATAAATTTATTTATTGTATTTGTATTGCATTTAAATTCAATGCCATTTACTGTTTGATTACTGAATTTATAATACAAAAACTGGGTAGTTATCCTGATAGCCTGACTTTATATCGCTGTCCCCGGCACAGCTTTGCCCGTGCACAGTATTAAACAGATATGTTTTCAAGATTTAAAGCGAAACGTGGAATCTATTGGTTTTATTATGATCCATTAGTGAAAACTACCGAGTACTTATCGATGTATAGATAATGGAAAATCCAATCCAAGAAGTGACATACTCAATTGTTAACCCTTTTCAACCCCCCGGGGAATTTAAAAATATTAGTTAATAGATTTAAATTACAGCTGAGTATGAATACTAAGTTTCAAAAAATGACGTTTTTTTACATTTGTTTCACCTTTTATCACTTTTAACCCCTTTAGGGGTTGAATTTTCGAACGTTCTATAGCTTTAAACCTTCCCCAAGACTTGACCGATCCATTAGTGAAACCCGTACTAAAATCTACCGAGAGTTATGCGCGTTATACAACAAAAAAGGACATTTATTTTATATATTATACAATAGATTATCATTAGTTTTGAAGACTAACCTATAGGTGAAATTTATCTTTTCTTTGTCTGACTATAAATAACAAAATATCGAACGGAATTAAACCCAAACAAGACGCACTCGATTTTACAATACCATATTGATATTGCGTTTCACATCGATCGCCTGAGAATTGTCAGGCAAGTTTGCGGGTAGTTTTTTCGTTTCGTTTTCACTGTACAGTGTAATCCGCGGCGTTATTGAAAACCGACGTTATTCATTATTATTCGCGTTTTCGTACACTTGACGCGATCCGTCAGTAATCACGTTTTACAAGTCGCCATCTCGAGAATTATTATAAACCATCAGCCACCGCGTGTGCGCGTATTACGTAAACGCGTTATAAACGAGCAATAATATCGATTCGTACGGAAATAAATAATACCAAAATTAAACCGTTAATATATTGTGCGGTTCGTTTTACATATTACGGTAACGTTAGTCATGGACTCCGTTCTGCCGGCGATGTTTTCGGCGCCGCACGTGTACACGTCGCCGTGCTGCTCCGTCACGTTGCGTATGACCAATTCGATTTCCGAGCTCTGACTGAAACAACAACAACAGAAGCGTTTTTGGGGATACGATTATTATCATCCACCCGCGCCGACCAAATAGTAAACGACCAAACGGTCGGTTCGATTTGTACGCGCGCCCGACGAGCGGCAGCCGTTACCTGAAATTCCAGGATTGCTTCTCGGGATAATTGAGTCCTGTCCACGTGACCGTGAACGGCACCAACGATTCGACGTGACACTTAATGCGCAATTCGTCGCCAGCGACCGCGATTAGGTTTTTCGCAGTAGTTATGTACGGCGCGTCTACGCGAAACATTTGTGAAAAAAAAAAAAAACAAAATGTATAAATAAGAATATTAATTTTTCCGGTATGTGATAAATAATAATGTGTTTCGGTTTACCCGGTTCGTCGGGGATAATACTCGTTTTGGTGATGCGACGGAAGTAATTTCCGTTACTGTTCATACCGAATACCTATAAAACATTATAATATCCTATGAATAATATTATATCATTGAAATAGAAGAGCACTACGTGTTCGTTCGGCTCAAACGTTTCGAAAACACGCTGTTGAATACATAACTGGTAATTATATATATTAATTACATTTGTTAATTACAATTAGAAATCAAAAATACGGTCGATATCGTGATATACTATTGTCCATCACTATCGTTTTCGATTTGTTTATAGTTTATTGTCGACGTTGAACGTGCGTTTTTACCTGAATGTAAAACGGACTGTTATTGGGCACAAACGGACCACACAATAGCATGTGATTTCCGAGTTCTGTGATTTGCAATGAATTCGTTGCGTTTCCGCTGTATAAATTTTGAGTCTTACACGATAGGAATTTCATGACGTTTGGGAAATCGATCAGCACGTAGTTGTCGGTGCCTGAAACAAGACAAACAAACGTTCTGTTACACGACTGACGAGAATGTTTTCACTTAGATCTACTTTTGGAATGTAATAGTAATTTTAAGAATTCGGTACGGTCTGTTTTCATCTGTAGAGATCAAACACAATATGGCATGTACCTTTCAGTGGTCTGTGGCTTGTTTGTGACATATTTTTCGGCATCGCCGTGGCGAATCCGTAATGGAAATACGTGGGGCTCACGCCGCAAACGCGAATAGTATGAGGTGATTCACTGGTTACGTACAAAGTCCATTCACCGGGTATGGGTTCCTTAAAACAAATATTTCTATTACAATCACGACTGTGTGAGTTTCACGAGTGCGCGGTACTTGTTCGTATATAAGTATCATGAAACCACTCTACAAAGTATATGATACTTATATACCGCATGTGCAATAAAAGCAAATATACGATAACTGTTATGTTAAAAGGAAAAAACTCACCAAGACCTTGACGATTTTTATGTTTATCAAGTTCAGTTCGGTCATCAGCCCTTGGGCTTCGTTTAGTTTTTTGCCAACGGGGTCCACTAAATCGATGTTGCTGTTGAGGCCCGTCACGGATACTTGGAGGTTTTTCATGTTCTCGTCGATGTTGAGCTTATTGGGAGACGGGATCGACTGACTTCTAGGGACGTTGACGGACAACAAGTTCACTCTGTTGGTGTCCATTGACTTTTTGACAAACTGCAGTACTTTGGACACGTTATTTTTATTGACATCGAACACGTTACCCGATCCAACTGACGCTATGTTCTCGTAACTAGTGTCCGTTAAACTGCACACCCCCGTTCTCAAGACGACGACCTGTGTGGTACATTTTTCGCGTTTAGAGAATATTTTAGAAACAAATTAAACGCCGCGATACGCGAGTTTTAAGAGAAACCAATTATCGATTGTTATCGAATATACAAATTCTCAAATACATATATGTAGAGTATAAAAATTGTCGAATATGTTGTTCATTAGTAAGTAGGTGAAAAAAAATGACCGAAATTGAAAGGAAACCGTGACTTAATAATACGAAAACCAAAGTTTTACTAGTGTTAATTATTATAGCCTGCAGAATGTAATTTGTTTTGGATAAATCATAAAATTTCGATTCTAAAAATATTTAAAAACAAATCGTTAACTTGGTCCACGTTTGAATAAAGATAATAAAGAAGCTTCAACGTCAAACTGATTGTATTTTATTTACCCGATTGTTTTCATTTCGTAACAATAATATAATATTACGACGAAAACGACAATCAATCGATTATCGGTCGATAATTACCTGCGTTTGTTTTCTTTGGATTAACTCGAGGGCTTCGTTGACCAAATGCGAATCTTTGGGCGACGCGTCGGTGAACACGTACACGTACGAATTCGGCTTGACGATTTTCAACGCTTCTACCACTGCCGTTATACCCATTTCTTCGCAATCCCCGCCGCCGCTTATCTTTACGCGGTTCAGTTTGTCCAAAATGTCGGTCAGGTTAAATGTTTCCGTCACCGGTCCCACGCCTATTCCGACGAAAAACAATATTGTTATTAATTACGCGCCCGTCGTCGTTCTGGACGGGCGTTCGGAAAAAGGAAAATGCCCGTGCCGGACATCGCACTCGAGTTTTATAACGTCAACGCTAAACGATGCCCGTTGTTATGCGCGCACAGCACCGAACGAAGGTTCTCCGAAGGCTGCGAGCGAATTCACACGCGTAAACGGCTTTTATACCTTTTAATTAACTTTTCGACCAATTATTTCTAAAAGTGTTATTGTGCTGTGCGAAGTAATTTGCGCGCCGGTAATATTTTACGTTTTATTTCAAAAACGTAATTGGAAAAATTACGCTGTTTTTTTTTTTTTTTTATTTTCACACACAATTCCGGATCGAATTTGGTATGCGATTGCAGCTTATTTCGCATACCCGACTTTTAAACGCCGACGGAATCGCGAACATTCGCGACATTTTTGTAGTTAAAAAGTCGTATAAACTTTCAATTTTTTAATACGCCGCCGAGAAGCTTGAAAATATAACTCTGCTCGAGGTACGCCTCGTTCCAGTCCGACGACGGTGGGAAAAAAACGAAAAATAAATTCACCGGAAAGTCGCGATAATATTTTTCGACCGGCGAAACCTGCTTCCTCCTTTGTCGAAAAAAAAACTCAAATCAGTACCTGGATCGTTGAACGGCACGAAAACAAAGTGCTTGATGTCCGTGTCGTTCCTGTTCAGCACGTAGCTCATGATGCCCTCGGCGTGCGACTTCAACTGCTTGTAATCGTCGTGCATCGAACCGGTCGTGTCGAAGACGAACGCCAAGCTGCTGTACACGTCCTCGTGCGGATTCGCAACGGCGCCGTGCACTGCCAAGCAGCTCGCGATCAACAACGCCAACGGATTCATATTGCTTCGAACAACAAACGTTTTCGGGTCAGACACGAGTTCGATTACCCGATGACAAGGGTGGCCGATTCAAAGGGCCGAAATGTTGCGATTGACTTTCGATTGTGTCGACACACCTCGTGAATGTTCGTTACGGACGTAGTAGACGATACTTTTGATCGAATACGTTTTGCAAAATATTTAAAACACAACTGGACTTGGTTCAGTGTACCTACTGATTTTGAAAAATGTATTTGAATATTTAATTGAATGCTTTTGGAAAATATTGATGTTCGGACGTGCTTTATTTTTTCTAGACAAAAAATATTCAAATTTCGTTATGGTCTTGCCACCAATCACACTGCATCAATCACGTTGTGAATACATTTTTGGTAATGATACAGAAGTGATTGGATAATAATATGCAAACGCACTGAGAATAAATGGTAAGAGCGTTAAATCCAATTAAAAAACGGTATAACAAATAAGAAAGTATTTCGAATACTTTTGAAACAAAAGTACTCGAAAACGTCTGTACTCAAATACCCGCTACTACTAAATACAAAAATAGTAAGTAGTTCGAAGTAGTTTTTCAATACCGAGAAAAAATACTTTATTTGAATACTTTACCGAAGCTTATATTAAATTTTTTATTTTTTTTTTGTTGTTGCTACTTAAATGAAATAAGTACTGTATAATGTTATGTACTATGCATTTTATATAGAAATTTAATAAAGATAAAAAAAACAAAATTCGGAAGATCTTTCCGTTTAAGGTAAAATTTCTCAATTTTTTTGTGTTATAAAAACAAAGGTAAGAAAAGACTATTTGCTATCGACGCATCGGCCGCCCCCGTTCAGTAGGACATATCGAAGAATATGATTAATATTATAAGTAAGTGTTGAAAAATGAAAATAAACGACCCGAAACTCTGCCGGCCGAAATCTATCTATCTGTCCCGCCGACTGCACGCGACGTTTTCGCATTATTCGCCGCCGGCCGAAGAACAATAGGTCGATAAAATTGTAATTTCGAAAATATCGCACTGAAAATGCACCGAAAACGCTGCGGCCGCGTAATAGGTTAGTGAAATTATATAAAATATAATATTATGGCGCGCGCACCCGAGACGGAAAAAACGAACGAGGTAATTTCAAGAGATCTCTTTCCGCACAATTATCATATTTACATCGCCACGGCGGCGACCGTGTTTACGAACAACCGCGACGTACTAAAAAAAAAAAAAAAAAAAACGGTTACCTTTTATTTTATTTCCATTTAGCGACCCGTGTGTTAATTACCCACGTTTAATTAATCGGTTCGATTGTCTCGCACAATGGCGACGACGACGTTTGTACGGTCGTTTTAAACCTTTAGAAATACATTGATATTAATTAACTTTCTCGAAGAAAATAAAAATGCAATTTAAAACGATTTGTACGAATAAACAAACGGCGACGACGGTCTCAAACAAAATCGTAAAATACGCGCGCCGTGGCGAACACGGACGGTGTAATATTATTTTTTAACGCACAATATAATATAGGATTTCGCTTATTTTATTTCCGACCGATTTTACGGATTGTTTGAAAAGTATTTATGTAATTTTTTTCGTATTCGACCGTAGCGATAATATTTTAGCGCAAATATGTGAAATTAAAATCAACATGGTCTGTTGTGATAATATTATATTCGTATTTCGTTTCGTTGAAAATAGCTCATCGTCACTAGATAAACGAGAAAAATTCGTTATTTTTTAGTTAGTTTGACAATTATATTAAAATACTATTATGAAATTGTTCAACAATCGAATTTCCATTTGCGTATAAAGTGAACGAGTATAAAAAAAAAAAAAAAACGACGAGAAGAATAATTATTTGAAAAATCGAAAAGTCGTAGTTTTTAAAACTTAATATTGATAGAAACATATCTTGAGATATGTCGTCGATGGATTCAATTACGAATCGTCCACAACGCTTTTTAAATTTCTATTTCTAAAAAATTAAAAAAACTTTAGTCGTCATCGAAATGTTACATCGCAAAGCTTAAGATTCGCAAATGATTTTTCGTGCCGATTAATTTTATAGCAACATTTTTATGTTTGTTAAACGAATTCACACTAATTATTACATACTAGTAAACATAGTAAGAGTGTTTTTCCACGTAAAATGAATAAAATATGCGTTATGATAATGCGACGTGAAACGGTAGAACGTGAAAAAACACACGATGACTTATGACGCTTTCGCGAATAAAACCCGATGATTTTCAACGCTTTCGATTTTAACAGTCAAACAAACACACGGTGACATTAGACGGTGTAAAAGCAACGAGTCGACATATTTCACGCGCGCCGGAATAATAATGATGTATTATAATAATATTGTTAATCTTTTGTGTTTCGAATTACCAGAAACATAATATGACGAGTCCGGGATTTCATCGAACAGAGAACAATTCCACAAACGCCTCGGAAGTTTCTCTTAAAAACGAGCCGATATTTTTCGAAAATATATTATTTTATCATGATAAATAATCGCCATACCTTTTTTTTTCTTTTTTTTCTAAATATCGAGAGTTTTATTTTCCGAAAACGGTTTTGTCAAAAACAGACACGCCGTGAATCTTGTCGGGGTTAGAAATTTTCTAGTAGAATATACCTATCATAATGATAATATGTGCCATCGATTTAAATTTTATACACACGAAAAACCTTACTATCCTTACTTAAAAAAAAAAAAAAGTGTTTACGCGGAAAAAATAGGAAAATATGCAGAACCCCTGCTAAGAACATGAAAAAAAAAAAAATGAATTCATTTAATTTGTTTTCGTTTATTATAAGGTAACTTTTTTTTTTTTAATTTACTACTGCTGCTCGACACGTTTACCTAATGCGTTACATTCGTACAAATAAACTCGTAATCACTATATGTTAATAATATTGTTTTATTCGATTTTCAATCGGTTTAACGGTCAGGCCCTGCAATACTATTATTCATATTATGCAAAGACGTAAGTACTCGGGTATTACGATGAAATTTGATTAAAACAATATCATAAATAATTTTCGTTGGGTTTTTACGCTCTATAATGGTAAAATAATCATCAATAAAACATATAGCAGATGAGAAAAAAAGATAAATTTCAGAGACGGTTATTGTCGCCAGCGACTATTAAATATTATAATATTTACATAGGTAATTGTCGAATGTAAGTAAATCAACAATGATGAAAGTACGTACCGCTTTGGTGACAAATTGTTTCGCAAGTGTGAGAACAAATGATAATATGATTACCGATTGTAAAACAAACGGGCCTGATCTAAAATGATGGCGAGTGAACAATGTGATGACGTCGACAATGACAAAAATGTACGATATTGTTCTGAATGACTGAATAAAGAGCCCGCCACCAACAGCGATAATTTTTTTTTTGTTCATAAAACGGTCATACAAATAAAAAATTATACTCCGACGTGTAAACACATTTCGAAAAAAAAATTAATATTAAAACGCGAGCTTTTCCGTTGGTCTACTTACTTGTGGAAATTTCGTTTTAACAACAAACAATCTCTGTCGGACGACGACGGTTATTACGTTTACGCGGGCCAACGGCGAATACGAGCTACGGTTATGTTTCTTTTTCTCTATCCGTCTAAATCTATTTGTTGTTCTTCGGTGCCATGTTGGAAATCAAATGTCGCACGCAGTCGGACGGACGACGACAATCAACTAACGACACGGCACTGTGTGAAATCGCGTGTCGTTAATTATCATTAAGGTCAGTCGATTCGACGTGTGTATGATTTTTTTTTTTTTTCGCCGCAGTTCAAAGGTCGTGTGTGTTTCGTCGGCAAGTAGTTGTACACGGGTAGTATACATAATTATTCCATTCACCGATACACCTGCACGGTTTGTCAGTTTTTAAAAGTACACGCAGCTACGCCCCGAGTTAATGTGTTTATATTATAATCTGATTTCTATTCTCGTTTACACGTCAATCGGTGTTGTTTGCTGTCGGTTTTTTTCCCGACAAATTTCCTTTGACATTGTATTCCCACTGTCGCGCGCAATGCATTCGTACGGGGCGATTCGTTTGAGCGCCCAGACGTGTTCGTCCGACAGGACAAATTCGACGACAACAATATTGTCAATAAACGCGAAAAGCTTAATTATTCTCATCACAAAATATTATATTGTTTCACCCCATACGATTTGCGGTCGCAGATATTGATTATTACACCGGAAATAGCTTGTTATTAACGCCGCGTTCATCAACGTTTTCTCTAGACGTTTTCGTTCGCTCGGTTTGCTTTGGTCGAGGATTTTGATCAGTTGGCTTTTAGAATATTATATAATATTATGATATAACGCGAACGAAACAAAACCGCTCGAAGTTTTCGTCGAGATTTTCCTCGTTCGCGGCGCGCCCACTCTGTATGCAATTTTGCGCGACGTATAATTTAAAGGAGAGTCAATTTAATGTATACTAATTTTATTCCAAAAGTATAAACTCGATTATTTCAAAGTAAATGATTTCAATATTTCACGTCGCCCGACGAAAGTAAACAGGAAATACGTTCGAATTTGCATGACTCATGCATACAGCGCCGGCGGCGGCGGGCTTCGACGTGCGAAAATTTCGTTTCGTTTTTTTTCGAGCTCGATTTTGCATGTCAAACGAAACTCGAACGCACAGGCAATGGACGTAAGTGTCGCTGATAAACGCGCAGTTATTGTTGTGCGCGCGAATTTATAGTGTTTGAAATAACATCATTTTGATCGAAATCGAATTTTATTTTTTCAAACGTTTCTACACGATAACGCAAAGCTCGATAACGCTCGTGTTGCCACACGTTCGGCATTTTTAAATTGCGATCGACAACGTGATTGACAACGAAATTCATCCGTAAACGTTGCCAGTGTTGTCGTCAACCTGTAATATACCATAAATTATCGTCGAAATGCATGCGTATATCATATACGTGCATACCTACACAGGAAAGACTGAAAATTCAAACCAATTTATCAATGTTTTTTAAACCCTAATCTAATCGTGAAATGCGATGGACGTTTTTTAACCGACACTTTTGCGTTCGTACGTTATTAGTTTATCAAAAACCGTTTTCACAATGAAAAGTCCAAAATCACATATTTTCCGATCTAAAAACGTTTAAACAACATCAAATTACTATAACGTTACGTGGCTGCTTATTGGCACGATTGGCATCGGGTATAATTTAACGAGCTCGGTTTCAATATCTTCAAAAATTCTCTTAGTTATACATTTTTTTTTAATAGACCGACGAGTATCGTCGCGAATTACTACTGTAAACCACTAAACGCGATATTTTCCGCCGAGGAAATAAAATATTATATAACCATGTAATTTATGCCGTGGACCGCGGGCATTTATAGTTCTAGATGTCGGCCCTCCAGTAACTTCGAGTCCTCTGGTATATTATGTATTAAGTACGTCGGCATAGAGTTGGAAGATATCTAACGGAAGTTTTCGAAGTTCGCGCTCAAGTTTAGCCGAGCAGAGCGGCGGGGTCGCAATGTATTCCCAAGAGCGTCCGGCGTTTAAAGGGTGACATATTGTGCGATGACGTATCGCTTTCTACGATTCGTGTTTCATTCTTACGGCTATACGAATCCACGCGGTATTACTGTCTGCGACACGAGTTCGATTTTATTGGATAATAATTGAACTTGCGTATAGTTATTTTTTACTGTGATGCTTCGGGATCGTGTTTTTTTTTTTTTTCTGTAATCAACTAGAATTTACCCACTTGATAACGTTCAACAAACAAAAACAGGAAAAAACACTTAACAAATTAAAAACAACGACGTTTTATTCGGCGCGTCGTTACTTACATCGTCTGTCGTAGCTGTCGCACTCGTCCTTGAAGCTTCTTTCCTTGAATAGAACGCGGCCGTGGAATCGAATTGACGCGGGGTGCTCGGCGGACACGGGTTGTCTGATTATCCCGGCTCGGCGGTGACGCTTATATTATGTGGACGGTCACACCAGGATTTTCCTGGTTCTTCTGATTATATTTTTATAACGTTGTCTACCAACGCAGAGTCGTCTGCTCGGGCCAGGTTACATATTTTCCGGTTTTGGCAACAGATCACGGCGCGATATTTGTCATTTTACGACTTTCAAGTCTGATTTTTCCGAGAAGCGCGCTGAGCCGTATTATATTCGGAGTTCAAGACGTTCTCCTTGAACATATTCAAATTCGATGCATTCGTATGTTACTACACAATAATATTGTATATCGCTTACGTTTTGGAAACCACGCGATGTACGTTTTACTTGTATTTTTTGAAATCGACGCGTGCACTAGTACGGTATATCTAACCTATACCTACTAAATTGTAAAATTTACGCCGGTCAGGTTTTATTTAAATTTTTCCCGACGATTTATATAAATCGATCCGAGTGTAGACGTAATATATCATATTATACCCGTTTCTAATGAGATGAACTTATGTATAGGCCACGCGAGACGGCCTAAAAATGTATTTTTTTTATTTCGAATAGAAAATCTATTGGCAAATGATGTGTAATCGAATTGGAATCATCCGAATTATGAGAATAACGGAAAACGGAGTCGTCGTCGTCGTTATGGCGCGTTCGATCTTGGGCGCGCAGGATGTGCAGATTATACATACGTAATTTTCGTGGCACAAAGACAGGAAACGCGTGTCACACACGAGGTGCCGTGCACGACAGAGTAGGCATAAACGATACCGCGCGAACGCCGCGTGTCGTCGACGTGTTGTTATCGTCTTGCGACAAATTAATTAATTATTATTTCGCGGTTTCGACGACCGCGCCGGGAGCGGACGTGCGTGTGCAATAATCGCGATCGTTATTGGCGAGCGCGGAGAGGTGGGGACGGACGGACGTGTATGGAAATGTCCCGCGATGTGCCAAAATAATGTGCATAAATTATTATCGCGTGGATTAGACCTGCGCCCCCTTACAGCGGTCAAACTGCGAGACGTCGCGGCCGCCGAGTGTATACCGCGCGTTGGTATACGTATATTATGTAGACCGCGTGAACACGGTGCCGAATATTATTCCGACCGGCGAAAAATATTCATAACGGAAATCGATGAAATAAATAAAATAAATATCCGCCGCGCACTTTGCGCCGGATACGATGTATACAGTGTGTATATTTTAATCGACGAGTCGGTCGCTCCATCAATAAGCACGCCTCGTCGTTATCGTCGTGTTTTTTTTATTGACGTTATCGTTTGATATCGGGTTTGGTTTTTTTTCTCCTCGAAAGTTCGATTAGACGGCATAAAAAAACCGTCGCGGGTTTTCGCCGAAATATTATTTATTATTTCCAACGAAACTCCGGCGGCGCGGGTTATTAGATATTCAGCGAGAAATTCTTTGAAACGTATTTATATATTATTATGTTACGTACGTAACGATGTCATTTAAAACGTTCAAGTGCGCTCGCGGTGGTAATAGAAATACGAGTTATAGTATAGGAAATCGTATTTAGGTTAGTAAGGTGTACGTCGATTTTATTCGCGTTGTCAAGTGTGGTGGTTTTAAAAGAATTGGACGGTTTTAAGTGACGGCTAGTTTTTTTTTTTTTTTTTAGGACCTCGCACCGCGTATAAATATCATACCGAATAGAACCGCGAAATTTATTCAACGTTTCTCGAGGGATCGTACAGATAGGTTTTAAAATAAAAAAATATAAACGACGTATAAAGTATACTTAATGGATTACTCGATGTCGATTCCGTCGTTGAAAAAAAAAACAGTAAAATTATCCGTCGAACACAGTCCCTATAAAAAATCGTTTTTGCACTAGACACACGCTATATTACTACAATTCGTGTCGTTTTGAAAAAAGCAACAAAAAAAAAATGAATTTTCAACTTTTAATCGCTTTAATTCGGCATCTAACGGGTATTTATAACGAGGGTTTATATTTCGAATTAGAACGTTTACGTGAAATTCGGTACACGCCGCCGCGCCGTAGAAAACGTTGACAATTATACTGCAAAATACGAACTGTACCGAAATAATATTTACAAACGGCTTCCGAGGTAGAAATATTATGAAACCGATTCCTTTGAAAAATATTGCTCGGCGTAATTATGTTGTATATTATTTGATATACAACACGTAAGAGTATTTCGTTTTCAACGTTTGAGTTTATATTTTTATGTTTTCGTTATTTTCGGTTTACCGAGTGATATTTTTTAATAAAACACCGGCCACACTATTATAATAATTGTATCGCGCACACAACAAGTATGTTCCATAAGAGTATGTTTCCATATATATAAACACGCACACAAACGAAAGTTTTTCGAGAACTAAAAGAAAAAAAAATATACAAAGGGAACGATGTTGTGTTTAACAACGTCCCGAAAGAATGTGCGATTATAATAATTATTGTTAATTTTAAGTTTTTCTCGTGGACTTGTCGAGTTTTAATCGCGCCGTCGAGCAATAAAAACGCGTGCTCGAGCGTATATAAGTTAATAATAATTATGCCTATTGATAATGATATTATAGTCGAGTGTGTTGTTCGAAACGAGCGATTATCGAAAACACATAAACATTGTAATCGGTCGTTTCGAATTATATTATATAATTAATGTCGGCGGCTTACCTCCCGGAACAGCGGGCGTTAAATGTTTAAAACACTTCATTTCATTTTTCTCGCACTGACATCACCCGAGTACAACAATTCATCATAATAATCGAATGATCGAACGTTTTCGGCGACACTGCCCCAACTTGACGTGATCCGTGTACCTCGCAAAACAATTTTTTTTATAAATTAACGCGTACTCAATGTGCACGAGATGATATACTACTTACAATGTACTTGTGCGCGCGTTAAAACGCAACCGATCAGTTTATGTTCCGTCAAAGTGTCGAAATTCCATACTGCGCAATAAATATAGTGTCGTCTGCAAAGTCGATAAATTGATTTCGATCGTTTATCGATCACATTATCGAATCAAATCTACGAGACTACTGAAAAACTATCTATTATTTGCGGGCTCAGTTCGAACGCGTACGATAATCACGAAATATCAAAAATCTGTCGTGATACAAAAGTGTATGTTTTTTTCCCCCGTGCGTTTATTTATTTTCAAACAAATGGATGGGATCTTTTCAATGTTATTATTTTGTTTTTTCGGTAATATTATCGTCGACGTTTGACACTGACATTGGATATATTGTATGATCGTAAAATGTGTCCTTTTTTCCTATCCAAGTGGATCAGAGCTGGTGTTCACAGCGCCGCTGTTGTGAACGCACTGATTCACTTGTTTCCGACGTATTACGTTTTATACGTTTCGCGTCCGCCGCCCGCGTGGGCTTTTTGCGAGGAATTGCGTGCGCCGATCGCGTTTTCTCTTTGCTTTTGTTTCTTTGTTCACGGCTCATACGATAGACATTATATAGCCAATTAAAATATATTATCGATAATTAACGTTTCTTTTTTTCTTTTTTTTTTTTGATTTCGGAACGAACTTTTTTCTTTTTCGTTCGATCGACGGTAGATCACGACGACGATTATATTATTATAATATTATCGACGAATTAATATAGTTGGTTTTATTTATTTTTTTTGTATTAGAAATTTTAATGCTTCTTAATTTGAGTTTTTGTCGCTTTCGATCAGATCAATATGAAATAGATTTCGCTGTAATAGTTCTACCGTGATAAACAGCAGCTATAAAATATCAAAAAAAAAAAAATAATAAGAGTTACATTTTTATGGAGTGTATGGAATTTAATCGATCGATGTTTTTACGATTACTTACGTAAAAACAGTGAAAAGAATTGAATATTATTTTGTGTATATCGAGGAGAGTATGTTGAGCAAACCTCGTCAGACTTGAGTCGTGGATTTTCCCAGTTTTTATTTGTGCACGTCTACGCGCGATAATATTATCGTCCGAACCATTTTCTAAATAATTCTAAATACGATTATGCAAACAGTCTTACCTTGCACTACACTGTGACAGAGACGACAGTTTTTCGCTTGAAACCTATCCAACACAAAGATATAATTTTTTTTTTTCACATCGACATTGAATATATTATGTTAATATGCTATTATAAAATATAAAGTTTGACTTGTACGAGTATATTATATACCACAGCGGTCATTCGGGTTAGATTAGATTCGACAAGTCGGATTGTACAATGCAAAAGACTTCTAAACGTATTGTCAAACGTATGTCTAACGAAATGTGACCTTTTCATAAACTTAAAATTAAACGTCAAGTATAGTTTAGATGGTAGTTTTTAGAGGAATCGTTTCAATGGATTTTTATTTGCGATCGCGTACGAAATCATTGACGAAAAAAATAATCACGACCACTAACCTAACCGGATTCGAATTAAATAATAAATTCAAAATATTACAACTGGGGTAGTCTGTACAATATGACGCTTAAAATGCTTTTAACGAAAATAATTAATATGATGTGATGTGGGTGTCACAAGTAATCGAATAAAACATGAATTCCCGGACTTGGTATTTTAATATTTCACCAAGTATATTATAATTTTTTTAATTTTTTTAGAGAAATACTACCTAATTGAGGTGGTAAAATGTATTACTTACCTTATTTAATTGCACGTTTTCATAATTTGGAATTGAGTTATCTAGCTGTGTAAGAACTATACGTTTGTCTTGTATTTATTTCAACACTGTAGTCTACTACAAGCTTGAATAAAACCGGAAAAAATTAATTTCATTCATTTAAAAATCATATATTAATATATATATATAAAAAAAAAAAAACAACTTTCAGTCTTTTTTATCTTACAAAACAATTTCGCTCTGCGGTTTTGGGAAATATTTGAACACGAAATGACTAACGAAATACTTAATTGGTTACTTAACCTTAACCGTAGTATAATACGTTAATCAAACGTGAATTAACTATTTACAGTTTATACCCGAGACGGATTGTTTTCGTTTCAATGGTCCGCCAGTTCGCGTTCAACGGTCTCTTTGAAGTTTAAAGCGCTATTGGTTTAAAATAGCAAGTTAAAATAATCGGTTTTACGAAATAATACAATAATTTATGTTAATGAAATTATTAATATTTATGACCAATAAAATCGTTGCTCTGTAGAAATACATAAATCTATGGTCTGGGCGTAATATAGTTTATATAATATATTTCAGTTAACTGTAACGATCACCAAGAATAAATAAAAAATATTTAAAGTAGAAGACGTGTTTTGTTTCTTTTTTTCTAATTGTGCACTAAATCACAGCTGCCGTTTGCAAATATTAACATTTTGAAACAGTCCTGTATATTAACAACATCAGAAATAAACGTACACTATATTTGAAATATTCCTGAAAGCATCAAATAACATTCTTCTCCTCCGTGTCGAGTCCTTCGTTGAATTCTGTCGACATATTTTCGAAAATACGCGCACGGAAGTTAATTTTGCCGTATTGCGCGCGAGACGTAGACAAAGACAATAATATTACATCTTATAATATTTTCCAGCCGCTTGCCCCTTAGACCTCTTTTCATTAGACATTTTGCACGAAGCATATTTACGAAAAACAATAAAAACAACTACCGGAATAGTGAGAGGGAAAAAAAAACGACCTCGCGTTGTCTACGTATTCTGTTCAATTCGCATGGCCAATATTTTATCGACTCGAAACGATTTTGGTTCTCGTGTGTGTTCACGACGAGTGTGTTCCGAGATTAATCTTTACTCGACTTGATCCTCCTCCGATATTGTCGAGAGACACTTTGAACTCGGCGAGAATACGTGAGCGCGGATGTTTTCTTCAGCCGTCGTCGTAGGCTAATTAAGGGCCTACGCGTATCGCTGTCGACATTCTCAGACGTAACCCGTGTGATTTTAATTTCCTTTCGTAAAACGGAACGTTACAAAATGTCTAATACGACCCAAGGAACACATTCTGTACCTAATACCCACTAGAAAATGCAACCGTTTTAACGGACTAATAAGAGACGCGGACGAGTTGACGAAATAAATCGCGGTAAAGCGATCTCGACGAAACGACCCGTCAGACGTGATTCGATTCGATTTGTTTTTCTCCTGGTCGCGTCCGAGTTTTCTTTTTTCTCGACCCATTTTTTAAGCACGTTTTCGGGCACTTTTCGTGATTTTTTCCCCTTTGTAAAACACATCGAAAACTCAGCGTACGAAATCCCAAGATTTTCCGAGACTGCGGCGACGACGGGTCGCCCGCGGAAAACTTCGCCAAGTCGAACACCTCTACGTTACATAAACTATTTTAGTATCACATATAGACATAATATTTATATAAAGTTGTGCGCTCCCTCGACACGGGAATTTACCGCTACTAAATCTCACTTTGCATCTCGTCGGATTCAACGGCACACATAATCGACCCACACACACACACAGAGCAAATAATACATACACATATTATTATATCATATTATCATATAATATATTAACGTTATTTTATAAATAATAGGTCGACAGTGAGAAAATAATTTCACGCCGACTGGTACAAACACATTTATAATAAATAGGTTAGTAATAATTATAATAATATCGTACAGGCAGAGTACACACGAATATTAAATACTCACAGCGACGACGTACAAAACGATATTACACGAGTAAGTTGTGCGTCCGCGGTCCCTCGACACGGGAGTTTACAGCTACTATAAATATCTCACTTTGGATCTCGTCGAATTCAACGGCGGCGGCGCACACAGCGAATACATCACACACACACACACATATCGTAAATAATAAAATATTACATATTATTATTATCGTATAAAATAATAGGAAAACGATTTGACAGGTAATAATAGCGTTCGTATACAAACGAATAACAGGTAGTAACGGTAACAGGCAGAGTACGCGAATATTGAAATATTATATACTCTCGCAGTGTGATCGGCGACGTGCAAAACGGGTGGCGGCGCGAAGGACTTAATAAAACACTATATAGGCGGTCGTCGTCGTTATTGCAACGCGCCGACGGCGAGCACTTAACGCTAACATTTTTAAAAACTTTTTACGTCCACTATATTATTATATTATAACGTTGCGAAACATCGCGCCGAGCGGCGTCTAAACTACTTGGGGCGTGTGTAAGTCGTATAATGATTGCAGTCGGTACGTACGGCTCGGCCGAGTGTACGGCAGCAGCAGGTGTATGGGGGGGGGGGACTCGACGACGTGTTGTTTTTCCCCTATTTTTCCAAAAACGCGTCGTATCCGACGACGACAACTGCACTGTCTGGGATGAAATCCGATAACGCGCGTCACACACGTGCCATCGATTTTCAACCAAACATCGACTCCGCAATATTGTACACGTGTATTTATTTTATTCTCTAGTCTATGACGGACATATTAATATAAACACGCGTCCGATTAAGATTACGTCCACTTTGTGGTCGGTATGTATAACATATTATTATTATTATTATTATACGATTAGAGGCGACGCGAATAATAACATTGATAAATTAATACATTTTTGTAAATGATTATTTTAATAATTATATATTTGGAATAACAATCACAAAAACACGTAACGTAATGATAATAATATTACCAGAGTAAGATATTATCTTTAAGGATTTCGACTCGAAACTGTGATCGATTCTGTGAATTAAATAATATTTAAAAACCGGTAGGTATGTACGATTTTAAAAAAGAAATCGATTCGATATTTTCAAAACACCCCGGATAACGATCGAACTCCCGCGAGAAGTCGAACGAAAAAAATGTAATTTTCTATATTACGTATTATAAAGCGATAATTTTGAAAGTTATCAATCACACATCGATTCGACACGTTTCGTTGGTAGTTAGGTAGGTATAAGTATCGACTGGCATGATGCGTTATCGATCATTTCGATAATAATATAATTTTGCGTCGTTTTGATATGAACAAGTGTCTTAAATATTAAAAATATAATATGATTTGTTTGAGAAAACACTTAAGTATTATGTACACGATACGACCACAATTTATTAGCAAACGGTGGCCGATGAATATGAATTTGTCCCCGCTTTGACCCCTCGTTCGCGAAATACCCGTAACGATGAACGTAAATTAATAATTACAAACGATCGATAAATGAAAATCAACAATTACACACATTTACGCGTATATTATTTTTAAAAAACAAATTGGTGTGTTAAATTTTGAATTCGTCTTGAATTTGTTTGTTTTACCGCGACGGTCGTTATTCCGTTCGACGTCCGTCGTTGACTCGCAGTCGAATACCGAACGAGAAAGAATAAAAAAATAAAGAACGAAAAAATTACCTTGAGAAAACGGCAGACGTTCGATTATAACGAGGCATTTAACCGTACGATTCAATATATGATTCGCGTTTAACAAAATCGGAGAGTTGGAAAGTCCGAATATTTCAAGTATCGGGACCGGAATAATTCCGATCCGATTTAAAACCCGACGCAAAATGTACCCAAACAAATCTAATCCCCACTGATATTCACAAACGATTATTTATTCTCAGTTTCGTTCAGATTCTAATATTTCGCACTCGTCTGTAGTTGAACTTTTCTTTAATTCTTTATCGCTCGCACTCCTCACGTGTTGATCTTTTAAAAAAAAAAAAACGCAATTCTAAACATAATATGTTTTTCTGAAATTTTCTATCGGTCTAACGGTATTATATCGAGAATAGTTTGCCACAATTGTGACAATAAAGCGGGTGTTTTTAGGCGATGTTTTGTGATCATAACGCGTCTATTATTATATTTTTAAATAGTTCGAAAATAGATTTGGCCGCTCTTTGACGATTTTTTTCAGAAACATCGACAGCGACTGAAAAATAAAATAATAGACGACCTAGTTAGTCATTGTCTTTTCACAATAGCCTAAACGGTTCAATAAATAATTTCTTCGTTTTTCTCTTTTTTTTTTTCAGCACTGACATTTGCTACAACAAATAATAAAAATGTTAGTCCAAAGTTATTTTATAAATATAAATTATGTAAATTATTATCCTCACGAGTTATATTCAATATACTAAATCAGACGGAAAAGTTTCGGCTCCACGGAAAACTTAATAAATCCAAATTCATAACATAAAAAAAGAAAAAAAAAACCAATTTGAAAATGTTAAATTTGATATTATACTTTTAACGAGGTTGGGAAAAGTGTATTTTAAAAATATAGTTATTAAGTGTTTTTTTTTTTTTTTTTTTTTAACTCGAAAAGTTTGTGCGCCGTATAAAATC
Source organism: Drepanosiphum platanoidis (assembly GCA_948098885.1). Classification (NCBI taxonomy): domain Eukaryota; kingdom Metazoa; phylum Arthropoda; class Insecta; order Hemiptera; family Aphididae; genus Drepanosiphum; species Drepanosiphum platanoidis. Next base: position 4,660,170 of record OX402533.1, read on the forward strand.
TGTCTCCTTAATTAATTTAAAAAAAAACGTGTATTTCGAAAAAAAAAAAAAAAAAAACGAAAGAAAAGTCGATTTCGGCGCAGACACTCGATCGCATTGAAGTGCGTCGTTTTTTTTTTTTTAAATCGGTTTGTTTTAGCCTTGATTTGAATATTATGTCGAGAATTCGAACGCCCTCGGTTCGTATAAGCCAAAAAAATAGCGTACGAGATTTGAGAACGGAAACGTCGATGAAGTAAACGCGCGTCGCCCATTTCATACAATCTCATTGCATATTGTTCGACATCGGTAAAATCCCAAAAGGCCCCTTTGGTCCGATCCCTGCGCGATTGGCCAGGAAAAGGATTCTTTTCTTCCGTTTCGTCCTCGCCGCAAACACGTCCCCGGGCAGTAGACGAGCTACCACACTGTCGCCGCCGCGCCGTTGACTTTCGGCGCACATCGACTACTTTACCCGCTTCGACGTCGACTGATTTAAACAAATCGCGTCGTCGTCGTCCCGTGAAATCGCTCGCCGATGTTTTTACGAAAAAAAAGAAACCAGTTTAATCATAATAATACGCCTATCGTGTTTTCGCGCCGCGTTTCACGGTCGTATTATTTATTAGAAATACGCGACGTTATTTTATCGTCATGCGAAAAAAGAAAAGAACACGAGTTCAAATACCAATTAAAGACGTAAAATGCTTTTTTTATTCTATTTTTTTTTTTTTTTTTTTAATTTTGACCCCGGGCCGTAGCGTAATTTATTACCGATAACAGAACTTCCACGAAGGAAATAGTGTTAAACAACGTCGCATTATTACGGGGAGGTTATGTCGGACGATTCGCGAAAACGAAGAGAGAAAAAAATAAAATAAACCGTAGTAGGTCGGCGAATATTATAATAATATTGTGTAAATCATGTTTTATATTATACCTTGTGAAACGTTATTTAGCGCTTTGTACGCGCCCGCACGCATTCGTCGCACGCACACGCGGGGGGGTCATTAAAATAATCATTATTTACAATAATAAAATCGTAAAACATTAAAGTCGAACGACTCGTGCGTGCAGAATGCATTCTTCCTGTCCCCGAGTTTAAAGTGTATATTATAATAATAATTATTATAAACGTATTATGATGGTATTGTTATTATTTCGATTCGCGTTATTGATTACGTTCGTTGGACATTATAGGACGCGTATATTCGGAGTGCTAGATTATCGTGTAAAATCGAACGAAAGAAAATTAGTTACGAAAGATTTGGTTACCAATATAATATCTACTGAAACATTTTCAAACGCTGTTAGACTTAATATTTAAAAATTATAGAGGGTACCATCACTGGATGATTTCCCTCATCATGTGCCTCATGTTATTTTATTTATATGTATATTGTGTTATATCGATTATCTGTTTTGCTTATTGTGTCTAAACACAGATTGTAAATTTTCTAAACAATAAAAAAAAAAAAAAGACTTAATATTCGTCGTACGTTTCGGTTCCAAAAGTCTACTCTCCGGTTTGATTTTTAAATCTAAAGAAACAATTCGCACGGCAACAATGCATTTTCGTTTTATAGATTTTTACACACACACAAAAAGCACCGAAACTGAAAAATAATAATTTACTCTGTAAGTATACGAATGAAACGCGAATTTGTGCGCGAGCGATCCGATTTTTCACGCGACAAAATACAAAGACTAAAAGAGGACTGCGAGCGACACTGTTTTTCCTGCCAAACGTTTTTCGATTGCAAAAAAAAAACAAAACTAAAATTACTCACGATAATTTATTTCCACGTAACTCGCGTTCGACTATAATATATGCGTCAGAGTGTTTCGTTTTAAAATAAATTATTCGATCGTTTATTCATTCTCCATGTGTTTTTGTTATTCATTTTCTATTTTATCGATCGCAAGAATTAAAAGAAAAAACCGCGGGCGCTCATTCGTGGGAGGGGGAGCAAAGGGGGGGGGGACACGTCCCCCTTGGAAAATGAATTTGTGGGCACGACCGCCGAGAAAAGATCGCGCGGGTCTCTCGGAACGAAATAAAAAAAAAAATCGATAAGGGCTCGACGAGGCGTCAAAGGCGAGGGGACGGGGAAGAACGCTCGCGTGAGTACCGGTGTGCGAACGACACCGGAACTCACTACCTGTTTTCGTCCGGACGCGGACGCGCGGCGGTCAACAGCCGTTTCAACAGTGGCCGTTCTGTGGTCCGGTTGCCGCCGCGGACGCCGTCCAGGCGCCGGCCGGCCGTCCAATCGATCCGGCCGCCGAAAGCGGACGCCGCGGTCTGCCACTGTTGCTGTGGACGCCGCTGCTGCTGCTCCTCCTCGCCGCCGCCGCCGCCGCCGCCGTCGTCGTACCGGCCGGCCGTCCAGTCTGTCCGGTCGAACGCGGCCGCGGTGCGAACGGTGGCCGCGGCCGCCGCCGTCGTCTGCTGCTGCTGCTGGTGCCGGTGGTCCGCGGTCGCGTTGGCCGCGGTCCGGTTGTCGTAGTCCATGTGCCCCGGGTCGCCGCGGGGCGGCCACCCTTATGCCCTGCCGTAGCGGTTGACCACGCAGTACACCATCAGGCTGAGCAGGAACACGCCGGCCACGGCGACGAACTTGGAACACGCCTCGAAGTCGTCCTGGCTGGTGTCGTTGATGGCGGCGCGCAGCTGCTCCTGCCGGCGCCGCGTGGCCAGCTTGCGCGCCAGCTCCGGGAACGCCAGGCTCTGCGTGAACGTCAGCTTGTGCAGCGAGTCGGACAGGCTGTGCATGCCCACGCTGCCGCGGGTGGCCATGCGCGCGTCCGCGAACTCCGGGTCCGTCGCGTCCGAGTACCGTCCGGTCCACGTCGAGCTCCGGCGCCGGCCCCACGCGCCGCCGCACGGCGCCTGACGGTGCCCGGAGCCCGCCGTCCCGGGCGCGCTCATCAGCGACGACGCGTCCGACGACGAGGTCCTCGACAGGTTGCCGCCGGCCACCGCCACGTCCGAATAGTCGTTGTCCTGTCGGCACAAACACTTTATACGTTATTATATCGTTTATTATACAGTATTCGTATTATACAGTAGAGTCTCGCTAATCCGGACTAGATGGGACTCCGGATTAAACGGAATGGCGTTTTTTTCAACTTACAAATAAATATTTTTCAAAAAAAAAACAAACACCTTATTTATACAAATTCAAAATGTATTGATTTACAATTTTACATTACACATTATATTTATTAGTTTATTACATATTATGTACCTATATATCAATACAACTTTATAGAAAATTAAAGAAAATAAGATTTTTTTGTTTTAATGAGGATTGACGTAATTTTAAAATAAATAATTTTTCTACATGTATATATAATGTGTCCGGATTAGCGAGACTCTACTGTATTTAATTATCGAATAGAATATGTTTATCGTACGTCAATTTATAATCGAAACCGTCGATAAAATAGCGATTGTAATATTTTGTTATTATTTATGAGTTTAATTAACCGTTAAATATGAATATAATTACTTAATTTATTTTCTATTTTTTATCGATTGTAATATATTTTTGTCAAAATATTATTAAATATATATAAAATCATCATCGGGTGTGAATCGAAACCGGTCGTGACTTTTTTGCACTCTTACATAATATAATACTCAAGGCAAGACCTTTATTTTATTATCGTTTAAATATATTTAATAGTTAGTATTTAATAATATTTTGTTATCATTCATGATTATTAACCATTAAATATAACTATTTTGTTTGTTTATTTTCTATTTTTTTTTTATATAATAATATTGACTTCGGGTCGCGCGCAAAAAACATCGAGTTACACGCGTTACGCATATACGTAAATCCGCGACTAGTCGAAACAATCGAGCACGAGTCTATCGAATTAAGCGTTTATAAATATAATGGTAGATTGAAAAACTCACGCTCGGTGGTGTCGTCGGAAACGTCATCGGCCAGCGGGCGGCAGTCGTGGGCGGTCCCGGTCTAGTGATAGTGTTGTGTGACGTTTTCAAACAATTATTATCGTTTTTATTTTCCCCTTTCGAACATCGCGACGCGTGCCCACTCGCTCTATAGGCGGTACGCGCATATTTTTCCGACTTCGCCGTGCGCGTTTTTCGCGCGAATAATTTCGGCGTCGAGTTACAACGCGCGCGTGGGCAAAAGGGGCATTTGTAAATTGCCACGCGCCCGCAAACGCCGTTACTCCTATTACTCTAACGAGCTCGACGCCGCGCCGTCGTTGAATATAAATCGTGTAATAATATCGATATCGGGTCGTCGTCGTTAACAGTGAAATGTTACGATGTTTCGGTCGTGACTTTAGTCACGGGGCCCCAGAAACGAGGGCCTGAAAGACGGACAGTATACGCGCGCACGACAGCGCGTCCGTCTATTCATAACGTACGCGTAAAGTCATCCATTGTGGTCGTGTGAACGATAAAGAAAAGAAAAATATTACAAACCGTATTTTTTCATAATTATTTTTATCGATCCGAGTTTTAATTTCACGACTGTGTGTAAACGTTGAATATAAATATCACAATACGAGAGGAGTGAACGACGACGTTAAGGCAAAGAAAAAAAATGAACATTTTTCGGTGAACGAAAAAACGATAACCAACATAATATTATATAACGTGCGCTAATTTTTAACCGCATCGATTTATTTCCGCGCGTATGATATTGTACCAAAAGGAATTACTCGTTTTCATTTGTCGTTATTATTATTATTCAGACCGTCTGCCGATCAAATCGTAAATGCGGATTCAAAGAAAAAAAGTATCGCAAACCAGCCGTACACTCTCAAACGGTTTTTCCCCCTCTCATAAGTTCACAACAATAATATTATAATATAGTATTATAGCGCGTACCGACTCGCGATAAACATATTGTTTTTTTTTTTTTTTTCGAACTAAATAAGAACCGCCGACGGAGAACATAACAATAAACGGTAAACAATATTAGCGCTCCGATCGATATCGGGTTTTCGTTGCGATAACAATTACGGGCGCGACGAAGTTATAAAATGAAAAAATATATTATAGAATACGTTTTTCGACGACGCGAACGCTCTTCCTCCGTTTACCGGATTCGTTATTATCAATTATTTTTTTTCACCGTCGTCGTCGTCGGAAATAACGAGTGTCGCGTACGTACCGTTCGTAATAACGACGCGTTCCCGAGTTTAATTAACTCGAAGAGCTATTGTTGCGGTGTATGACAATAATAATATTATAAACCCGATGCTCTCCTCCCGCGCGACGACGCGGCGCGTTGTCAATTGATAGGTAGAGTCGAATGATCGAAATTAAGGACGTGCGCCGCGACGAAGGACGAGGACGGGTAGGTAAAGGAGACGCCCACCCCGAAACGTCGTCATCGTTAGCGTATGATATTATCCATACACTTTATTAACTGTATAGACGTACTGCGTACGATTTCGAGAAATATGGTTTCTATATTTTGTACGCGAACAAAGTTAAACATTATACTTATTATGCTCGACCCGCCTCTGCGAATAAGAATAAAAATACCATCGCACGCCCTCCATACCTATGTACGATTATTATTACAAGGACTCGGATTTCAGTGTATTTGCATGTTTTTTCCCGAAATAATTGACGCGATGCTTTCGCAAAATACAAATGTGTTTCGACGGACTTTTTTCGGGGTATTATTTTCGTTTTGCCATTTTTTTTTTTTTTTTACTTTTTCGGGGCATCATTGTTATTATTACTGTTTTTTTTCCTAATTCGTTGTAATCTGTTTATAGTACCTATAATATTACGTAAGTATACTATTTTGTTCAACTGTTTGGTTTTTTTTTTTCATCGAGCGTTGAGATTGTTTTCCACGTGGTCCACAATGCACATTTGTCTTGAATACAATTGAAACAAATCAGTTAATACACCATGTATATACGTATAATATATATTGTTGAATTTTGAAAGTAAAAGTTTCACTCTTTAAATTGTAGTTTTCGGTTTTTTCCCATCACTGTCAGAACGTAGAAGCTCGAGCCCGAATAATTACTATAACAGTAAACGACGACATCGATCGCGGACAAAACGACCGCGTGAACACGCATTTCCGAGTATAAAGTCGCATTCGGAAACTATTCGGCCCCGAACACGCGTTGTGTGGACGAGATATACAGACGAGTGGTCCACTATAAGAGCGGCGGTTTTGAAATCAAAAGCGATATTACTCGATTCGTCGGGTCGAAAAACACTTCTGAGCGGAGAGCTTGATTCATTATACGTTTGGAATAATACATTCGACCGCAAACGAGCAATATCGGCTAGTACCAATTAATTTTAGTAATCCTATCCCTCTGTTATCCTACCATCGTTGAATTTTCAAACATATAATTATAAGGCGGAACAATTTTTCAAAATGAAACGTTTTCAATCGTACTCAATTACAACGAGTACGATTTATATATTATACGTATGTTTATATTGAACATGTTAAACAATTTTAGTTTCAGAGGTCGTAATGTTAAAAAATCCGCCAATAAAAGTACAAAAAAAAAACGAAAACGATTCCGAACGAAAGAGGTGGGATGAATTATTAGTATCGGAAAGTTGGCAGATTTTCGTGCTTTTATAGGATTTCATCGAATATAATATGTTCGGTGAATACTCCAGGAGCTCTGCGGTTATTGATTTTTATTTCACATCGGTCGTTAACAAAGTCGGCCTACCTCAACCGCGCGGTTCTCGTGTTCAGGTCTGGTTGAATTTGTTCTCTCGAGCAAACGGTATTCGAAATCTCGTCATAACAATGCGCCGAAATGAAATAACTCGAAATCGGAAGACGCCAGCGTTGTTTATATTTTTATACCGCGTTTTCGAAAACACCGACTTTACCGACGCATTTCCAATGTATAACGTGTGCGTTATATGTTTCAACACACGCGCTAGAATATTTTCCGATATCGAAAAATCTATAAAACTTATACAATATTGAATAGTACCGAGATACGTGTGTTTGTTTTTTTTTTTTCCACCAAGCCTTAAGGTCTCAAATCCATTGATCAATAAGTCATGTTATCCGTATCGGGGGGGGGGGGGGAGGACGGTCGTCCAGAATTCCAATGCGACTGATACAATTATATTTTCATAATTTAATAGTTGGCTATACATACGTCCGACGTAAAAGTCACGCGTATGTCGCATTAAAAATATTATTTTATTATTCGACGTCGTTACTGCGGGCTCGCGTTTTATTTTTATCGCGCAGACAATGAGTATTATTATATTTATTATAAAACCTCTAACCGACTGCGGGATAACGACCGTGTCGTATTATTTCGTTGCGATTTTATTGTAATAATAAAATATTATTTCGTCCGGGGCACCACTCGTTATTACAAAATAACATACTGCCCGGACGATACGCGGCGAACGGCTACTTACTACTGGGTTTTCGGAGGGAAAGATTTTCGGAAGGCAAGTCGACATTTTTCAAATACATCCTCTCGTCGACGGAGAAAAAAATCCACGCTCGTTTGTAGCTTTTTTTTCTTCTTTTTTTTTTTCGTTTTGTTTTCGATAAATCGAGCGATAGTTTTTTAATTAAATTATCGCGCGTAGTTAATTTAATTCGTTTTGGTTTTTTTTTTTTTTTCTGATCGTGGCTATTTTTTTTTTTTATTTATATCAAAACTTTAAAATCGTTTCGCACAGTTTTATTTCGACGCAAGCCCGACGAAACTTTGCAAAACGATCTTGAAAATTACCGAAATCGTCAACGACGACAATAATAATTGTTTCGGGTATTGTGTTATTATTCGTTCGGGCAATGGAAAAAAAGTAAATATTGAAATTTAATTTCAATAACACGTGCTGCTACCGCCATCTCTGTGGAGATGACAAAAATTGATTATTTATTCGCCGCGACGCAATTTATAATACTCGTATTACCGGAAAACAATGACGTCCCCTCAAATAATCTGCTTGAAAACTCGTCGACATCAATGATTCCTCATCGTCGTTATTCAAGTCGACGACTATAACTATTACTACCTATTGGGAACACAACAAGACATTAAGTTTCGTATTTTTTTTTTTATTTATTTTAACTTTACTTTTTTTTTTCAATACGACGCGCCGTAACATTTTTTTTTTTTTATTTTTATTTCAATTCGCATTACCGTTTCCGAAATACGATCCGATCGACGACGTGTTCTTTGGCCATATATACGAGTATATTCGTACTTATAATTTTACGGTTGCAAGTGTACATAAAATCGTTATCGTTTTCTTCGATCGACCTCGTCGTCTTATTTCGACGGTTCCGAGCAAATTCGTCACGTAAAAATAACAAAAAAAAAAATTAGGTACCCATGTCGGAAGCCACACCACGATCGTTGCAGACACTATCAATTAAAATGTTTGGATAATTCATTTACGAGTTATCTATGTTTGAATTGCGCGGCTCGACCGTCATTAAACACAACGCAAACGCAATATAATATGTCATTCGCTCGTAAACGATAATTATATTGAGCGCCAAGTGAAAACGCAAACGACAGTCGAAATAATAATATTTACGGCGAATGTTTTAAAAGTGAAATAAAATTGGCAACGAATTGAAAATTCAAATTTGTTTAAAACGACAGCGACAGTAATCAAATTACGTATTTAACTAACATTTTACAATATTTTTTATGCGTTGTATATATATATATATATATATCTATTTTTATCTTTTCGTGTCGATTCTTCGTATATAAACGAGTAATATTGTTTTGTCGATGATGCGCGAACACGCCACCGAGCTCGTTTAAAAGAGTATGAAAATCATTAAAAAGTATTTTTTTAAACTCGCGAAAACTAGCGTCGATTTTATTCTTCTTTAATTTTATTGGACCGATTATTATAATATAATTTATACTATAATCTTATGTTTTGAAATAATCGAAACGAGACGAACGAATTTGAACGCGATAAAAGTAGGATATGTCGGTTTTAGATCTCGCAAAACGGAGTATTTGTTTTCGCGTTCACCGCGGGACGGTAGAAATGACGTTTACGACCGTCGCCGATCCGTTCTCAAAACGATTCCGTTTTTATTTATATTTTTTTTTTGAATTTCGGCGAAACACGTTTTCCAGACGAAGCTCCTCGTTCACCTACTCGCACTGGCGCCACGCGGGTAGTATTGTCATCGCCCCCCCATTGAATTATTGTACGCGATCGTCAAACCTTTCGACGACGACGTCAAATCACATATCGATATTATTGTTATCGCCAGCGTCACGACGACGACGGCGGCGGGTAAATCGTTACGGTCGCGACGGGTTTAATCGTAAATTAAACACACTACGGCAGTGTCTTAAAACCGTCGTCGGCGCAACGATAATAATATCTTCGGGTTTGTAATCGCGTTTGCCCGTCGTCGTCGTCGCTAACGATCCTCTAACCTACGACTGCCGCGTGATATTTTTTCGTGTGACAGGACCCGTCGAGGTCCTGGAGCAAGTGCCCCCGCGTTTTCTCTGCCCTCGGGACGGCGCTGGTTGTGTGTACTCTGGCAGTCGGTTTTCTCGCGAACACGGCGCGGGGTGGTCTTCTCTCTCGTCGCCGTCGTTTTCGCGATATTTCAGGACGCGCAGTAATCCGGATTCGCGATTCGGGCGGTCGAGCGGCGCGACGTCGAAAATAACTCGTCGCGGTCTGAACAAACACGGCGTCGTGACGTTATTAACGCTCGTCGCCCCCTATCCTATCCGTCCGGGGCCGGGTCGTTTGACGTCGTTCCGTTTGAGAACGTTCATCATCCCTCCGCGAGACGCCCGGACACGAAATCCGAGCGCATTCGGCGAAAGTCACGAAGTCGCCGTGAAAAAAAAAAACGCCGTTCGGTCGCGTTTTCATACACGCATAACACCGGCGCGTGTTGATTTTGAATCGGCCGATCGGAAGCGTCGCGACGATCGTTTTCAATTTGTTCTGTTTAAATTGAATCTGCTATTTTCGAAAACCGACGAGAAGCCAATCGTCCGGCTTACACCGCACCTAACCCGGGGAATCGTCGCGTCCGCGATTTCTCGTTTTGTGTAAATATTTGGACGGGGATAGACGCTAAACCTCCAAACTCTGCGGCAAAACGAGCGGAGCGTCCAGAGACCCATCTGGTTTTTCGCGAAACGCCCAACGCGATCTCCTCTTTCTCTCTCTGTTCGCGAGGAATTTAATAAATTCCAAACGTCTATACCGTTTCCGTTTTACGTCACTGCCAGGATTACTCTACCGAGCCGCACGCTGTGTGTGTCATGGCAAATTTACCTTCCTACTCTTTGTTCCGAACAACTACGCAAACATACAAAATGTATTTATTGGCATCCTCCGCCACAAGGTTTCCCTCTTCGTGCCATTCTTTCTGTTCGCGTTATCCGTTTTCGATCTCGGCGCGTTATTCTTTTTACCATACTTAAATGGTAAAATAGCGTTTCGATATTGTTTTCAACTACATCCCGCGTGAGCACACGCGTGCACACTCCTAACCGTTCGACGCGTAAATAATAAAATTTAAAACGTTTCGAAAAAATACGAGCTTATAGAATAATATAATAAACCATGTACGATATCGATTGTAAAATTATGTTTGAAATGTTATTACAGTAATTAGGTAGGTACGCGATATGTGTTGTAAAATTATGTTTTCGCGTTAAAATAAAATTTATATTAGGTTTATGTGTTCGTAAAATGTTTTTTTTTTTTTTTTTTTATGATTAAAAAAAGAATCGAACGAATAAAACACTACGTTTTAATGTATTTATAAAATTTATGGCGCGGTTGAAGCCCGGCGGACAGTTTGAAGGTTTGCCGATTATACCTGTAACGCTCGCTGAACGGTACTAGGAAATGTTTTTTTGACTTCAAACGCGTATAACCTGCAGGATCTAAACAGCCGTAATCGTATCGGTCAAATCTGAATATATATATATATATATATATATATATAATATGTTTCGTGTCTAAAAAGTTATTGAAAATGTCGTATTTATTGAATTTATATTTCATTTTTTTTTTCCCCGTAATATTTATTACTACTAATAAAAACCGTTTATAATATACTTTTGGTATCGATGCGAATAAAATGCGTTTGAAAAGTTTAATTATTGTTGAATTCAGTTTACGGCCGAAATACGCGCGTCCCGGAACGAACGTCAAAATTGAAATGGCTGAAAAATTAAAACGATCGCCGACTTTGACGGATCTGAGTTTCGTCCTGCAGGATTTGTCAATATAGACGTTGTTCAACTGACCGTGCGCAGAGATCGACTGGCGATCGGACTCGGACAGTGATAAATGATTGTAGTGCTGCGGCGCAATCGAGCGCGGAAAAGGAAAAATTCGCAGGAAGCTAATGCGCTGGAAGTTTCGACGAAAGTAGATATGCGAGGTCTCGTTGAGAGATATTATCTTAAATTACAATTTGGTTCTATTTACTCGATAGGACCTTTGAACGTCGAAACGCTCGTTTTCTCTTCGTCGTCGCACCACCCGCCTATAATATTAAACCGTACAATTAAATCTCGAAATCGTTTGAAATCCTATACGCGACAACTGTATTTTTTTCCCCAGTCGTTTATCCGAACACGACAACAACAATAATAATAATGCGATTTTTTTTTTTTTTTAACTACGCGCAATCGTCGCGACGACGTTTACGTTTATCGTTATTGGACTCGCGTTTACCCCCCCCCCTCCCCTGTCCTATGCCAAACAAAGGTACGCATTATTTTGTCGAGAGTTTTCTTTTTTTACAATTATTCTTGACGACGCGTACGACGGCACACGGTTTTTATTAAGGTCCGTAGGTGCTTTGCAAAAACGATCGTGACGACGCGACGAACGAACGCAGTCGATAGCTTGGTCCGTATTAACGACTCGATAAAACTCTGTTCGATATACATACCGTTGTCGTTCGGTTTGGAAGTACAGTTTGTTAACATTGTAGTCGAGGAAGTTTGTCTATTAGGCTATTATTCGGTCGTATGTGATTTTGCATTAGAACTAGTGTTTTTCATTAACCTTAGGAGAATAATAAAAAAAAAAAAAATAAATAAAAAATCTAATACAATGGCGCATAATTTAAGCTCGGCCGATTAACATAAACTCGACGCGGCGAGTGTTTCTAAACTCATAATGAAACTACATGTGCGCGGGCTATTGTTAACGCGTAAAAACTTTACAGTTACACGAAACCACTACTATTCGTCGCTGTAATATTATGTATAGTGCATATAATATTACGATGGAAGATTTCACCGAGTCTTTTTTTTAAAAAATGTTTTCCCCATTCGCCCGATACGAAATCGTCCCGACGAAATCGCTCGACACAAATATTATACGCGCGAATCGACATCTGTATTCGAGACCCCGTATTTCTTTTTCGTTTTTTATTTTTATTTCTCACACTAAGCGCAAAAACGCGTATTTTATTTATAGCTCGTAAGTTTTCATATTTACGACACGGAGGCAGAAGTTTAAATTGTTTTCCGATTGTTTTGGTCTTAACAGAATAGTTTATAATATTAACCGAGTAGTTTTAATGAGTTGCGCTTTGTTATTATTGGAGTAAAAAAAAAAAAAATAAAAATAAATGAATATAAAAACGATTGCGTATAATAATACGTATATATATAAGACGCTATTATTTCAGTTTCTAATAATATTCCCGTAGCGTAAGTACTGAAATGTTAAAATCGCGGGTCGCGGGAGACGCGAGGTGGGTAAAAGTGTAGTCTCGTAAAACATGTTTAGTAACGAGAAACCGGGTCATGTTAAATATTTAACGCTGCAACTCCTTCGCGTATAATATAATGCGTCGGTGCATGAAATTACATTATCAATTTGGAAACGCGTTTAGAAAAAAAACGGCCACATATTCGGATAGGAATAATTGAAAAACGATACGGTACAAACGAACGACATACACGTGTGTGTGTGTGTGTGTGTGAGTTTTATTCGTAAGACTTTTTAAGGACGACAATTTCGATTGTATTTTATATATCCTTTGGTTTAGCACTCGGCGGGTAGTTACTTATAAAATCGAATTTCATGAAAATATTTTAAATTCACGTCATATCGTTTCGAGAAAAAAAAAACCCCCACTCTCATTCCAAGGCCCGACGACTTCTTTTATATACTCGTGGAAAAGTTTAAGATTATTTTTAAAGAATTTCCCCTATCGAATTCAAAGTCGCTGCTTACCGTAAAAAAATTATCGAGACCCGTTCGCACATTATCGTCATATTTTACCTTCGTAAATTCGTTAAACGGCGGATTAAAAAAAAAAAAAAAAATGTTTACGCGCGGACAAACGCTTTTTGATCGACAGCCCGATATTCTAATATTATACAATGTAAACGACGCGCCGCCATGTTGGGACAAATATAACTGTAGGAGGGATTCGTTTTGGGAAAATATCGTTTTCGTTTTGTTCGCTCTCCGGCGGCGGATCGTTTGTAAACGTTCACTCCGGCCACAGCACATTAAATACGTAGCTAGAAGATACACATCGGAAATGGGTTTTTGATTCCCCCGGGTCGGTTGCCGTTTGTCATAAAGTGTACAACATAATATTATTTTCCGACGCGCGCTGTGCACGTTCGTACCGAGCGCATATTATTATTATTATCGTAACGTCACGATTGGGTAAGTACTTGGCTCGGCACTTATCGGCGGAAACGTCGTTACGCCGCCGTCGGTTTTGTACTGTTGTTATTTTGACTTTTCGCCGACGCGTTCGTCTTTTTAAACAATTATTGTTACACTCCCGCGCGGGGGTGGGGGGAGGAGGTCGTTTCCAGCGTGAAAATGTGTCGCGCGTTTTCTCCAATCGTTGCGCACGGTATGATATTTTGCGATTTCGGTCTCTCGTGGATCCAAAGAACGAGCGCGCTGTCGTCGGCAAATTTGGAAAAAAATACACAACGTTGATACAGTACGTTATCTGAAGTGTGAGTCCAATACTGAACACGACATGGTTTTTCGTAGCTTTGTATAGTGATTATACACGACGACAAGGTCTCGTGTTTCGAGGCGAACGAACGAAAATATTTGCTGCAGAGCTCTTAAAAGGAAATTCGAATCGCATTTAAATCCGTTCCCGGAACGCATGGAACGCACGCGTTCAAAAAATTAGTCAAGCGAATAAATCGATTAATTTCGTAATAAAAAAAATAAATAAACCCCGATCGTTTAATTTACGATTTGACCATACGCATATTATTATCGACTATCGACGCATATTTTATAATAATATACACTGTGATTATGAAATGATTTTAAAACGACGGGGTGTATAAACGGAGTTTGGCTCCAAAATTACAATGTTTATCGAAACGAAAAACGATTACACGGAATACGTTTCCGGTTCTATGTGTCTAGTCGCGTGTATTGATATTATAATATATATGTAAAAAAAAAAGAAAAGCAGCGGATGATGTATGGACCATAATGACGTTAAAATACACACGACGTTGGCGATTTAATTCGTCTATACGCGCAATTGATTACCAACGAGTGTTGTGACAAGAACAGTGGGCCGGAGCGATTAAAATAACGGGGTGGGGGGCAAAAATGTAATAGCGTTTTGTTTTTATCCGTAGGCGGACGATGGCGACGTCGGGGACGAAAAACACTCGGCGGGCATGTTTGGAATTAATTAAGGTTTAAAAACAGATCTAAAGCTAATGCTGCGTGTACCCATAAATTTATTCGCCGATTAATCATTGATTACCAGTACCGATCCGTTAATAATGAATCGGAAGCGCATTTACAATTCGCCGTGAATAGTTTATGACCGTTTGTCGGCCGTCGGGCCGCGGGTCCGCGTCCAGTAAATAAACGCGCGCGTAAGATTGTATTATAAACAATTCATTTTTACCTGCCCCGGTAGTAATTCGTACTCGCGAGAATGCAATGAAAATAAATCCGTTTCCGAAACACGACAAAAAAATAGGTATATCCACGATATCCGAGGCGGGGGCGCTCTTTTTCGAGAATGAGAGAAAAACGATTTTCGATTTTCGCGTCCGTCAATAATATAATATGACACACGACTTTTCTTCGATCGACAAATAGATCGAATACGAGAAAAGTCGTCAACGCGGTGGAAAAAAAGAGGTGTGAAACGTATGCGTCGTGGCGCCAGGGACGTTTATTATTTTTAATTCGAAGCGGGAAAAAGGTTTATTTCGTAAACTAAATTCCGACCGGCGGCGCGGCGTTGGCTTTTTGAGCAACTTATCTAACGATAATCTCCCCTAAATAATTGAATCGTCGCGCGTCGTCCTCTTATAAACCGCGGTTTCGCGTCCTTTTTTTCGGTCTGCTGTGTTTCGTGCGAGTTAAATACGCGGTAAAAATACGGTAATCAACGGTTCCACGCAAATCACGCGCGTCCGCGGTGAAATCATAACGCCGCGCCGCGACAAAACAAAACGTCGAACGAATTATACAAATCGGTCCGTATTATGAAACGGCGACAGCTGCGGTCTGGCCGTCAATATGTTTCGCGATTAGATTACGCGGTTCGTACGGTCAAAGCCGAATAATTCCGGCAATTACTGGTCGAACATTAATAATTATCGAACGACGATGGCAGTGAATATTATATTATCGTGTCTAAATATTAGTCGCGCGTCGCGTAATTTTACTAAAAAGTCCCGAAGTCACGCGGTGTATTCCAATAGACGTACCGACATTATATGAGAAGAGGGGCGGCGCGTTTAGTTAGGTCGATTACCCAAAGTGTGAGCTGCTGTTATAAGACATGGGGATACGAGTATCGCGGCAAAAGCTGGTGTGATTTCAACGCGGAGGATGTCGATCTGGGGCGTTGCAAAAGTCGCGTGATTTCCATTTGTAATTTTACAACCGATATACATATACTACAAAAATACTTAACATACATGTATATGACGTCTACACCTGTAAATATTTGTAAACGCGCGCGGGTGTGTGTGTGTGTGTCGTGCGACCGCGTATTAAAAATTAATATTTCTCTTGCAGTGCAAAAAAAGAACGACATATTGTCATGTAAACCGTGTCGGTGAACTGAATTCTGACACGGTGTTATCGCGCTCTATCGATATTTTTCACAACGGACAATGTCTATTAGATCATGTCGATTTTAGACCGGACGCGTAAAATACACGTTTCTCGAGTTTACTATATTGTCAGATGTATTTGGAATCGTATCGATTATTTAATAACGCCGCAGGGTCAGTGACATTGAAATCATGTTTTCCCGAGAAAACAATCAAACGAATCGTACGATAATTTTATTTTTATTTTTTCTCACGTTGTTTTTGGTAAAACTCGGGGGGAGAATTCATAAACGATTCGCAGGTTCGGTATTATTAACTTGAAAAGTTAATAATTTTTTACGCGCCATACTATTCTACACGACGATGCTGCAGTATATCCATCGGAATATTTAATAGCGCGTTGGCCACGTGTTTCTCGCGTTAAGACTTAATATATCAATAATCGATGATTTTTTTTTTTTTCATGAAACTACGAGACGTTTTCCCGTAATTATGAAACGTCATTGGTTTTATTATTCTGAAATCCAGACGTTAATGTTTTGCGCGAGGCGCGTTGAGCGTGATTAATTTTAAGAAAACTTTTACACCTCATTAATTTAATTAAATATACATTAATTTAAAAAGCGTTTATACATTTTTAATGTTTCACACGAACACATTACTGTCCTGTACTACGCGCAGATATAGATTGAAACAATATACGTACATAATAGGTACACGTTATTTGGCCGAAAAAAATAGAGTTTCGGTGAGATTGCCGTTAGTTTTGAATAGGATAAAGCACATAGGCGGTGTTCGATATAATGCGAATTTAACCAAAACGTATGCGAACAACGTGCAGTTTGTTTTTGTTTGGTTAAAATTAATGTCATAATATTACTGACGCGGTCGTTTTATTCGGAGCGCGCGGAGTTCCGACGATCACGTCTCGTACGCACGACAAACACGTCTTACAAAAAATGCAATAAAATAATAAATACCTCGATCGCGTTGTGGTCTCGAGAAGAAGAAGCTATCGGGCTGAAATGATTGAAACGTGCACGGTCGGGATGCAAGTACACGGAACTACATCGTCTCGATGTCGACGGGCCCGCAGCAACTTCGTACATATCGATTGATGATGTGTTGGTTTTGTTGGCCTTTTGCGCGGGACTCGCCTGGAAAAACGAAAAATATAATATTAGAGACGACGACGAATTACGGTCACTTGATGGTCGCGGCGATCAATTCGATTCGATGGGGGGAAACCTACTAAATACTGCTCGTCGTATATGATTATATTATAATAACGATTTCGTCGCGGATAGACGAATCGAGCACGGGTCGGCGGGGCGTTGGTTGTTTTAATACTTTCCCAATCGTCGTGTTTGACCGAATCGAATCCGTTCGATCGCGAATGAATTTACGTACTTATGGACCTCGGACAAACGTCGACTTATTCGACTATTCAAATTTCCATTCTAACCTAAGCTCCCACTAAACCTCAAACAACCGTTCTCCGTTTCGATACCGACGACGTACCGTTCCTGGTATCGAAAAGACTTGAAAGAGATTTGGTTTTATGATTGAAAAAATCAAAAATCATATTCTACTCGACTATTTGTGTACGGATTTGTGAATAATAATAATTTCCGTGGCTTATTTATAGGACCGCACGACGACGACGGACGGTCGAAACCCCACTACTGACCTGTACAGATTCGATGCCGGAGTCTCCGCTGTGCAAGATGAAACTGTGTTCCCTGACTCCTCGGACCGGCGACGGCGAGTTGACCGTCTGTCTGCTCGACCACACCGGAAACATCGGCACGGACGGCTCGTATTCCGCGGGTTTTTCGTCGTAGCCGCTGTAGCACGCGCCGCTCATTTCTATTTCGATGCTGGGAAACTTCTTTTTCTTCGACCGGTCCCATTTCATTTTGTTCTCCATCAACGGAATCTGAAAGCGCAAACAAAGGAAAACGTCGCGCGCGTATAAACGACCGTTTCAAATGGATTCCGTCCGACGACGACGTCCGAATCGGACGGCCACTTTGTGGGTATTTTTATTTTTTTCCCTTCGATTTCTTCGAGTATTGGGACCCCCCCCCCCCGCTCGTCGTAACACGGGGCCGGGGGCGTCGGCGCACTCGGGATCGAGACGAGAGAATGGTTTGACGACGTTTGTTTCGCGTTAAATCGTTCCAGTAGTTTACTTTCCGCGACAAGAGGGACGACGAAGTGACGCGCGCGCGCGCGGAATGTTAAGCACTCCTTTGTGAGTTGTAGTCGGGGTCGTAAAAAGCGTACGGGTACACAGCGGACAAAAAATATCACAAGAAAATCGTTCAACATTAGAATTCACTCGAACGTCGTTTTTCGTTGTCAAAGGTTGAAAATAATATATGACGAGCAAAAAAAAAATAAAAATAAATGTATAAAACGTACGCGACTGCGTATTATGGCTGGTACATGTGCGCGTGTTTCGAGAACGCGCGTTTTCCGTGAAAGAATTGAAGTGCACGTCGTCGTCGGTGGAAACGAAATCAACTTTACAACGGCCATTTTACCGGGGGGCGGATGGATTTTCAAGGCGATTCTCAGTCTCTTTGTGTCGAGTTTGCGATTTCTAAATGCTATACATTAACCGTTACGTAAAACGACGACTCGCGAAACGATAGAGAGAAAAAATACGAATAAAGAAACGGTTTCAGTCGTGTGTTGGTGAAAATTGATGACTCCGACAGTATTTACATTGCGATGCGTGTTTTGACGAATTTCCCGGTGGCTCGTTATACCGTGTCGAATGCACTGCGTTTTATTTTAGACCATCGCGCGGTTACGAAATCGCTTGTAATTGTCATTATGCATAATAATAATCAAAGATTGTTTTGACTTTGAAAGACGTTTGTAATAATGTTATGTTTGTATATTTTGTTTTCGGGAAAACAAAGTACAATTCTACGCGGTAAAAAATAACGGTCGATCGATAATTTATTCTCAGACATCACTGTTCTCATTTGTTTCGGATTTTTCGACGAGAAAATTATCGAGCGCGAACGAACGCAAAAACGTCTGTTTAACAACAACAAAAGGTCTGCAATGTTTTGCGAGTTAACTCGACTAACTTTATGAGCATTTCGACATCGATATTGTCGCGTTAAATTTTATCGTATTGAAAGAACAAGTGTTGCGAATCGTTCGCGTTCCGATTGTTTGCGTTCGGGTTATTATTATCCGGCGTGGCCGTGCAGGTCTAACGGAAATTATTGCGTTTTGGCACCCGTTCATAGCGGATCGTATGGTAGAGAGGACCGTTACGGGAGAGAGAGAGAGAGACAGACCGTACGATATTTATCGTCCAGGACCAAGGTTTATGTCGAGTATCAACTTTTTAAGTCACCGTCGTCGTCCGGTAAACTTTGTAAACGTTAATATTTAATGACGTCCTGTACACTGGAATTCTGTAAATGATAGAATAAAGTTCCTTTTTATTTTCGTCGGGGTAAAATGATCGCGTCGCCCTTCTTTTTCGAAAACGAGTCACGTCGCGTGAATTTACTTGAATATTATATTATATACACATACGTTTCGGGATAGTATTTGGGCGAGTTCAAACGCCCAATTATCTGGAAAATATAAACTTCCGAATCGTTTCGAATCCAAACAGCCGTTTACGATTTAAACGATTGGCTCCGCATAGAACGAAACACACGCCGCGCCGCGCCGCTCGTAATTGACGAAAAATTAACCACGGCCGATCCGGGCGTACGTATTTGCGAATCGATCACACCATTGTGGTGCACACGTCATATAAAACGAGAAAACTCGGTCCGACGAGTCGCACGACAACAATACCCAGTGGGGCCGGCCCGACGACGCGGTGAAAACGTTTTTCAAATGCGTTTCACAACGCGTTGAATTATCGACTGCCTAATGTGTAATCGACTAGAGTCGATAGCGTTTTATGATACCGAGCGGAATGGACAATTATTGTCGTTAAACGCATAGCGTAAAAACACGTTAACACATCAGGAAACAAATTCTCTAGGCAGGACGAAAATTAATCGACGCGTAGTACGCGCGCGTACGGGGAATGACGCGGGGGTGTCGTCGTCAGTTGCACGACGCTGGGCCGGGCACGTGTTGTTCGCGATCACGTCGCGTCGCCGAAATACTTATAATCCTTTCTACGCATCGGTCACGTTATTCGTGAGCCGTCGAAAAACCATTCTACTATATCCATGTGTAATAATATATTATTATAAATAAATTCAACACCTCTTCTCGCCGTATCATAATATATTCGAATGTATCGCGCGACGAAACGATTTCAAAAGTTTGAGACGAGTTCGAACACAAAACGAACGACGTTCAACGCAACGCACGATTATTGGAAACCGAAATGATCGTCAGACAATGCAGATTCGAATTTTTTTAAAAATTTTTAAAATTAAAACGAAAAATCACGATTGAAAAAAAAAACCCCCGTTTTTGAAAGTCAAATCATCGTCCGTCCCCCGCTGGATACGACGGCTAGAATAAAACTAACCTATAGGGGCATTTAATAAAAAGAAGGGAGAAAAAGAAAATCTAATCGCCTGCCGGGCAAAATAGTATTTTACATTTTTAACGAGTCGTTTTCTTTCTTAATTTTTCCACCTCGTCGGAAACTTTGGTGAAAAAATTATACAGAAAAAAAAAAACAAACGCAAACTAATTCCCGGATACGATGTAAAATTTAATAATATATGACGCGCTCTAAAACGGTACGCCGCTGTACTCGTCTAAAAGTCTGATCACGGAAAATATTAAAACAAACATTTTGTCGCGACATCGTAACAAAATAACAAACGGGCTCCTCTCGAACCTTGAATATATAATTAAATATAATCTCGTTTGAGTATTATTAATCCGCAAGTGCGTGTTATAAATGAAATTATCCCGTGTTTGCACAACTGATCCACCGTAAGTATTCGAAAACAGTAATCGCGCGTTTGTTAATCTTTCAATAAGCTACTATCGTCGTATTATTGTAGTTTATGACTCGTGCGTGGGCAGGATTATTAAATTACGAGTTAATAGATGATCGTTTTTTTTTCTCTCGAGAAAGCGGCGGCGAGGCGACGACGACGTCTCTAACGCGTATCGATTCGATAACGCTAATTATTTGAAAAATAGAAAGAAAAGAAGAAAAAAAAAAACAAAACACGTCCGAAACAATAGTCGAAATAGTTTTCACGCGCGTTCGTCTCGAATCGTATTTCATTGTTGAAACCTTTTTGACGACCGTTCGCGCCGAGCGGATAAATACGCGATAAAAACGGATCTCTGTTTCGACGACGACGTGGACCGACGATAATAGCGAACGCGACCGATTCGTCACGTCTATTTTTTCACGACTACTACGTGTCGCATTCCGCCTACGCCCTATGTTAGCGACACGAACGAGTAAATTAGACGATTTAAATATACCCGTCCGTATCCGTCGGGTTTTAGATCGACAACTGCCGAGCATCGTATCATATACTTAAATCATAATATTATACCGAGGGGTTACGGGAATCGAAACGAAAGTGTCGTACAGCCAACACGTTTCATAATAAATAGCGCTACGAGCACGTTTCTCATTACACGACAAACTGCAACGTACGCCCGTGTAATGGTCAATCGTAAACGGTAATATATGCTAATGTCTTGTACGACCTTTTTTTTTTTTTTTTTTCATATTTTCATTTTTTCATTTTTTTTTTTTTGTTTCTTTTTCGTTTCCCCTCCTCCTCCTGCTATTGTGAATTGCACTCTGGACACAGACTCCGGGTCGGCTTTAATAAGTGTAAGCCGCGTCGAGAATTAAACATCGCGGTGGGTTTTTCACATAAATTTCGTACATTTATAATGTACGTGCACGTTTGTATTACCAACACGTATAATATAAATATGTATTTTTAATTGAGAATTATACTGTTTCGCTCGAGAACAAAATGTTTTCGCAGGTATATACACAACGACCCACCCGCGGACGTCCGAGAGTCCTGCGGAGTTATTAAACGTAAGTATATACATGTGTGTGTGTGTGTGTGTGTGTGTGTGGAAATAACACCACGTGTTCAGCACCATCCTCGCATTGTTTTATTATTATCGTTTCGCTCGGACGATTATTGCACAGTAGTGTGCACGCGTAAGCTCCGGGACCTTCGTCATGTGGGATTGTTGACATCGCGCCGAGAGGGATAAGCTCGGGTCAGATCCGTAGGCGCGCGTATAGTAGTGTATCGAATCGAATTCAATACGGCGAGATCGACAGAAACGATTTGTCATCGTTTGACACACGCGGGACGACGACCTCGGAATAACCGACTGTTTTAGTGTTATTACTTTTTAGTAGTATTTAGCGGCAATGCTGACAATCGTTCGAGCGACACTTTATCGCACAGTCGAGAATAATCGTAATGTACAAAAAGTTTCAAGTGTATATTACAACTCCTACAGAGTCTAATATCGATCTTCTTTCGATTTATCTAAAGGAATTATTTACCCGCTATTATACTAATAAACTCGCGCGTAGATGATGGGAGGCGTTGCACGTGTTGCAACTGTCGACGGACGAGAGAATAACAATAATATTAAACAGCGCGGGACGTCACAAATGTGAATAAGTTTCAGTCAATCGTCGGCGGTGTGACGAATAAGCCGGGAACCATTCCACCTCTGTTAAATTTCCCAAGGCTCTTCCGAGTGATTTAGACGATAACAACGCAAATCGATTGGCAAGAAAGAAACCGTCGTCGATATTGATTTTACTTTTTTTAACGCAATTGTTTCCGACGGAAAAAAAAACACGATATTTATTTATGGATAGGTGTGAGTGCGTATGGTTTTCGTTCGTTTAGATTAGACGCTATGACCGTAAAGAGTGCTGCGCGCGGACCAACGCTGCCCGCCCCGACCGAGATTCACGAGTCGATTACACTGCTGTGCGCGCGCGATGAAATCGAGAATTTCGGCGAGTTTATCGTCGAATAAACACAATATTATTCCTAAACGTTGCTCGACTCTCGTCACTACTTTTAAAATTATAAAACACGACCCCCAGAAGTTGTTTCCCGTGCTCGGGGAAAACAAAACGAATCGTTCAATCCACGCGCGCGCGCGCGCGTACATGCAACGTTATGATAACATAGTACAACAATGCCAAACACGAGGCGTCGCCCGGGAAATTAATTCATATTATTATTCGCGAGTTCCGCGAAAACGATACAACGTATTGCGTGTGAGTGTGTGTGCGTGTGTGTGCTGTACATGTTCATATTATTATTGTTGTTATTATTATAATTATTACTAGGTATTGCATTACGTCGTATTATTCGCGTACGCATCGATTTACTCTTGGCGCGCATAACGTCCGATGGTATCTCGAGTCTACGTGACGACCGCAATATAAAAAAAAAAAAAAACAAACACGAGCGCTGCGCCGCGATCGCATTTTTGTATTATTATATTGAAGACATTACTCGCAGTTTTTGCGATTCTAAACGCCGAGAATTTGTTCGGAACAACATTTTCTCGCGAATAGAATATTATAATTTATAAATATACGAGTATACGTCATATATACGTATATACGATTTCTAATGCACTACATTTGTATGCGAACCGAGTGCGCGTAATAAAAGAACTCGATCGTATGAGAAATAGAATACACGACTACGATGCGGAAGCGAAAGTTTACCGATATCGTATTTTATTTCATAATATAATATATGCGGTTAAATTACGCGCGGTGCACGTCGTCGGCAGTCGGAGTATGCGAGTGTAATTTGGAGACGATCGCGCGACGTTATAAAAAACAAAATCGAAAGTTCAGGATTTCGAGAACCAAAGAAAAACGATTATGAAATATATTCGCAATACCGTATATTTGCCGCGGTCGGTATGCCGACTTGGAGTATAAATTATATGCGGCCTATAATACGTATATTATCCGCGCGCGCGAACAGCAACAACGCACGACGATGTCTGACTGTAATTTCCCTCGGGTAGACTACGGGTCGCGCAGAGTGCGATTCATAAAAAATGCACTCTAATTGCGTCTTTGCGTTAAAAACAGATACACACTCGTATATTATAAGAGTTGAAATATAAATAACGGTATGGACACGACTGGCGCGCCCCGGTGAATAAATCATTAGCTCCGCGGTTCTTCGGACTATATTATTAA
This sequence comes from Drepanosiphum platanoidis, assembly GCA_948098885.1. Lineage (NCBI taxonomy): Eukaryota > Metazoa > Arthropoda > Insecta > Hemiptera > Aphididae > Drepanosiphum > Drepanosiphum platanoidis. The sequence goes on from OX402533.1 coordinate 4,684,429, forward strand.
CCCGCCCGTATTATAATATTATCACGCGCGCGATACGCGTTCGATGGCGGGCCGGCCATATCGGCGCGCCGAGTTTTCGACGACGACTTACGTTTATTCGACAAAATGTAATACGTCCTTTTCGAACCAACTCCTTTTCAGCGCAAATGTTGCACAATCCTCTTATTTCTCCGGGAACCCATAACGTCATCTTGAATACATTGTGCGCGTATTATTTAGACGAACCGCCCAAATCGGCGGAGCCAATTATTATAAGCGCCCTGTCCTTCGAAGGGTTTCGTATTCTCCGTCGCGTATTATATATGTGCGAAAAACGACGTTATTATAGTTATTACGACGGCGGTTATACTCTAGGTCTGTATCGCGGAACCCCGCGACGCGGTTTTAAGACGCTCTGCGCGATCAACTCGATTTACCGTCCGAAAGTTTTCGGCGAGTGCTTTCGCAACGACGCGACCGTTCGATCGTAGGCCTACGGTAAATAATCGATTCTCTCGCGACCGTTCCGTAATTTATACCGAGGGAATCGCAGAGTCGCGTGTTCGGGAGCGATTAACACGCAATACTTTTATTTTACCCCGACCGAACAACCCGCGAATAGCAGTCGACCGTGGTCATCGTACCGTTATGGTCAATGTAGCAATAAGCGCGTAGGCATGAAAATCCAAAGGAAAACGAGAGTCTCCGAAACGTTGGGCACGTACGACGTTTTGCGAATCGATCGCACGCCTCGAGTGACGATAATGGTATGTTTTATTCGATTCGACGCGACGCTATATTATGTTACGCTTGTGCGTTTTCACGTCGCGCGAAATGTTTTCGGAAAAGCCGGTGTAAAACACGTCAAAGGTCGTACTAGTCGTCGTCCGTGATCGACAGTCGTCATCGCGGCGTTCGCGCAATAAGCGTTTATATCGAGTAGATTAGATTCGTGACGCCAAACACTGGAAGGGGCAGGACGTAGTGGCGAATTTCACCGACGACGTTTCGTATAAAACCCGAGCGCGTACGGCAATCAAACGCGGTTTATATACGTATTATTATAATATTGTGTCGCCGTCAAACGTCGCGGATCCGGGCGGCGACGAGACCGATCGCAGCAGCGAGAATACGCGGGCGTTATCTACGACGAGCTTTCGACTCGATAAATCAGACGGCGCGGCGTGTCATAACGTTTCCCATTCGCAACGGGGGATAAGGATGTTTATTTATTTTTTAAGGCCGCCTATAACCGAGCACGGTCGGCAGTCAACGGCGCACCAAGGCCGAAGCCAGGGGTCGATAGAACGAACGTACAGCCATGTCGCGAGATATTTTGGCAAACCGGGCTATACCGCCGACGAATACCAAAACACAATGACGATTTCATCGGTCGAGCCCGTTTCACACGAGCCGTTTTTTTGTTTTTTGTTTGTAAAGACACGGTGGCGCCACTGATGAAATTACACGTTGTTTTCGATTCACGAGAGTTCACACGATGTCACGCCACACGATCGTCAATTCGAGCAATGTGTATTTTTATCAGTGGCGCCACCCCGTTTTCGTCTGTGACGACGGCGGCGTAGAAAACGTCTAGTGTGAAACGAGCGCTTTGCCGTGATAATCACACAGGCAGGCGTTAAAAATAACCATACTATAATATATATGCATTGTTTTTTTTAAAGTAGGTAAAGTAGAGTATGAATTTGTAATAATAAAATTACCTTAAAATTTGTGTTCATTATGTAAGTATTGTTTTTCACTAAATATGCGTCTTATAGTTTTTTCATCACGACCGGGTAAATTTTTAAATTGTCAGTCTTAGTCGGGTACTCTCTAAAAAACGATCAATAATATCAACGTCTAGAAAAATATTAAAAATCAGCTCCTGCGTGGACTACAAGTCGTTCTCAGTATCGCCCGAATACCGATAATTAACGGAAACACATCCGCATGATAATTATAATACGTCTACGGTGTGCAACGACGTAAGAATGTGATAAATAAAAATATAAGTTCAACAGTGGCTCTCGGTGTCGATGGGGGGAAGTCTCGCGATCGATTTTCGTCGTAAACGTAATTCCCGTAATACGTAATTAAGACCGAGAAAAGTCTGTTAGAAAATACTCCGGACAAAGTGCCCCCCGGCAGCGCGTTCCAGTTAAAAATAATTCGTTGGAATTTTTTTTTAATTCTCAACCTTTTTAAAATGACAAAATTAAATTAAAAAAAAAAAGAAAAAAAGTAGCGGCGTTTTATTTATTTTTACGCGAACGGATCATTCGTTTTTAAGTTTCGGTTTAATGGACTCTTTTAATTACCTCGTTTGATACTTATTCCGGAAAAATCCAACTCAAAGTCGATACGCCGTCGTCGTATTTTACTTCAAACGGAGAAATTAAAACCCCGTTTCTCAATATAGCTATCGTCGCGAAGAAAGGAAAAGTTTCGGTTGATTAGTTTACACGTCGAGCCGTCCGTTTATCTGTCGATATAATATTTTCGTATATAATTTGTAATTTATAAAAACGTTTATAATTCGAATGCGCAGTGACGCGAGCACGGTTTACGCCGGCCAAGACCTAAACCGAAGTTACCGTAAAAGTTTCACATTTTGACATTTATATAACATAAGGTAATGGCTCATTATCGTCGTTAATTTTCTACGCGTACTTAAAAATACAATACTTTTTAAGTACCCAATAAAAAAAAAAAACACCCCACTCTCCACTACGGTTTCTACCTGTTAAGTGTGCTCTCGAGTTCCAATATTATACGATGCACACGTTAATATATTATAAGCACATTACACTCAACCCGACTGCTGTTATGACATTGTCAAACGGCGTGGCATTTAAAACGAAATACGATAATACTGGCAAACCAAAAAGAGCGGTATTAGAAAAAATAAACAAATACCCCCGACCATGTAATTATTATATCATTTTGTACCTGTGTAACGAGTTCAAATCGGGCGGATTTTTTCAATTCTTTTTTTCTCCCGTTTATATTCTATTCGACCAAGTCCGGAATTCGGTTTCCGATCGTCCAATTTGTTCGTAGAAAACTGCGCGAACAAAAATCATCGCTTTGTACACTTTTTTTTTTTTTAATTAGAGTCAATAAAAACAATTTACAAACAAATTGAATTAAAAAGCCGAATTCAATAAGACTCGCGCCATCCGAATAAAATATTAGAAACGACTGGAAAGTAATTTCGTATACATACCGTTTACACAATAATATTCTGTTGTGACGTTGAATTATTATATTGTGAAACGCCGAGAGAGAGAGAGAGAGAGAGAAAAAGTATTCACTTTATACTAACGAATAAAAACCGTCGCGCGTCTGCGAAGCAATCTCCAAGACGGTTACATTTCAATTTTAGTGTGGATTTAAGGGGTGTTTGCGAACCCGGGAAATATGGAGGAAGCGAGCAATCGCGAAATACCGCGGAACACTCGCGGTTAAAACCAAAACCTCAAACGACGGCGATAATAATAGTTGCAACAGTGTATTGACAGTGAAAACGGATTGGCAAAATCGCGAAAAGTCGAGTATTTTACCCGCAGCGAATAACGGCGACGACGACGACGACGACGACTCACTGGAGTTGGAAAAATTACCCCGTCGGAACGAGTGGTCTCCGGTGTCGGCCGTAGCGATTTCATAGACTTCAGGTTTTTACAGATAGATTTTGTTTTTGTGTTTTGAAATATTCGAGTGCAAACGATAATAATCGGACGACGACGTTACAGTAATGATCTGCAGAAGAATAAAATAGAATATTATCTAACAAAACAATTAGTATATAATAATTTAAACGGTACACCTGAATATAAGTATTTTCCGAAAACGTGTTTGGTAATCTGTTTGACGAAAGCGTTGTTTTTTTTTGCTCTTTTCCTATACGGCGTGTACTACGGAATCGCGTGAAAATCGAGCTTGAGAAACGTTAAATAATATCATATTAATTTTTGGTTTTTTTTTTTTTTGGAAACAAATTGACATTATTAGCGAAAAGGTAATTTTATTTGTAGTTTACATTCGAAGTGCACGGTTCGATTTTATTCAGAAAAATATCATGTTATACAACTCATAAATAGGGCGTGGATTCTAACGCGTTAAAAAAAGGAATACGAGTTAGTGTATATGAAAATGAAAAAAATTCAAAAACGTAAATTGAAATTTTAGTTTGTTTTATTATCCTATATAATATATGAAATTAATTTAGTTGTGGAAAAAGCATCGTTTTAGATGTTACTTCAAAGAAATCCAATTTGCATACAAATCCAACCCCTGTAGTTATAACTTATGTGTGCCAGAACAATTAATTGAACTAAAAAAATCATTTATATGCACAAGTTTCTCGTTGATTATTTTGTCACGGGAAAAAAAACTCGGTTATTTAATTTACAATGTTATTATATTAGATTATATTACCTATATATTATTATTATTCGGTAGTAAAAGAAAAAAATAAAACCACCCGGAAAACGTATTCAATGGCAAACTAATGAACGAAATATAATATCCGACGGCGGCGGCCGTTCAAACGAGACCGAAACGATCAATACCGACTAGAGAAATTCAACGGTTTTCGTCAGAAAGTAGGCGGCGATGAACGACTAGATTTATTTCGTTTGTTTGAACTCGGACTTTGAACACGGTCGCTTCTATTTTTCACGACTTTTATACTTTCTTCGGTGATCGCCGGCCGAAAGAAAAATAAAAATATATGAATAGTATTGAAAATTAATGAAATAGTCGACTTATTGAAGAGAGATAAGTTGTATAAATGTGTAGAGTGTATAAGATATATTGTTGTTGTAACACGTTTTCTACGATTATTAGCGCGATGATTTCCCATTCGTTTCATACACCCTCGTCGACAACTGCTCTGCTTTGAGCGTGAATTTAAACACATTATATTCAATCCGTGATAATTTATATTTATAAATATTATGTAATAACGCGTTATGCGAACAATTTTCCGCGATACCTTGAGCAAATGTTGCCTTCGGGGTGTGTTTTCCTTGGCTGTACAGCGAGCGTTTGAAAAGCGAGTGCGCGTATACGTATATACACGTATTATTACAAGCAGTTACGCCGCATTGTTTGTGCAGGTAATTTAACCGTTTTCGAGGTCATCGTAATAACCTTTTTGTATTTTGTATTGCGTACACAACAAGCTTTCTATTCGATATCGCCAACGTTGAGCGGATCGAGGAAAACGTGGTGATTTTTTTCGGGCGTACCTGATATTTTTTAATTTTTTTTTATTTTAAAAGACTTTAAAATGAGCGTGCATTTTAAAAAAGGTTATTTCACGAATTTGCGATATTAAAATTACCAAGAACTGGTAAGAATATAATAATAATAACCGTTCACAAACAGTTGAACAAACAAACACGTTGTTGTCAAAGACGTTTTGACGATTTCGGGCGTTTTAAGCGAGCCGAACTTCGTACAAAATCGTTTTTCAAACTTTATTCGTCGTGTTAAAACTTGAAGATAAAAATGTCTCGCACCCGGAGGAGCCCCAGATTCGTTTTCCGTCGGGATTAAACAATAAACCTAAAACATAAAAACATAAATAAACATCGTTGAAAATAATGCCAAAGTTTTTCAACGATATCGTTTTATGCGTAAACAGATTTTCAAAAAAAAAAGTGTACGCGAATTTGTCGACTCGTTTATGTGTTATTTAGACAAATCGCGTCGATTTAAACGCAGAGTTGTTACATCGTGTTAAGGATTTACTAAAAACCAGAGCAAATCATAAGAAAAAAGAAAAAGTTTTATTATATATTATTGGAAAGTATGAAGGATTAAAATATCAACAATTATATCCGAACAGTCTCGTAAATTAAGATAAATTTATCCGATGGAAAAAAAAAAACCGGTCCTTTATTCGGTTGTTATTTATTTATTTTTTATTGAAACGGATTATAAAAGACTCGGTTGAAACGAATGAGTCATTGAAATCAAGATTAAAATGACACGCCGCAGTGCCGAACATGACGTGTCCCAGTGTAACCGATTGATTTCATTGCAAAATATGTTTTATTATTCCATTTCTCGGACTTGTCATGTTGAAATAAGTGTGGCGGTGAAAAAATGAAATACGTTTAATCGGTTTTTATAATAATGTCTGGCAAATAATGCATTTATAAATTATCGTACAACGGGGTGGTTTCAAAGCCAACGAGATATTTGTTTCCAAAAATTTTCAAAACGTATTAAATTGTCTCGTTTTCTTTTAAAAATAAAATAATAAATATACGAGTGCACAAATAAAGCAACGTTTTCTTATTTCAATTTGTAGAGGAGTAAAACAAATTCCTTTGAATAAAGATGGGTTTTAAATTAAATTTGTGGTTACCTTTTAAACTAACCCGTATTTTTACTTTTGTTTTTTTTTTTTTCAATCTAAATTCTAAAGTATATAAATTCATTGGACACTCGATTTCTGTATAATACAGCTCTAACGAATTTCATCTCCGAACGAAAATCAAAATCAAGACTATTTGTCACGACGTTTTATAGGAGAATTTTTATTTTAAATTCAGTTCTTAAAAAAAGGTTTGTTTTTATTGAAAAAAATCGAGAGCTGTTTGATTTGCGTAAAAATGGTAATTATCGTTGTCAATCAGCATTCGAAACTGTATAGAAATGTAATTTTAAAATTAACCCGACTCGAACGGATAAATTTACAATATTATAATATACGCGTCAGAGTATTAAAGCAGCCGCCGACAAAGGATTAATAGACGGATCGAGATATTTTAATTTTTCGTTCATATTCTTATTCATATTCTTATGATCAAACGGATAAAAAAAACGTTCGACCTTTATTGTAAATTTCGATTTTTTTCTTTGTTCTTACGTATTTTTATTATTTTACTTTTGATTCGTTTGACGATTTGAAAATAATCAATCTCATTTGAAATATATAACAATATAGTTAATGTTTAATAACTTTAGCGAAAAGTCGAGTTACTTTTCACGAATTAACAATTTATTTTAAATTACAGTGGTCTATCGAAAGTAAAAAAAAAACAGAATTATTGGGCTGAAAACTGTGGTTTGAATACCTACTACAATGCACGTGTGCCCTATCTATTATTCAACAGTGCTTAAACGTAAACTAGAAGGGGCGAGAGGGGATAACTACCCCCTTTGAAATGAAAGAGGGCAATGCTCCAGACAAACAATATCGTTGAAACGACGAAAAGGCGATTATTTTGTATTTCGGTGGAATAGTTTTAATTTCATTCGAAAAAATATGATTCCAATTAATTAGAGAAAAAAAAAACGTATCGAAGAGACCGAAACAACAAAGACCGACTAGAGAAAGCCAACGAATTTCATCCCAATCGATTTCACCTCGCCCGCGCGCAGTCACGCAGGTACTATTTTGTTGCCAGGTGGTGGTGTGACAATGGCAAATATATTCAATTTTTCTTTTTTAGTTTATTTGAACTTTGAATTTTTATTCACCTATTTACGTATCATTACAGACGAGATTTTCGTGACCATTATTTTTTTATATTTGATATCGCTTTATTTAGTGTAATAAAGTCATGTCAACGGAAACGAAAAACAATTAATGCAAACGGGGGGAATAATTATTCTAAAATTTGGTCTATCGACGAGTCGAAAACAATACAAAAAAGAACCATATTACATCGAGTCGATGAAATGTATATTATAAATTATTATGTGTATGAAACAGAGCCTCTTTTTTAAAAAAAAAAAAAATGTTCTAGTCACGCTTATGCAATAGTGTTAGTTATTATCATTTATTATGACGAGTATATTGTAAGAATGTTTTAATTTTTTGAAAGTAATACTTTCGTAAACGATATATTCAATACGATGCGTTGTTATTACACCGCATTTCGATCTTGATGTTACTGACACAATCTCATAGACGGCTATTGTATGTAATAATTATATTATTGAAAATCGTTAACATTAAATTCTACGAGCATACGATTAAATCTATAGTCTAAACTACGCGACGGCGGTTAACAAATCAACGTATTCATACCAATACCCGCGGTAACGCTGCAGTCTGGAATGTATATAATGTTTGGAAAAGTTTCCGATGATTCAATATAAATATTAATGAAATGAACATCATGCTTCTAATACCTAATACATTAAATAGTAGTTCGATTAAAAGTTATGTCTGTATGCAAATTAAACTTCGAGTTTTCCGAAATTGCAAAATGCTAATCCACCCGGTGGTTCCTGTGCGCACAAAGCGCACGACGACACGCTCGACGTTACTGTTAATTTCCTCGTTTCGTAATAAATTCTATAACCGATTGCGCGGGCGCGGGCTCGAAGGAGCGCACTGAGCCGTACGTAAAACGTACAGAAAGAATGTTATTGTAAAAACAATAAAATTTCAATAGATTTACGTAATACGGATTCAATGATATATGAATATGCTCGTTTTACGAGAGCACGTCAATTTTTTGTACGAAAATCTTTAGGTATATTTTACGTAAACGACGTAATATGAACTGTTTTGTGAAATCAAGTGGTGTGCATAACGATTTGACGACTATAGAAACGATCGATTGTATTCCATGCCGGCAAACGCGATATTATATTATTAGTAATAATTTATTACAAATCGTTTGTTTAGAATGTAAAAAGTTCATATTTTCGTACAAGCCGATTTGTACGTTAATCAGCCACTGCAATAAATAGCTATGAAAAATAAAACTTTTTAGGCTCTTTTTAAATTATAAAACCGTTATGGTTTTTAAACGTCGCGGGTTATCTTTTACGAAACGTCGATTGTAAACGCGTGATATTAAATTGAATACATTTTATTTTAAAACAACACTTATTGGGGGCTGTTCTCGACGGACGCCGCCGAACACACGTCATAATATTTTACTGTTAAACGGTAAGTAGTCGACTTTGCCGGAGCAGACCTATTATTTATTTTTTTCGATTTCATTATATAACTGTGAAATAATAGTACCCGTATGTTAATGGTGAAAATTAATTTCGATGTAATTAATTACATTTTTAGTAATCTATTATCCTCGGATAATCAAACATAATATTTTTACACGGTAACGAATTAACTTAATTATAAAACGTACAATATTATAAACGTACATGCAAAGGACACGCAATTATAAAATGTAAACATTATCGTGTTAAAACGAGTAAAAAATTAATTAAAAATTGAAAAACTTTAAATTGGTCCGTCTATTTGCTTTGAAAATTAATAACTTATTTAAAAATCATGCGAATGCAAAGTGTACGCAAAGCGCATCATGGACAAATTTAAGAGTATATTGTTAATAGCTTTATATATCAGGAAACATAGAAATAAAATTTTACCGGCTATTCTCGTGATAGTGTTCACGTTCTTAGATTTTTTTTCGAGAATTATATTGTAATCGATTTGACTTATATACGCGCCATTTACTGTGTGAATTTCGTAGTAGCTGCCTACAAAATGTTTTGAAAAATCATTAATTAATCTCCAACAAGACAACGCGCGAAATAAAATACCTTAAACATTCGGTATTGTTAGAGTTACGTCCTATTTCCAAAGTATAACTTACTTCGGCTCCATACAAATGTATACAATGATTAATACGACTATAGTTGGGTTGCCGAGAACACAATACTTCTAAAAACCAAACTTGAGCCGCCGAGCACTGAAACAAGAAATCCAGCCTATTAGAACTACTCGGAAACCGACGACGATCGAAATAACTCGATTGAAACGAATCTGGGGTGATATGAACTAATTTTAAATTTTAATGAAATTGAACTGGACGGTTACGTACTCGAGACATTTTTTTTTTTTTACGACGTTAGCCCTATAGTAGGCACACTTGACACTTGATATACGTTTGATTTGATATATCTCGTTTGAGGTGATTTGGTCCCGTAAGTGCGTGGTGTAGTTTTTAAATCGATTGCAATATTTTCAACATTGCAAATATTGAAAATCGAAATCTGTTTGAAAATAGCATTAAATTAATTAAACTAAAAGAAATTCGTTCGAACGTCGTTCTCGTCAGTTCGTCACAAAAACCTTGAAATAATTTTGCGAAACTGTGAACTGTAAGTATATTTAGGTATTATTGAATTCGTTGTTGTCTCTGAAAATGATAAACCCCTGAAAAAATGTTCGGCAAAAAAATAATTTTACTATTATAACTTCTTCTTTTTTTTCGGTTAAAATTATAAATAACTGTCAACAGTTTTGGCTAAATTTTTGCCCAGTATTAGTTGTCTAAATAGTCAAGAAAACGAAAGTCTTACGCGAATACACATTATATAAATACGTTTTTGGGTACTTATCGATTCTGAAAATCTATAATTTCGTTCACAGCCGAATCGCAAAAACTTCCAATGTCTAAATGCGGAGTGAACGAAATTAGAGTTGTCGATACGAATGAACGTTAGAATATACCCAAAGGGACGCAACACGTATAACGCGAGTCGTCGAGATTCGAATTATATCGCGATTCGGAACGCGACCGTGTTCTCGGAGAACACAAAACAAGTAGGTGTTTCACGTCACAGTAACGATAAAGAGACGGGCGTTTTTTTCATTTTTTTTTTTTTTTTCAGGTACACTATATTATTATATACTCGGTCTAGTCAGGTGACAGTCGAGACGTCGCTGTAAACATAATAAGCCATCAGACTCACTAATCGTATTATGTAATATGTATTATAATATTTGTAAATATATTTTGCGAAAAAAACACACCGAGCTACGCGTTATACTTATAAATTAATCTAACGACCAGATGTGTGTATACTCATTACACGACTCTATAATATACCCAAGCGTATATTATGAAAATATTCGTCGTCGGGTATAACAAGATTGATTGGACGTTATAGTTGTCAAAATTGAATGATATTGATAACAATGTTAACCTTGTCAAATATTTCTCAACATGCTATCAAACGAAACGTATATAATAATAAATACAGAACAAAATAAAACGTCACACGTCCGTAATATCATACAACGTGTATACCGTGTTATTGTACATTAAATTAATAATCATTACACGCTTGTGTATACGTAGTCGCTAAAACAGACGAGCGTATCGTAAATCTAATCGACGCGATATTCGAATAATGACTTTATATGTATGATAAATAATAGCGATGATAAAACATTATTGTTTTTTTTTCATCGCCCCCCCCCCCCCCCACCACCACAACTTTTGCACGCGTGCAAGCGATATTCGCACACGATTTTTCACCACACGGACGATTCATTCGACTAATGGATTATCTCGTCGTGAATTATATAAAAGAAAACATTGGCAAACAAATAAGGAGAGAACACACGGGGGGTAATGAAATTAAAAAATAAATATTTATACAAAACTATATAGGTTTCTAGGTCAGCGCCGAGAGCGTTTTTTAGCGTTTCGTTATAGGTTTTTTTTGTTCACCGACGCGCTTAATACAACATTTTTCTACGAGCAAATATTCGGTTAGAGAACTCGGTTTAGTGATTAAATCACTAGAGGTACAGACGAAAACGACGCGATCGGCGGCGCGACGTACTTGTTGTTATGTCGCGAAAACGTGGAAACGGCCATCGTCGACGTGGCCAATAATAATAATGAGAGTAAAAATAATATCGCGAGCGCGATTCATCAATTTGTACTAATGGACCTTTTGCAAATGCCAATGCCTTTGGAGATAGATAACCGAATTAAAACACCCCCGAACGATAAAATCTAATTCGTAATAAAATATCGATAAATAATAATTAGTTTTCCGACGACGACGTCGCGTCGTATCCGTCTGAGAATTAAATAAATATATACTACCGTCGGCCATCGATTGACCGGCCACCCTGAGAACGGCATCAGACGATCCGAACGACGGCGAACCGAATGGACAAAAAAAGCGTCGGGCGCGAAATGAAAATAAACACCCGTCGAGTCGGCAACAGGAGTTTTTTTTTTTTTTATAGACGCGCGTCTACAATGGGAGTAGAGTTTTGTAAAAAAAAAATTCTCTAAATATCGTGCCGACGACGATTTTAATGATAAAACTTATCGTTCGCGACGTCGAAAAATTCGCGTCGTTCTCGGGGCGCCCGTCGTCGTATGCCGCGCCGGTACGAGAAGAAAGAAAAAAACCGACTCCTTCGACGTTTTTTATCTGCAGGACGCGCGGAATGTCTCGTTTCAACCCAAACGAATAGTTGTCTAGTCCACGTCGACGTGGCTCGGGGGCTTGGTCACGTAAACGACGCGACGCTATTAAAAAATAATCATTTATAGCGATGAAAACTCGGAGCGGAGTCGACTTCGGCCGGAATAACTCATAACTATTAGACCCGTATATGCTTACACGAAATAGCAAATTAAATAATATATACTACGAATTAATAAATCATACGAACGAGTGTATTCGTATTCATTTTTTTTTTTTTGTTTTTCGTTTCAAACAACAAATTGACAATTCGTGCAAAAAAGTTTTTCGCGATAAAAACAAATAAATGCATTTCTAAGTTGGCGTGTGAATACTAACAATCGCGTGCTGTGTGTGTTAACCTCAATTTTAGTAGCTCGTTTTTTTTTTTTCCAAAGTTATTCAAAAAGGTTTATTACATGCGTTGTTTTTTTTAAATTTATTTTATTATATATGTACATATATATATATATATATATATATATATATATATATTGCAACCCCTTCTAGATTATTAATTCATACTCATTATTTTTGTCCTTCCTTTAGCCTTGGTATTTCTTATCGATCACAGACGACATTACACCTCATCATCGTTGCCAACCTTTTGGATAATAATAATGCCTTTTTTTTGTTTTTTGGGCGAATAAAAATCATTTATAATTATAGCGTTCTCTTCGGCGTCAACATAACTCACTCGCGAACTTCAAGTGGCTAATTAAAATACACGAATATTACGTAATTATTATAAAATCACCTGGGCAAGCATAAAAGCCACCACACGTTGTTTGATAACATTTTATCTTTTATCGATATTCGGACTGTTCCGCGCGTAGTCTCCGTCTCCGTCGAGACCCGATAAAAATATTGTAAATAATCTCTCGTGAAGTCATAGTAGCTACTTCTAACAATAAGGGACATCGTTTGTGAAAATTCAAAACACGACTAAACGCACGCATGTTAACTATGATGGAGGGGCGGCATATTGTTATTAATCGCACGTGAATCAACAACAATCACACTATATTGTACGCGTATAATCATTACACGTCAGATATAATAATGATGGAAATTTGTATTGCATTTTCCACCGGCTTAGATATTATAATCTCGCGTTATTATTATTATATATTGTATATATTTTATTTTGTTAATACCGCAGGATATCCTTAGAAATTATTTATAACGATAATATCAAATTCAAATTCAAATTCAAAAAAAAGTAAAAACACGAAGGAAATTACCGACTTGGCGATTCGAACACGATTTCCTGGGTTTTACGTTAGAAAAATTAATATGTTTTTATAATTTAAGTAACAACGACGATAACAAAACACTTGTACGTTTCGTTTATAACGAGTGATTTACATCATATAAAAAAAAAAACGTAGACCGTTATTCACGAGTGATTTGAATAGTTTATTATCATTATTTTCAACGGCCAATCTGGTCCAATGAAAGTGTATTTTTTATTTCTACAATTATTATTGTAAAGCTTTTATACGAAATGTAGACGACTGTTAACTCGTCTCTGGAATTTCGATTTCGCGATTTAAATCTCGTTGAATAAATACCTATAGTTAATTGGGTCATAACGTCTAAACGATTTGAAACGCGAAAACATCAAGATCACAATAAAATGTTTCGATTATGAAAATATTTTAGAGAATTTGTGCCGGTTGAATAATAATTAAGAATGGGGTTTTATTTTACAGAAAGAAAAAAATGTGAACAACATTTCGACGAGAAATATTCCGAACACACTGTCGAGTCCATTACTATATAGTTTATTATTACTAGTCCAATTTTAATTAAATACTAGTGCGCTAAATTTAAATATCAGATGGTATTCGTATTCTTATCGTGTCGAGGCCGTAACTGAAGGCTGCCCTGGCCGGCGGTCCAGGAGCTCCCGACGTTTTTTTCTTTAAAGTAGAAAATTTTTTAGATTATCGAATATTAAGAACAATTTTATATCTTCATTAAACCGGTAATTTGGAACGAGATTAAACGTATCGCTTTGTCCGACGACGACAACTTGTAATAATACAAGAAGAGAATAAAATAGGTGTTTGCCTCAGATAATCTGAACTTAGATACGAACGTCGGGCGCGGAAAATCCAATTATTTAATAGCAACGTATTTTAGAAATATTTCCCAACATTCGTATCGCTGCTGATTTTGTAGCCACAAACTTGTGAAAACGAGTAATCGAAATCGAATACAAAATTATTTCACGAAACGTCAAAGGGGTATGTTAAATATTTACTGATTATCATAATTATAAAATGGTTATATTGTATTACCGAGTTCCGAAAATGTACCGTGTAAAATAATTCAATAAATAGTATTCCTGTTTTATTGAATTATTGTTTATTGTCCGTAACGTAATAATGATTTAATAAATTTGGGGGAAATTCGGACGAATTACCCGACGATTTTTTTTTTTTTATACGTAGAATTCACGTCACCAGGTATTATAAATTGTTTTACTTACATTGAAAACATTAACTTGTGGTATACATTGTTATATTTCCTAGTGTTAGATTATTATTGTGCGACTGTTAACGTATTAATAAAATCTCATGTTTAAAAATGCAATTTAACTGAATTCAGAATTAGTTCGAATCCACACTAGTTGTACGTTTACACCGTTCTCTACAGAAAAATATAATTTTATTTATTTTAGACGGATAACGTTCCCGCTGTCCAAACGCAAAAAGATGTAATGTTTTAATTTTACAATTTAGTTTTATCGCGTAATTCGTTTCAAATCGAAGGAAAGTTCTTCGCGATGACGAAACACCACAGAGGATGAACTAGAACAACGACGTTAGTTAAAATGCTTCGATAAAAGTTTAAATGACGAACTAGAATTAAAACGTTTAACTTCACCTACGAGTATATAAAGAGTTTTGTATTTTAAATTAAAAAAAATAAAAATACGAATAAATAATTAATTATGTTGTAATTTTTGTTTTTATTATAAAATCAATACATCCACTACTATGAAAATTATAAGTGTACAGTACTGTATTAAAAACAATTTGGACCCCCTACCCTCCCCACCGAAATTTCTTTTCAGTCACGGCCTTGAGTTGCATGTTACTATTAACTTTACAACTTACTAGACAACGAGGATATGTTTTAATGTGTACATTTTTATATATTGTTATAAAGTTTTTCAAAAGGTAAAGCGTAATTAAACAATAGCGACTTTAAAAAGTAAATTATTTCATTTTCATACTCGATGCGAGTCGTTGTCGATCTAATTTAATAGTATACGTTATAATTACGGAGGCGCGTCAATCGTTAGATTTTCAAAGAAATGTGTTACCCTGCGGGCGATTTCCGCGGAACTACTCAAATAGATACGATTGATTAAATGAAAATAACAGGTGCTCAGTATTAAAATATCAAAACAACTTTTATGATTTCGAATAAATAAAAACTATCAGTGTACCTTTTCCCCCGGCGGCGGCGGCGGCGTGGTTAATAATTTTATTGTCGTGAGCCGCCGTTGTTTTGGTTATTTTGGGAATAAAACACTAAACTGATGTGGGAGTATGTTTAAAGTATAAAGTGTTTAACCATCGCGCTTTCTAGAAAAGTAACTTATAGAAAACCGACCGTGGGTTTGCGGCTAAAAAGTTTCTTCCACTAATAATCGATAGTTAATATTAAATTCTCAATAAAAATAAAAATTGGTTTTCACGGTTAGTTGTATGAAAGTTTTTTTTCTAAAATTGTCATGAAATATTGTGTTAGACGTGTAATTACTGAACAGTGGTGATGGGGGAAAGGAAACACGTACGCCATTCAATAGTAAATCTCTGCTTGCAGACGGGGGAGATTTTCTAGCACTTGATATTTTATCTATGTTGACTAATAAAGGAAAATTGCAAATTTCTATAAACAACTCAAAAACCGACTCGGGTCCTAACCAGAGCGATTTAAAACTTAACGGAATACTATTTTTCGAGTTTCAAATTCATTTCAAGAATGAAAGAAAGGTTTAAAAACGTTACCAAACCCCCGTATTAATTTAATTACTAAAAGTTAAAAGAATTAAACCAATTTTTGTCAAATGGCTTGTTACTAATTATATAAATAGCATTATATTCTATAGATATTCGTCTATCGTCACAGTAATTTCGGAACACTCGTAAATACCAATTAACTGATACCCTTGGGAATCGTATATTATGTTTTGTGTTTACTATAGAGACAGTAATAAGCCAAATAAATAATTTGTACGCATTTTATTCCATCGATCAAATCTGGATTAAACGACAAAAGAAAACGAAAACGGCATTGAAAATCGGACAGCGACTTTTTTTTTAATTCTACTGTAAAATGAAAAATTATCAAAGGATTTAAATAAAAAACCAGAGGGTTAGATGCATATTAGTTATGTAGACTGTAGGCGCGACTCGAGTATTGATTTAATTATCGTCGTCGGCATGTGTACAATAATATATTAACGTATAATAATCCGCTTTACTGCTAAAATATTATTCGAACAAAGCAATTATTTTCTAATTATTATATTCGTGTGCATAGTTTTCAATATTACGCGCGTAAATACACGGGGGCGGGCGGGCACGTGTATTTTTAGTGTTTAACACCGCGACACGATTGACTTTGTATTTTCAACAGTGATTTCAAACGCGGCAACGGATTACGAGCGATACGGGTACAATCGTTGTAAACGTCGTCGGTCACCATAAACCGATAAAATTGCATGCGGTCAATAAAAATAACGCGTTGATCTCGACGACGACGTGCTGCTAAGCGTGGACATTTTCGGCGCAAGTGTCCGTTAATAATTATTACCGTTTGTGTGGAAATTCGCAAGGCGCGAGACGAGTCCGAACAAAAAAAATAGAACGAACTCGATAATCTCGGTGGTAAAACGTGACGATAAACACTTAAATTAGGAAACGTCGCGAGAGAAAATATCGCGGCAAAACAATGTACCATGTCGATTCATACGGAAAACGGGGATTATATAATAATCGCGCGGTCGTTTAAGAAACGACGTTCCTAATCGGACGTACGATTTTTCCGCGATCACTCGGAAAACGTCTCCACGAGCCAACGATGTGATAGAATAACGCGCGATGTTCGTATATTGCACTCGTCATAATAATAATACGATCGGTACGACGTGCGACATTATTACATACAACAACATTACGACAAAAATACATTACTGTTTAATAACATTATGATACGTAGTATACATATGATCATAAAATGTGTGTGTGTGTATTTTTATTTATATAAATATTACCATGGCGTGTGTAGGGTGGTGGTCGCGCGGCTTTCCGGTCCGTTTAAGCCTCTCCGGACACACAGAGTCGGGAAGAGAACGGGCGAGAGAACAGAGGATAGAGACGGACGATGGGCTAGTGCGCGTCCAACACGTTGACTGCAAGTTTGGCGTCGGCGAACGCGCGCGAGAGTGGCAGAGCTACACGTATAATAATGGTAACGTGTGTGTGTGTGTGCGCGCCGCGTTCTACGGTCGCCGTGGTGTAGCGCCCGCCCGCCTTGACAACGGTCTCGGCGGCCAATACCTCGTCGTCGTAATGGAAATAACAACCCGCGAACAGCGCGCACACACACACACCCGGTTAGCGTTGTTTTTATTTTATTTTTTTTTTATATATAGGCGATCGCGTCGTACAGGGTGTTTGTGGAACGAGATCGGCGAGCACCGCAAAGTCGCCCCGAAGACGAAACGGTTGAAAAATTTTTTTCCCCTCCCCCTCAGTCTCCAAAACTCGAGTCTTATCGATTCGTTCGCGTGTAAGACAGGGGTGGCCGAATCAACGAATAGAGTTCGTCATCAAAATACGAATGATTTACTATATACAATATAATATTGTATTCACGCGACTAAAAGAAGATCGAAAAGAATCCATCGTTACTTATACGTTTCAATAATATAGATAACATACTACTTCGGGCTCAATGATATTATGATTATCGTATTACACTCGTCACCGCGCGCAGTTATAATAATTATAAAACCGCCGTTATCGTCCTTAAACGGACCCGTTTTCCAGGCACGCATACAGTTTTTAAAAATCTCGATTAAAAATATGTTAATATACTTAAGGTACTCACCATTAGGTACTTGAGCGTCCAAGTCAAAGTCAATGAACCGATACCCCGATCTCCAATAGTTCGTTCCACAAACACCCTGTAAATAATAATAATAATAATTATTATTATTATATCCTCGGCGTTGTCGTGCCCGCTACACCCCTCACGTTCGGGCGCGTATTTTATAAATAAATATATATAATATTATACGCAATGCAATAATAACAGTTTCATACGCGTCGGCCGCAAGTGCAGTACGCATATAGCCTTATAGGTAACGGCCAGGGGTTCTTGAATAAAACAAACCCTCTCCGAATCCGCCACCGCGGTCGTCCGCTCCGGTATCCGTCGCGCGATGTTATTACCGTCGTATATAATGCGTCCGGGGATGCACTATACTACGCGTACTTAACCTACACGCGATGCAGGCGCGATATGTGTACTTGCCTATTCGGCGTGTTATATATAGATAAAATAATAATATAGACGCCGCGTGCCCCCGCGCACAAAATAACGACGACAATAACGTGTACGTTTTATACGTCCGGAGAGGTGTTTTTCGCGCGACCCGGGGCATTCCTAACCTCGAGTATGCCAGTTGATCTTTCCTGCTCCTGCCCCCCCCCCCCGCTACTGTTTTACGACCGTTTCGTTTTGGGATTTTAAATCTGCCCGTGCAGGCGACGACTTGGCGGTCCTCGCCGGGATTTCGGTCAAATGTTATTTTTGAAAATCGCCGGCGGCGGGACAAACGCGTGGCGAAATCGTATACGGGGTTTCACAGGCGATTTACGTTTCGAAAACGAACCACACACGTGTAAGATTGCGCGGCAAATTATCAGACTACACAATACGCGATGTTATGCGTAAGTTCGCAATAATTAGTTGGCGCGCAACCGTCGAGACGTCAGTGTAATAAAAGTCGACAATAACGGTAAAAACTAATTGAAATTAAACGTATGAAATTTCGCAAAAAATATCGCGTTTAAAACAGGACCGCGAAAATACGAAGGTATTTCTATTTTGTTCACACTTTAGAACGTACCGGCAATTTGATTTTTATGCCGGCCGCACAAGATTAAATAAAGATACATTTTTTAAGCGGGTCACGTAGTGAGTGCCCCCCCGCACTATCTTACTTTTTACGGAAACGATAGAAGCTCGTCGCTTCAGGTGCGGTTTTTCTTAAATGAGATGGATTCACACGTCTGTATAGTCATTGGGTTTATTTATTCATATGAATATTATCGTTATTACGCGTATGTTATATAAATATACTAAATCGTTTATCATAAGACGTTTATTAATGAGTTTAAAATATCCTAAATACAATTTATTAGCTATTTAATAATAATTTTTAACTTATAGTCTTTTATTATTACAAAACGCCAAGCTTCCGGTGAAAACGCAACTATTCACTTATATATTTTGTAGGAGTAATCGTGAATAGATGTATATAAAGGTACGAAATTTAGTATACTTATTAATAAAATTATGACTGTATTAAAAAAAAAAAAGAAAAAATTAAAACTTTAAGACAATACAAAATTCAAAATAAAATTCTATTTTTGTTTTGATTTTGTAATATGTTAAATATGAAACGATTTTTATGATTGAAAACCATTGTTGAAGATCTCCTACGATAAAATAATATTTGTATTCAGATTTATTCCCTATAATTTATGTGTCAAACAAAAATCGATTAAATGTTTCATATTGATTATAGTTTGTAATATTAAAAATTCGAGTGCCTATTTATAATCAATCTACAATTTAACAATATCGAACTATTATATAATACTATTTAAATTCTAATTGTATATTTTTTAAAATTAGGTACCTATACGTTAAAATAACAGGGTTCAAAAAGAATTTTGTAAATGCGAATGTTCCCGGTGAACAGAAGGATTTAGGAATTTAGTTTTAAAAAAAAATGACCAAACAGAAATAGGTTTACCCGCTCGGAGAGCAAATTTGTTTCTGTCACTGGAATTTTCTACGTCAAAACGGCATTTACAACTATGAGCCACGACCGAATTCGTATAGTTTCAATTCAATTCATCAAGACGTTTTTGAAAACAAAAGAAATAAATCGATCAGGTTTGATGACGAAAAAAATAAATAAAACTATGGCTAATAAACGACGGCGAGAAAAGTAACGACATATTTTTGGACGGCGACGTTTCGAACGAGACCGAAAAAGGATTTGACTAGAGAAGGATTGTATTCCGAATATGTTTTCTCTCGTCTTCACTATTTCCGTGTTTACCGTTGTGTTTCCAGGTAGTAGGCAACAATAAGAGCCGTAAAAACACGCCGGAGCTGCAAAACGTGTCCTGGCGGGGGAACAATCGGCGGCGGCGCGACCAGGCGAGGGACGACCGTCGGTTCGGGCACGTCGTCGTTCGGGCCGACCCGAGTGACCCCGCCGCCGCCGCCGCCGCCGCCGCAACAGCGGCAGACGACGACGACGACGATCCGGATGATAACAGGAGACGAACGCCAATCGGAATCGCCCACATTACTTTTGATTACGATATCAGACGGAGGCCGACACAACGCGTACACGATTTGAAAACACAAGACGACGACGACGATTTGTCACCACGGACGCGGATAGCGCGGCTCACTGTTACGTACCGGCCGCTCCGAGGACAATGGACACGATCCCTCGCGATTTCGAGTCGTCGTGAAAAACGCTCCGCGCCGGGAAAACGAACGTCTCCGCTCGTTCGGTCACCTACGCCGCTGCCCGCGAACAGCACACTTCTCGCCGTGAAATAATATATTTATTTTCCACGTCCTCTCGTCGCTTTTCCCTCAACCGTTCCGCTCACCGCCCCCCCCCCGGCGGGCCCGAATCGACGAGACAATCCCGTCCGGTCTGTGGCTGCTCGAGAATCGCGTCAAGATGATCCTGAACCACGTCACGTTGGCCGTGTTCGTCAACCTGCTCACGTTCTCCGTTTTGGTGTACTGCCAGTAAGTATTCAACGTTACAATTCGTTGTCGACGACGGCAACGTCAACGATTCGTCGACATCCGTTTATCGAGCGTACGTGCCCCGTCCCCGCAGACAGGTTGGTGTACCGCCTACTGAGACGACAGAGAGCTTTTAACGTCACAGTCGTCCAACCGCCGACGTTGTTTGTTACTTGCGTGTTTGTCGTTGAAATCATCATGCATTTTTGTGTGTGACCGACTGTGCCTACACCGAAGAGGTTGTTTGTGCAGCGATGCGATATGACTTTATCAGACCCCTCAAAAACTTGATTTAACAATCTATCATTTCATCTTAAATTTGTGTACTCAATAAATGAATTCATATTTAATAATTATTGGCAGTTCGCTTTCAATCTGGTGAATACATACAGATCGCTTTAATTTTAATGTGTTTTGAACAGACAATACATCTTATATTCGTAAATAAAATGTATCATATTTCTCATATCTGACGGTTAAAACTACAATTGATATCCAGTAGGTAGACGCAGTATTTTAGGACATTTTGAAGTAGGGAGTAATTAAATATTTCAATGCCGTAGGTTGTAGTCAGTTGTATTTTAGTAGTCTAGTGAATGCCGATTTGTTTTAGAATTAATAAAAATTTAAAATTCAGTAGTTTTAAAAAAACACATTTATGTTTTTTTTTTTCCTAAACAAGTGTCTGATAAATTAATCCTAAGACTATATGAAAGTTTAATTATAACCTATTTCTACCAACTTGTTTAATGTTGCATACTTTATATTATATTATATCAGGTACTAAGTTAATTCGTCAAATAAATTTCATTTAATTATTAACTATTAATGAACATAATTAAATAATATCAACAATGAAAGAAGCATATGTTTTGTTATTAAAATATTATTAAAGTTTATGTCATTTAGGTAGGTAGCTAACGAATTTAAAATTAAAATGTGTTGTTTCATTAAAATAATATAGGTTGGTAGGTATTTTATTCTGTAAATGTGTTGTATTTGTATAGTATAAATATAACAAAACCTGCTACCATACTATATTGGTATAGTTAGATTAAGTTTTTTTCTTCTATTTAAGATTAGATATAATTTATGATAATGCAATTAAATAAACCTATTCCAACTAATTATGACTTACAAATAATTGATTAGTACTTGCTTATTGAAAAATATATAAAAAAACTCCTTAATGTTTTGCATTTTAAATAGATAATTTTATAAACGAATAAAAATAAAAATTTTTTACAGTAAATTAAGTTGTTGTGAATCAAATATTATACAATTGTATTTATTTGAATTTTTAAAATTGAAATGTGTACACATTTAACTGTACTTTACAGTAAATTATAAATGTATGAAAAAAATAAATAATCATACCTAATTTTACACTAAACAATTCTAATTACAACCTATGCCCATTTAGTTATTTTTAACATTGTTACCTTTGATATTTTATTTTAAATGTTCCCTGTTTACCTAGATAGAAGATAATTAATTTTGTTTCCATATTTTTATGTATTCATTATTTAGACTAATCTATTCTGAAATTTAACTGCATATGATTGACAAAGAAAACAAATCGGCACTTAGTTTCTTATTTAATATATAATTTAGATAGGTATATTGTTAACTAAATTTAAGTTAATTATTAATTGATAATTTATTTATTTTCAATAGTAATAATTTTTATTATTTGTGATTTATTTTAAAGGAATTACTATGACATATTGAATATACCACGTTCAGCCAAGCAGAATCAAATAAAATCTGCGTTTCGCAAAATGGCCAAACAGCTTCATCCGGATAAGAATCAGAACGACCCAGATGCGGGTGAAAAGTTTTCAAAGTTACGTAATGCATATGAAGTGTTGTCTGACGAAAGAATGCGAAAAGACTATGATAGATGTGGTGAACAATGTGTTAAAAAAGACAGCATGGCTCCTGGTCATGATCCATTTGCCAGCTTTTTTGGAGATTTCGGTTTTCATTTTGATGAATCGCCAGGACAAAAAGAAATTCCTAAAGGCGGAACTATAGTTTTGGACTTGCATGTTTCTCTAGAAGAATTATACAATGGCAATTTCGTACAGGTAGGAGTCGGTTCGATTTCAATATCAATTTAATACTATCCCTTGGTATGTACTGAAAATGTTATTTATTTAGGTAACGAGAAACAAGCCTGTTATAAAACCGGCTTCTGGTACAAGACAGTGTAATTGTCGGCAAGAGATGATTACCAAGCAATTAGGTCCTGGTCGGTTTCAAATGATGCAACAAAATGTCTGTGATGAATGTCCTAATGTGAAGTAAGAATTCATATTTTGGATATTATTTTATTTTTTTTTAATTTCAAATTAAAAAAGTGTTTCAAAAATGCAGTTTTAAATTAATTAAAAATTAAAAATTAAAAAAAAGTACCGTTTAAATTGTATACACATTAGTGCTTTGATTATTTACAAATTATGTTCAATGTCAATTAGTCGAATGAACCCTTTATATTACACCTATTTGGACTATATATTCATGATATTTCCACTTTGTAGATGATTTTCTTAGAATTTATTTAATGTTTTATCATTCTAAAAGAGGAAAAAATGTATTACCGAAATAATAAAAAGTGTATACATATTTGTTTTAAATCAAAAAAAATCTTAATCAAGAAATTAAAAATGTATTCTTCCAAAGTTTTTTTATTAAAAAAATTTAATCATTCAGATTACTTAAATAATTTTTAGAGCGCATACTTTTTATGTTTATTAATGCAGGGTTTTTTGAGAAAATCATCAAAATTACTTTAATATTAAATTTTGTCTAATGTGTGTTTTAGAATGGTTACCGAAGAAAATATGTTAGAAATAGAAATAGAACCCGGTATGAAAGATGGTCAGGAGACCAAATTTACTGCAGAAGGAGAACCACACATTGATGGTGAACCAGGGGATCTTATTTTCAAAATCAAAACTTCTCCTCACCCAGTTTTTGAAAGGCGGGGTGACGATTTGTATACAAATTTGACTATTAGTTTACAGGTTAGTAAATATCAGAAAAGTTATTGTTTATTTTTAAATATTTGTTTAGTAATTATTTAAATTTCCTAAATATTTTTTCTGAGTAAGATACATATAATAATATCATTCCATGTTAATAATTAACATTTTTATTTTTATAAAAAAAAAATCAATCTAATTTACCATAAAATTTATATTAATAAACCAAGTATATTATTTAAAACTTACTTTAAATTCAGGTTTTTTTTTTTAGTAAAATTTTTAGAACTTTTGATCTAACGGATTCCTATCAAAAAAAAAAAAAAATTGATAAAATAGTTTGGTATTTATTCAATGTTCTCCTACTCAATTTTTTCAATTTATCGCTAATTGTAATTCCGATACTGTGAAATATTGTATTAATGAACATTTTATTATATAAGTCATTTTAATTGTTTTTATTAATAGGATGCATTAATCGGCTTCCGAACGGAAATCACTCAATTAGATGGTAGAAAAATTCTAATAGAAAGAGATACTGTGACTTGGCCCGGAGCAAAGATTCGCAAAAAAGGCGAAGGTATGCCAAATTACGACAACAATAACCTACACGGTTTTCTCATTATCGCCATTGACGTCCAGTTCCCTAAAAAAGACTTCGCCGAATCAGACAAAGAAGGTAATTATATTGTGTCCAAAATAATTAATTTTAATAATTATTATCTCATAAACTATCGTTGAAATTTAAACATTTCTCCTCATTGATTTTGATTTATTTGTCGGCGTAAATTTACATTAGAAATTTGTAGATTTTATTTGAACATTTTTTTTTTTTTATCATTTTTCATTCGTTAAAATTAATGTTTCATTTTCCAGATCTCAAGAGAATATTAAGTCAAGGCTCGGTGAATAAATTATACAACGGTCTAGACGGATACTGAGAAGAATATCTTACAAGTCACTAGTGCCACAAAAGATATTTTTCTTTTATAATTCTGTGATGTAATTAATTGATCGTAGATTTATTTGTACTATACTCACTATAATAAATGTGTGCATATGAGTTTATTTATTTGTAACATGAATGGTATGCGTACTCTGATTCACTGCGCAAACAAATCATACACGATTGTATGTATCTACCTATTATTTATTGATTAATTAATACGAATTATGTATTTTTTTTTTTTTTGTTTTTATACGTGAAAATAAATTTACAATACTCTTGCCTTATGGAAAAATTAAATTGAATTTTCTACGCAATTACAACAACACACAAATTTACGACGCATAATTTATGTACAAGTTTATGGTTTAAATGCGTAATACTTGACGCATGGGTGCGATAACATTAAAATATATGTAATATGTACGCTTAAAATTTTGGAAACGATAAAAAATATCGAGTGTTTATAAAAAAATATCAAAAGTTTTCAAAATAAACCTTTGTTGACGCAAGTCACAAAATGTCGAAACGGCCGACTCTTCCGCGGGTATTTGTCTTTTTATCGAGGGTATGTATTTATTTAACGCGTATGGAATATTGATATTATCATTTAATAATCAGGTATTTATAAATATGTTTTGGAGATTTGTTTTATTGTTATAAAAAAAAAAATTTATTATCACTGAATAAAAACTCATCTGAATTGTAATTAAAATGTAATGGAAATATATGAATGTAAGTAGGTAGAGTTTCTAAAAAAATTTCTAAAGCAAAACGTTCAACATATTTTAATCCGTTATGAATTATATGTTTTTCAACAATGATTTGTCACGTAATATTAATTTGTGTTTGTGTAATAGTTTTAGCTTGTTTTTATTTAAGTATGATATGTTTTTTATTATGTAATTCAGTTCCAATAAATATTCTTTATGTATTATCTACCTAAAAGCATTTTGAAATTAATTTTGTTTTGTTAATTATTCAATGTATTGCAATATTTTTGTGATATTTTTATAGTGACCCTTTAAATCAATGTGTTTAAGCTTTGCGAATCGATTATTTTTTTCTTGTAATTTTAATACAAAATTATTTTAAAAAAAAAAACATTTAATTTAATGTGGATTTTGTATAATTTTTTCACGGACAAATACGACTGAATAAATTTGTACACTCTGAAGAGAATTAAACCGGTAGGAGATAGAAGTAGCACTGGAGTACTCTGATATAAATTTTTAGTTTTTAGTCTAATTACACATGTGTTAAGTTCTGAACATCTAGTAGTAGTAAATTATAATTCAAAATATTTAGAAATAATTATGATTCGCTTTGAAAAGCGAACCACGATCTATTGATAATTTTTAACGATTCTCAATGAAACTTTTATTCTACTAATGATCCCTTTATTAACTAAACTAGTAGTTATAAATAATGTTAGTTTTAGTATGGTACCAAATAGTAATAGAAAACAAAATTAATTGATATTGATGAGTTGCTCTTTTATTTGAATTTTTGTACAATCGGTATACAGAGTACGACAAAACGTATCATTGCTTTAGAAAGAGTTGCCTACAGCATTTTGAATTTTATTTAATCACCAAGTACATGTAAGGCATGTAATTAAATTAATTAGTGATTTAATAAAACCTGACAGATTTGTGTAGAATGTAAAATTTAGTAATAAAAAAAAAAAAAATCTATTACGGAATTTAAAGAAAAAAAATAATAAACTAGACTCCGTGTATAAAAATTGATCAAAGGGGCTTGATTGACAGGTTATCTAAGCGACAGTAGAGAACTAGTTATAGTATCAAGAGATTTAAATTACTTATCGGTGTACTTATTATTTTGTTCTTTAATAATCAACTAAATAAAAACAGTCTATAAATGTTTTATAAATAACTTAAAATATGAGAAACTTTAAAAAAAAAAAAAAATGCCAAGGCTTATATAATGCCAACTAATACCTATGTATTTTTATAGTAAAATAAAATAAAAAAATGTAATTTATACCTAATATAATTTATTTTATAACTATCTATACATGATGTTGATGACATCTATACCAGTTACGCTAAAGTAAAAATCACCCAACCACCACTAAAAATGTTCAGAATATTTTCTTTAGTTTGCAAAAATATTTTATATTGTAAATAAATTAAGTTTTGTTTTTAGGCTATATCTTTTTAAGGAATTTTAAATTATTGTCATATTAAATCTACTGTTTTATTGTATAATTTATATCATCGTTGATTAGGTCTTGGCTTATAAAATAAATATAATAATTATTATAATATTTCATATGCCTTGACTCGGTTTAACTGTAAGTATTTCTCATTTGATTTAGATTAAAATTTATTTTATTTTAATTTCCTCATTAAAAATCTATTTGATCAAACTAAAATGAAAATAATAATGTATTCATTTACTATGTTCAGGGATATTTTTATACAAGAATGTTCAGGGGAAAGTGTTTGCTTAGGGACAACTTAACGTTTGAGCTATGCTCGGATTAAAGATATTTATTAAGCCTATTTTAGTCAACATTTAATAATAATGAAAATAATTTATGATGTATTTGGAGGAATAGTATAAAATATAATGAAATTCACTAAACTATAGGTACTTAATTTTTATTTTGTAAGACATTTTTGAACAGATTTGAGATCAAGTATATTTTATGAAAATATTTAAATCAGTCAAGGTTCTCTATGCTCATTTGTTATAAATAATAAACGAAAAGGAATTAATATTGCCCTCTCTGCGAAGAACTTTACAAATGTTTTAAATAAAAGATAGTGAACTAATGAGTAAAATGGAGCAGTAGTAAGACCCAGTGTCTAATGATAAAAAAAAAATTCAAAATCAAACATTATCAACGATGGCAAATTGCGAATTAAAAGCGATTAAAGGCAATAATGTGTTGTATTTAAATAGGTATATATTATGCGTTGTGGATAGTATCAACTATGAGGTATCGTGCGATAAAATGATTTCGAACAAGACTTTAGTGTAAAACGTTAAAAAATCTATTGTTATACGAATATGTCGTTCTATAAATTATACGAGGCTTGTATTATAATAGAAGATTGTGTTGATAAAAATTAATAAATTACAATAATTTGCCTTATACCTACCTACCAATAATTGATTATCCATAATAGTTTCTATGGTCGTAAAGATTTTGTAAAAGTACCTACCTACCTACGACAGACGTGTATTTCTATGGTCGTGACGATTTTGGTAAAGTACCTACCTACCTACAACAGACGTGTATAATAACGATAGTATTCATAAAATATAAAATACGACGAATAAGACTTATCATGGTTTGAGGAAAACCACATTAGATAACGACTCGGGCGAACACGATTGCCAGCGCGTTTTCGTAAAAAGCACGCGGACTTAAAATCTCAAAACAAAACGTTTGTTAGAAAAAAAAAAGGGCAACGCGCGTCTAAGAGTGGAGTGGACGTAATAGTATAATAAAATAGGTACTTACCGGCGAGACGATTCTTATCATTCGTCGTGATTTCTCGGGACACATTTCGGCAACACGACAGTCTTGAATTGAAAAGCGTACGGTATAGCTTGTTGAAATACACGACGACGCGATCACTAAATAAATACGAGCGACGTTAAACCTATATACGCGCACTTATAGGACGGAGAGCGAGAGAAAAAATTATAAAAACGTTTCGGCGCGGCGACGATCGAGAGACTGTCGTCGCGAACTCGTTGTCGTCGATGAATATTCGCGTGTCGGTAGTTTATTGAAACATCGACGACCAGACCGACAAATAAATACGAGCGACGTTAAACCTATAATATACGCGCACTTATAGGACGGAGAGCGAGAGAAAAAATTATTAAACGTTTCGGCGCGGTGACGATCGAGAGACTGACGCGTAGACGGAGACGGGACTATAATATTATCGTCGCGAACTTGTTGTCGACGGATATTCGCGCAGCTCAGCTGCTATTGGCTGATGGGTGCGGAGGCGCCCGCCGGGTAACTATTTCATAATATTATGTTGTGATAACTGATAGTTCTCTTCGGTTTTACGCGAAAGCGTTTATTTTTAGAACCATTGACGGACTTTTTATTTTTCTCGTCTGGGCGTCCCGGATTTTATGGAAAATCGTATCTGGATATTTTCCCACGCTGTTTAGGACGAATTTTGTTCCCATCGTGACGAGAAAGTTTCGAAAAAATTTAGAGATCAAATTTTTTTCCAAGTCTTACCTAATAGGTCGCGCGATATTTCGTAACTTTTTTCCCATTTTTTTTTTTTTATCAACACTTTCGTACGACTCTGTTGTTTTCACGTTTTCGCAATTTCACCTCAGTAGCTGAAATAGATGACGTTTTTTTATTTATAAAAATACATCAAATCGATAAGAATAGTTTACCCTTAGAACTTTAACCGGTGTAAAGGTACTATACATAGTATACTTCAATTGTAAACTGTAACGTATTAATATTTAATACGACCATCTATAAAAACAAAATAATTCTAAATTCTAGAAAAAAAAACTTAGGTAAGTGGCAATGTTAAATAAATAATGCTTAATAATTGTGTGCAATTAGGTATATTTGATATATTTTATTTCTTATCCCATTACCTAAACCGGGTCTTCTTTAATAAACTATAAGTTTCATTGTTGAAAGTTATAACAGTAAAATACCATTTATAATTCTGTAAAATGTACATAGTTTTTAATTAATAAAGTAATCATATTAAATACACTTTTGATGTTTTTATTCAACTTGTGTAGGCCAACTAAAAGGGCCCCTTAAGCTCCGGGTGCCCATGGGCCCCTGCAAAGCTTGAGACGGCCCTGGCTACTAGTATATGACAATCAAGGACCGATATAGATATTTACAATAATTTTACGTTCTTCGTTTACCTGTAACGCGTGGTTTTCGCCGTGTTTTTTAGCTCGGCTTATATAGTGGTTACATGCAATAATACGATAGAAATTCAACATGAAAAGGAATATTTTATTGGTTTAACACTGATAATTATTTTAATAAGACATCCGTTAAAACTCGAATCTAACATACATATACATCAATTCTTCTTTTTTTTTTCTTTTTTTTTTCGTTTACGATTAAATATATTTTTAGTTAAACATTAATATAATAACGGTAGTTAAAAAAAAAAAAAAAAACATATAAACGGTAGTTAAATTATTTCTTTTACTCAATAGCATACTCTATACGGAACTGGCCTGGAACCACGGCCGGTGCTCATGGTTCCGTTGTCTTCTTCGTCTGTATCGTTATGGGGATACTGTCCATGGTGCTGTATCGGCATCATAAACGTGGTCTCGTGTAAATTTGTGCTTCTACAATCTCTGGAACTTTGGTTTGATCCACGTCTAGAACTAGTTACATTAAGGTACAATTAAAACCCAACAGAGAAATGTAGGTATAGTAACGTTTGCAACGTAAAACCATAAAACTATACGGTATTTGATATTATTATTGAACTCGAAAATGTTAACAGCTATGGCATTTGATTAACGACCTACAACACTAATAATTCATCGAGTAACCGTCTAGATTTGGTGTCTGTAGTAAAGTAAAAAATTTCACGTCTATTTCGAAAAAAAATATCATCAGAAATAATAATTCGTATTGGCCATCAAAAAAAAACAAACAAATTATATTACAAACATAAAATTAAATTGATAATTAATGCATAAGTCGTAAAAATTAAAGATCAAGATTATGTAAAATGTATATACCTGCCCATTGAATTTGTAACAAAACTGTAACTGTCTAATTAAGCCGAGGTAACGTTTTTTTTTTTTTATATACATAAGAAAGATAATTTCGACTGAAAGTATTTTGTTTCAAAGATATTTCAGATGTTCTACGACGGAGTTCCATTGCAAAAATATTACTACAGTTGTGACGTGTAGAACGTATCTCTACAATAATGCCACAAAAATTATAATAATTAATAAAAATGTTTTCGAGTACAATATAAAACCATTTGGGTTTTTTCATAACTTACAACTTTAGACGACATAAATAATTTGTTTTTTCTAATAAGATCAAAGAAAAATGTTCACGTTGAACTGTAATAGTTTGAAATTAAACGTTATTGTTCGTTAGTTTTTAAATTTATCAAACGGCGAATAAACAAATTGTACATTAAAAAATAAAATTATGCCGTCAAAAGTTTACTGAACGCATACATAACGTATACTCAAAAACAATCGTTTATTTACTTTTGTTACATATAATCTATTTGTTGGAAAACACGACTCACTCGGGCAAGGGTAGCAATCTTCGTTTAGGCTTTTTCATAGGCTCACACGTTTTCGAATTTCTTTCGATGTCATCTAAATTATAAAACGTACTTTTCAGTTAAAAACTGCGAAATGAAATCATTTATTTATTTATTTTTACTAGCGTGAGCGTCATAAATACAACAGCGAATGGGTAACTAAAGGTGTTTGAATTTCGAACGGATTTAATGTTCGACAAACACACGCATTGGTTTATCGAGTCTTTTGATTGCGAAATCAGTGATTTTATAATAACAATAGGGTCTCATAGTGTTAATGAATTCAGTTCGAAACATCGAACGTTATTGTAATTATTTTAAGTGCGCCGGGATTTCGGTGTTGTACGCCGGTTTTCATTCGAATGAAAATAACGCGTACGCGTTGAGCGATGATTACGCGCCGAACATCTACCGGTTAGGTATTTATGACGTCACGCGTTTAGAAAAAAAAAATCATTCGACTATATAAACGTCGTCGGACTTACAAAACTCGTGAATGGAACTACTCTGACTTTTGGAATCTTCGTTGTTGTTGTCCGAATAGGAAGGTACTCGTTTCGGTATGGGCCGACGTAAAAAGTTCGTGTAGTCCGCCTGCGAACAGTACTGAAATCGATCAAACAACCATGTCGATCAATGCGAGACGTCTAAATGATATTTATTAATGTTATGATATTGTTTATGTTTACCAAACGGTTGCAGTTGCATATTTCCAAATTTTCACCGCAATTGGTACAAAAGTACTGTTTGTTCCTTTTTGGCGACTTAGACGGAGAAATTTGAAACGTCGCGTACGGCGATATCTCGTTGTAGTCTAAACAAAACGAACGTCGATTTATATACTTGAGTATATTTTAAGTATCCGAAATTCCAATATTTTTAAATAATTCAATAATAATAATATTGTTTTAAAAACACTACATTTCAGTCGAATAACATTAATATCATTACTATATTATTATCATCAATCTATCTAAAGTCAAAGTGTAAGTTTTACTTGAATCGTCATTGGTTAGAATGGTACTCTTCGACTTGAACGGCGTACACGTTTCATACGCGTCTGAATGTATTTCCGACTTGGAACAGCTGTTATTTTTCAAAATCATGTTGTTCGCTTCCAAATGACGTTGGTTCTTTTTGTACAGGTGTCCTTAAAAGTACACGATACAGGATTATGTATTTATTGAAAACGAACAATAGGTATTCAAACGACGATAACACGAAATCGTAGATTACTCTGATACGTATCTCTACGGACATGTTTCAATAGTGTAGAGTTTATTTATTATGACGAATATGTTTTCGATTTTGATCGAACTCGTCGATTTATCGCGACAAGGGCGTAAAATAATTAAAACCATAACGATTATATGTATTACTAGCTGAATCTACCCGTCTTTGCCGGGTTTAAGTAATAAAAAATGTGTATGGCCCAAATAATAATAATAATTGACATTTCAGAGAGAGAGAGAGAGCCAAGGATTTTCGTTCGGATAGATTTCACTTCACCCGCGTCAATACCATTGTCTCGTCAGGTAGTAACCGCGGCGGTGTAACGATAATAATCGGATTGTTTTTGTTTGTTCGACTTTTGAACACGACTGCTCATCCTATTACATCATACCGATTATCATTTTCCAGATGTTTTTTATTTAACGACAAATTCAAATGAATAATAATACGCGAGCAGCGTTGAAACGAATCACAGAGTATAATCGCGCGCGTTCAGAGTATTTACAAACGGTCTGATTTGAAAAAAAAAGTAATTACGTTTCGCGCGGTCGTCCGAGACGCTACGTCGACAATATTTCGCATAACACGTTCGCGTCGCAATAGGTATTACCGGGACGTGAAATTAAACTATATACTATCCGTAGAGCTATAATATACACTCGCTTGTGTACACGTTTTAATAACAAGTTTTGGAACTTACTGTATTTATAGCACACTATGAACGAGATACTGACGACGACTAGGGACAATATGGCTAATCCAAGTGGCCACATTAAAGCTATGTTGTAAATCGTGTGCATTATCTTGTCGTTCACCGACAACGCTTCTTTGTCGTAATTTCCTGTAAAACAAAACGTCGCGCGCGTCATGTGACATCCGACTACAATGAATCGGGCGACGCGCAACACCCGCGTCTGCGCGCCGATTTTTAAAACCGCGTATTATTTTTATTTATTTTTTTTACGAATAACGAGCGAGACGCAATGAGATTATTATCTCGAAAAATCGCGTCCGCCAACACGAACCTGCGCCGTAAGCCGTCAACGTGGAAGCGGTGTACATGGTCGACGTCATGCCGGCAGAGTTGAAACATTTCACCAAAATGTTGTAGCTGGTCGACGGGTTTAGTGTTTCGATCGAGTATATTCCGTTCGGTGATATGTTTTCGTTGACTGAAAACCACAAGACAATAGAATCAGCGTTCGTTTCGGATTAAATAACAATAATAAATTATTATTCCGTTGTCGTTTATAAAGAGTCATTGATTTTGTTAAGGTCCCTAGCGTCGACACGGAAGTCGAAGTTCTACTAATTATCGCACTAGTGGAAAATAACAAAATTATTTTCGATAGTTCTCATAAAAAGCATAATAATAAAGATATACAGAAAACGAACCGTTGAAAGGTTTTTATTTTTTCTAGAAATCAAGGTCATTAATAGTAATCGGTTATCAATTTATTCATCGCGTGGCGATTGTTTACGAATAATATTATTGATATCTACCAAATACTGTTCAAAATTAGATTTCGAAAAAAAAAAAAAAATGTTAAAAAGCGCAACTTTCGCGCGAAAGAAACAAACGGTCGAATTGAGCTACAAAGAAAACAGCGTGTGTGCCGTTCTCTTATATGGTACTGTAAATGTTGTTATGATTTACCTGCTGTCCATTCCCTCTCGGTAGTCAGCCTTTTGTACACGGAGAAATGAGTGATTGGGCAGTATTTGGCGTTCCATTTTTGCAAATGAATAAGAAACCCAGACACCATCTGCTCGATAGCCTGTAATGAAAATAGACACAGGTAATAAACACAGCTCGCGGTGGTGGCGATGCCGTTTTTCACGATTACAGTCGTCAAACAATCAATAATTATCACGAACCATTGAACACGAGGTTTCTAAAAAAACGATAAGAAAAGCGCGAGGAGTAAAATTATTGTACAACTGCGGACAAATTTTACTTTTTTTTTTACATCTAAAAGTGTTTTAAACTCATTCTATACGATTGTCGTATACAAATTGAGTATAAATTTATTTTTATTTTGAATATAGAAAAAATTAAAAACGAAAATACTTAGATTCTGTTGTTAATCAAATGAACCAAATAAATTATTACAAATTTATTATTTACTATAAATTTTTTTTTTTCGTATCAATTACTTTGTATATATTTTTACCTACGAGTATGTAAACGCATGTAATAATGTAATTTATCATTTTAATTTTAACTACTTTAAAATAAACAAATAAAATAATTTTATCAATGAATTAATATAAGGAAGTTAGACGGAAACTATGTGAAACATTAACTATAAAGATTAAATACGATAATATATATACGAGCTCCGGCGTAAAACTAAGTCCTTCGTCCCCCCGGGTCGACCTCGTATTTCAAAGGTTTCGATAATAAATTGTTATGACGACAATACTATATTGAAACGCGTCATCGATAAAACTCGACTGAATGCATAAGTACTTCGTTCTGGGTCGGTGCGATCGGCGGTTTGCCCTGCAGCGTCTTCACGTTGAACGGTCTGCTCTGCATCCCGTGGCCAACCCGGTTGCTCGCCGAAATGCTGAACGCCACCGTAGTGCCGCATTTCACGTTCGGCAGGGTGAACACGTTCGAGTGCGACGGCAACGATATCTCGGTGTACATGTTTTCGGGTTCCTGTAAGTCAGAGTTTTTTTTTTTTTTTTGTTGTATTTTTCGCGAATTTCTATTCGAGTTTTTTAAGAACCGTCGTAGACTCACGTTGACGTATTTGTACGAGAGCAAATACTGCTGGACCGCGTACGTGTTGGGCGCTTTCGTCCAGTTCACGGTGACGTTCGTCCACGTCACGTTGACCACGCCGAGGATCGGAGGTTTCGGCGGCTCTGTGCCGAAAAAATATCGCGTGAAAGAAACACGTTGTCGTCGTCGCGGGATAATCGGCACGAGAAACGGGCGAGACCGACGACCTATACCCGGGACATTGTGGCCCGGGCGCGGACGTTTTTACGCGAAAAAGTCGAGACTCGAAGCGCTCGACTCGGCTTCGGTTGGAAATCATGAAAACGAATCTCGCCCGCCTCTGGGTCTCTCGCGTTCGGCACGACAACACAGTGTGCCGTTTTATCGAAGAATATAATAATATTACGTGTACACTTGCCTACTATCAGCAACGAAGTGGTCACGTTCTCCGACCCGTAAACATTCCACGCCGTGCACGTGTAATTTCCGGTATCCGCGTCCGTCACGGAGTCCAAGTGCAACGTGAAGTTATCGTAGACCAAGCGCTGCGATTGCAGGTCGATGGGTTGGCTGTTGAAAGTCCATTTCACGTTCGGAGTGGGCACGCCGGCGGTGATACACGGCAGATCGATGTCCACGTGCCACTTGGTCTCTATGGTGGCGTGGAAATTGCCGATGGCCGCTGGCATACCTGCGCAGAAACACGAGTACCGATGAAAATGCAATTCGTTTTCCGGCGTGTTTTCGGATTTGTTGCACGCGACTTCGAACGCGTGTCATCGAGAATCCCGCCGTCATTAATTTATTTATACTGTTAAATAATTGATTAGGTAACGAAAAACACGCGCCGTAACGATATTTTAACAAAATCACATTCGTGTTTATAGAATTCGCGGACCCAAGTCCGTCTGCAGTAATGGGAACAACGACGACGGGGACGATATTATAAAATAACAGTGGTATTCGCGATTTGCTAATAAAATATTCGGTATAACAGTATGAGTTCGTAGAGCACGGTTTACGCACCGCACTTCCGTGTTTACGAAGACTCGGGTTTTAGGGTCAAATCCCTCTCCGAACTAAATAGAAAGCACATTAAACGTGGGCGAGATAATTTATTTATGTAATCGTAATTCATAAAACGAAATATAGATGCATTAATTTTGTCAATGTGTGCGCGGCTGTATTATTATGTGTTCAGAGTAAATCAATGCACTGCGTTTCGCGTGCATATTACATACACAATACCGGTCGGTAAATCCAACAGTACGAAAAATTAAAGTCGAATCGACGTCGAAAAATCGGTATTTTTCTTGCTTCTTGGGAGGATGAAAATTGAAATCACGCCGCCGCGCCGCCGACATCGTAATACGATGAATTTATCTAAACGTTGGCCACATTACGCAACGCCATCTGACGTACAGTCGCACAAATACGACGCGGCCGAGACAGATTCGTTGTTTTCTAGAGCGCCTTCCAGTGTTACGACTCGGCCGAAATCACGACGGGCAAAGTCGCGTTGATTTTATTTTGCGAAACAATAATAATTTGTTTGAGAAAAAAAAAAAAATTGATCACCCGGATTTGTGTGTTTAGCCGGGACGACGACGCGAGCGAGAGAACATGGCGGGAATGTATTGATTTCGCGTCGGCGTGTTTTTGTGTTTGCGATGCACCGGTTCTTTCGATCGAGTGCAGTCCGAAAGTTTTGTGCGCTTTCGTCCGGATATCGGTAATCGAGCGCAGGCGGTACACTGCGTCGAGAGTTCGTCGTCGTTGGAATCGCTCGGTATTTATAAGTTTTCTAGAAAATCGTCGCGACAAACGAGGAAGTTATGTCGGCAGGGGGTCGAAACAACAACGCGATAGATAATAATGTAATACGGTTTGCGCGTAAACGATTTCGAATATTCAACACGTTCGCCGTGGATTTATTTTTCCGACGTCGATTTCCGCGTCGGGCGCTCGTGCCCTGAATATCATGTTAGTATTATTGTTTTAATTCGAACGATTCTACAGACCGTGCGCGAATACGTTGCAGTGCTCCAAGTGAAAACAATAAAAGTCACGTCGAGATGGCTCGTTGTTCGAGGGGGGGGGGGGTCTAGACTACTTTGGTTTAAGTATACGTTTATTTGCGATGTGTTTAGATCATATTATTATTAGCAGGGTTAGGATTTTATAGCAGTAAAAATTCTAAAATATGCGCTTTAATATGACCAAAAAAACCGTAAAATATGCCCTAAAACACATCAAAAATAGCAAATATAATAAATAAATACAAATCAAAATTACAGTCGATGGTATATTATAGAATCTACAATCATATGCAACAATAAGAGATAAGAAGGTATAAATGAAAAAATATATTCGACTTTAAAAAGAGATTATGACGTCATGTTAAATAATATCATATTATTTATCAATTTTCAATATGAAACGTAAAATGTGGGCATTTTTCTTATGGATTCACGTAAATTAATACTATTTGTCATTCAATATAAACGAGATTTATGAAAATAAAGCGTAGAATTAAGAATATTAGCGAAAAATAGCACCAAAACTTCAAAAATAGCACTAAAAATCTAAAATTCTTCAAATATGCAAAAAATAGCAAAATTAAATTTCATATTTAGAGTCCTTGATGCGTAAAACAAATGTATAGCCCACTCTGCTATTTTTATCTCTATCCTATAATAAGTAGCAAATGCTATAAAATCCGAACCCTGATTATTAGTTATCGAGGTCCTCGGCATCACTGCATTTTGGGACCAATTCGATAGCAGAACGTGGGAATCGTTATTTTTATTATATGATTTCGAGGAACTTTCGTGAAAAGGCGGAGAACCTATGGCGCGCAAGTAAAAAAAAAAAGATTGAACCTTTTTGTAAGGGGAAAGAAAAGTATATAATCGTTTATTACGTTATATAATTATGTTTTTATAATTTTAGATCCGACGAGAATATCGAAGAAACAAGAATCGATCGTTATACTTTTCAATACGGATAATATTGTTAATTAGACATTTTATTTGTCCAGTGTCAAAAACATAATGGGGTTTTTAGTAGACATTTGGGGCTTTAAAAACGTCGATCCGGAAAAAAGGTTCGCCACCCCGAATCATTATTAACTAAGTAATATCGTGAAATGATAATATAGTCACCGCCAGATTTCACCGTGGACAAAGTGGCCGTCCGCGACTTGTCGCTTTCGCCCACGCTGTTCGTGGCGGTTATCCACCACAGGTAACTGCTCGAATGTCTGAACATGGATAGTTGAATCTGTCGGACGTGCGGCTCGAACGACTGCGACTTCACGGCACCTTGCAACCCGTTGATTTTCTAAACGTCACGCGATACAATAATAATAAATTAATCGCACGATATAATATTACGACGTTTCGAATATTGTTTATCGATTTCGCGGATACGGAAACGGATGACGTTCGGGGTTTTTTTTATTGCGTGAAAACCCGACTGACAAAAAAAAAAAAAAAACCAACCAGACGACAATATTTTGACCCTCGTTGCCGCGGCGGCGGTAAATATGCGTGTATACGCGTGTTGGTACGTCTGTTTGGCTTATACCGGCGGAAACGATAACGAATGACAGCCGAAAGTTTGTACTCGGACAACAGGTGATGCGTTTAAACCCGAGCTTAACCCGAGCTTGATATTTTACTACTACTACTACGACGACGACGACGTATTAAACGACATAATAACGCGTATTTGAACAAGAGTTTGATGTACGCCGAGCGTTTACGTAAATAAACGTACGACCGAAAACGAGTAATATAATCTACGCTCGCAAGCCTCGCTGTGTATATGCCGTTTTTGAATATTCTGATCTTATCCGTGTCGTTTCGTCGCTGTGAGGCGTGTGCGGACTGTAAGCGTTTGAAATTTTTCGATTATTCTCGACGTACTTTATCTCGATAAACGCGTGTTTTCTTCAAACGTTGTTTTATTTAAAAAAAAATACAAAATAACCTATTGTAGAGCAGATTTTTTCCGAATGATATGGCGTCAAATCGTCGACTCCCTTCGTGACGAAGAAAACGCTCATAAAATTGTGATTTAAATAAAATTTATAACATATTTTGTCGACGAACGGAATTGTTGGTAACTTTTATCGAATCACTTTTATTCGATCGATACGTATTTGGATTAAATATATATTTTGAAATCGTAGGGAAACCTTGGCACGAGAACTAATTATTTCGGATATGTGGAAAAATTAGTTACGGAGACATAATATACGTAAACGTGTCGTGTGTTTTGAAAATCATTCGTTAACTGCACGTTGGATTGAGTTTTAATCTTAAAGTCTAGTCTATCTGATATGTGGTAGTTAAAAACCACAATTGATCGGAGCTTCACAAAGCTGCAATGCGCATAACGTCCCCATATTATTATCACTCGCCTGGACATGTTTAATTAAGTCGCGTGTAAAACATTACCTCTCGTTCGTAAAGTGTGAAATGTTTAATCCGACCGTTTGGTTGTTTCGGCGGCAACCAGGATATGAGAGCCATGTTGGACGACAAAAGTATAGATTTTAATCCGGCCGGTGGTTCTGGTACTGAAAACAAGCGAAAACATTAAAATCGATGATTTATTATGAAAACAAGCGAAAAACATTGTAATCGATGATTTATTTATTTTTATTTCGAAACGTTTCAACTCGTTCGGCGGCCGTGTCTCGCGATATTTATCGTAGTTTTATACTTTTAAGTTATGAAATATTAGTTTTTTTTTTTTTTCGAACGTGTTTCGAGTGTCGCGCAAAAGAATAACGTCAGAATGAAATGGCCGAAAGTCGTTCTATATATAAAATATTTATTCGCGACGCGACGCAGACGAGAAAACGGTATTTTCGTACGTCGATAAAGTATTTATATTTCGCAGTCTCTATGACGTGTGTTTCGAACACTCGAATTCGGTTGTACAATAATTATTAACGCGCGTCATTACTGGTTTTTAAAAGCTCGAAGTTCGAAAGACCGCGCGGTAAAAATAGATCTACACGGCCGCGTATTTGATTTGCATTATAAATCACTATTTGCTCATACCACGTCGTACATTATTAAACTAAATTAAATTGGTATGGCAAATAAATAAAACAAAGAACACATTGTTAAAACAACTTACGGCTTTCCGAAGTTCTGCAAATAAGAGGTTTGCTTGATTTGCCGGGCCCTTGAATCGTGTTTACTTTGATGGAAAATACGTATTCAGTGTCGGTATCGAGATTGGAAATCGTCGCGTCATCGCCATTATGGAAAACTTCTATTTCATTGTATTCGCCTGCAGGAAAAAACATTGTTTAAAGTGAGTAATAAAATAAAAAAAAAATAAATAAATAATAATACGCCATATCGAGCGCGACGGCGATATTAATAACGATTGCGTTTCTATTTGGAGTAATTCGATTTTTTTATTACGTCGTCGGC
This sequence comes from Drepanosiphum platanoidis, assembly GCA_948098885.1. Taxonomy (NCBI): domain Eukaryota; kingdom Metazoa; phylum Arthropoda; class Insecta; order Hemiptera; family Aphididae; genus Drepanosiphum; species Drepanosiphum platanoidis. Next base: position 4,725,381 of record OX402533.1, read on the forward strand.
GTTGGTCGGGTTGAATAAATAAATTTTTACTACATGTATCAGATGTATTATTGCCAATAATTACAGTGTTCGGAGAACATTATAGAATCGGTCAAAACACATTATGTTATCCAATTCAGTTGATAATTAATATTTTCATAGACATATTAATTTTGATGAGTCTGGCGAGCCACGCTTTCGATTATACTTATATCGCAAAAGATTCCAGAGAGAAACGTTCTACAGCTACGATGAAACGAACGAACGATCGTTCTCGCGGACTCGTGAACGAAAATATTCATCGAGAAAAACAACTGACCCGACCACGTACCTGGTAAAAACTAAAGCGCAGACGATATTCGATAATAATCGCGTGGACGCGAAACTAATTGTTTTCGAGTAAGTTTCAATTGTCTTTCGACTCGTTTTTAATCGACCGGCGATCGTTTGATATATATTTTTCGACGCGTAGTCGACTGACTCTATTGCATTATCACGACGACGACGACGTAGTGATTACAACGTTTCTCCCGACGAATGACCGCCGAGTAATCGAATTTATGTAAACAATGGCGGAAAACACTCTAAAAAATGAACGCCGTCGGGACGAAAGCAATAAAGGAATGTTGTTTAGCGCACGATTTATTATATTGATCACAATAGTTTATGACTCATAACTCATGAGAAAATAAAGCAAAACGTCTTCGAGTGTAGGTGTTTTACAAGTTGTGCGCCGTATGCGCCAACCGTAGCCAGACGGTGTGTGTGTGTGTGTGTGTGTGTATATTATATAAATAAGCGTATAAATTACGTTTCGCATTATACGAATACGTACGAACGACCGTTTCGAGAAAAGCCAAAACTCGAATTAAAACCATGTTTATGTTTATTTATACGAATGATATATTATGTACTTTCGTAAAACATTACGACGGACTTATTATAGTTGATGATCGCGTACGACGACGTCGTCGGTGAAATCGACGTACGTTTATTTTGATATTATATAATATCACTTCACCTTTGCTCGTTTTCGGGAAAAAAAAAAACCGTGTGATTTTAATAAAGTTGTTATTTTTATACGTCGCGAGCGTCTATGTGATTTCGGAAATACGTTCACGATGCAGTCGATCCGAATAACTGCAGCCCGTACAAACGTTGGACGGCAAATAGATAATACTTACACGGAGCAAGGACTTTATTTCGTTTCCTCGAGACTTAAAGTTACGTTTTATTTCGGTTCGGGGTGGAGGGGGGGGAAAGGAAAAACGGTATTGTGTTTTTTTTTTCTTTTTGTTTTTTTTTTCTTCCCCCGTTTTCAAATAGAACGAGCCAGCGAAATGTTAAGGTGTGGCGTGACATGTTCGCATTTTTTTTTTTTTTCTTTCTTTTTATGTGAAATTCTGTAGTGTACTGCAAACGTACGGTACACCTTGGCACCGAAAACCTTTAATTGAATTCCAACATACACCGCCGTATGCAATTTCGAGGTTGGCTTTCAGCCATATAAAAAGGGGAAAGGTACATAAACCAACGGGGCAATAATTCCGTTCGCCATAACACAACGTAAACATTATGTCGTAGGCGTTTAAAAATATTTTCGCCTCCCAAACTCTATTCAATTATCGAAACATCGATACGAAACGGACGCGTTCAATTCTTATTACTCGATCGCTGTGCTCGCGTCAAAGGTGTACATTGAAAATCGTTAATTTATTTTCTCGTTAAATTCGTCCGAATCGTAGACGAAACACGTTGATTTTGAAAGAAATCAAAGACGGTCATTATAGCAATCAATCGTCACGTATTGTTTAAATTTTAAATTTTAGAAAATAAAAAACTTCACTGTCTGAAAGAATATTCTAACGGGGAAGAAAAAAACCAAATCAATCGTAAAATAAGAGAAAACAATAAATTATTTCTGATCGAACTCAATTAATTTAAATAATATTCTAATAGTATTATTATTATGTATGACTGCAGTAAGTACTATATCGATATTTTTTTTATTTTAGCAAACGTTTACGATTTCAAAAGAATACGATAAATCGTTAAAGATATAATATCAGTAGTTACTCGATATAATATCGTCGAACTTCTGTTCATTGACGAAAAGTTAATTTAAGTTTTTAAAATGTGTTTCGAGTAATTAACACACTATGTCGGTAAGCATTCGAATCGATGTTCGCAAAGCCGTATAATTAGTCAATGTTAATGCGTTTATGGGCCCCGAGTGAAGGGTTGTTTATTAAAATATCTCTACGCTAATTCAAATACTTCGAAATAATTTCGAATAACTTAATCGAGATACGGAAATCGTTTTCTCTGCCTACAGGTAATAATACATCCAACTTGAAAAACGAAGTTTCCCATAGGCAATATTATGCAACGTCGCTGTAACGAAATAATACGATTGTATACTTTTCTATAATCATTTTAATACGTAATAACGGTTGCATCGAACGTGAATTGGACTAGCAGAAAAATAAAAAAACTAAAGTGACTTCAATAACGGTTTCGGAGTTGAAAAGATTCTCGAGAAATCAAACAATAGTATTGGCGAAATACTAATTTTAAATATTAAAAGTATAAGGACGATAGACACGTCGTTCCTTCGTGTTTCGAATTAAAAATTTGCACCACAAAGTGGTTAGGGCAAAAACGTGTCGGATTCGTAGGTAAACGCCATTTGTTTTTGTCTAATTTCAAACACATATTTGATTTCGACGCGCTATCTAAGAGTAAGTTAGTCTCTCGGCGAATAAAATAATATTCACAGGATAAAGTTATTGTAGTAAACCGTCTCGAGCTATTCGCAGTCACAGACAGTGGCGTATTCGAGTGGGCGATTCTCCGCGGGAGATAATTTTTTTTTTTTATAACAATACAAAATTATCTTTTATTATAGTACAGTAGTCTCGACAGTGATTCTTTTATTCATTTTTTTCTAAAATTATTTAATCGAATGGGACTTTTTTAAAAAAATAAAAAATAAGCATGAAAACACGTATCGTGCACGCAATGTTGTTTTACGTACGTTTTTATGCGTTCCTCGCCTTGTAAATATACTTTAAACATGTAAATTTTTTTTATTTTCCAACGGAAAAAATGATCGTTTCGATTGCATTCACATCGCGCGTCTAATAATTGATTACAGACGAATACGCGACACGCGAACACGAATTCGATACGGCGAGAAAAACTCACTTATCAAGTCGTCCGGAGGCACCACTTTGGAATACGTGAGCACGTATCCTTGTACGTAGTCGTTCATCAAGTTGTTCGCGTTCAAGTCGGTCCATCGCAATCTCACGCTGTTCGGCGTGGTGACGTTGCACGTCAGATCGTCCGGCGGAGATCCCAACACTGGAAATACACGATTGAAACGCGTTTAGAAAACGTGGAAAAAAAGTACGTTCGCGCCAGATTTACGGGGGGGAGGTGGTAAAATTTGTTCTAAAAGCGTTCATTTTTCCATAGCGGTGAAATTGACGAATTTTAAATAATCGACAGATTATTGGTCGTGTTATAGAGTCGAAAAACTATAGGAAACATAGAATCGGTACACGCGAGTACACAACACTAATAACGATAGTAATAATTATTAACTAAAACGTACTAAAAAATTTTTAAAAAGCATACCTAACCGAAGGGGTAACATTTTTATTCGCGTGCTCGTAACACGACGTATTTATAACCGGGGGCTAAACGCGCTCCCCCTCGTGCCGAAAAGCAATTTACTCGGCGAATATCCTACCTTTAATCTCCAACTCCATGGCCGCCTCGTGTTTGCCCAGCGAGTTCTCGGCCACGCACACGTACCGGCCCGAGTCGGTCGCGCTCACTTTGCTGATGATCAACTTCGACTTGACCGACGTTTCGGTGTACATTTCCTCCACGTTGTACCTGCGAAAAGACGGTTTTTTTTATTCAATATTTTATTTTGTTCACGGCGGCGGCGTCGTCGAACGCGGATGTGACGTCAAACCGAGGAATTTATGAAAATCGAGTTTGACATCGATAATCCGCATCGCCCCGCGTTGCCCCGACGGCGAAAACTCGGTTCGTGGTAATTATACCGTCAGCCCCGTCGTTTGAGATCCGCCACGGATTGTTTTCTTTAATTCAAACCTATTGCCGACGATTTCAGAACCAACGATTTCTCATACCGGTGTCTCGTCGCTTCGTACCCGAGTTTACTTTGTACCGCCAACTAGATACTATACTTAACCGACGATCCACCGTATCGACGAACCGTTTATTGTGAAATGGGATCGATGGATTTTTATTTTTTTTCAAAGATTAATGATTTCAAAAACGAACGACGGTTGTTTTCGATTTTTCTAAAGCACCGGAAACTGTTTTTATCATTTTAACGCCGAGCACGGATAGATTAGAATTTTCGAAAACTTTCGGTTTTGACGCCGCTCATCTATTGTTATTTATTTATTTTTTAAATTCATAGCCCCAGTTCGAAGTTACGTTAATACATTTTCAATACGAGTATAGCTGATACATTTTTGTAATTTTCCAAAAGTTTCTCATTTTCACAACGATAAACTTTAGAGCGCAAAAGTAGTTTGTTTTGAAAAAAATATCAACGCTCGGCCAAATATAAGTGAGTAAAGATATAAGTGACGTAACAATATAAGTTTCGTTATGATAAATAATACGATATGAATGTAATTCGACGACGCTGCATGTTGTGGGGTAATGTGATAACCGAGTATTCGATTAACCAATATGCGCATTTCATGTATTTGAATAGCAATTTCATATATTAAACATGTACACTTATGTAAGACGTTCAGTACTTAAAGCCCTTAATAATAGTCTACAGAATAACATTTAATAATTAAAAAGTCAGCTTGAGTATATCGTTCGTATAATGTATTTATATACAAAGATGCGATGTTTTTTTTTTTTATCATTAATATTAAATCGTGCGTTTACGTTTTAAGTAGTTTGGTGTTCTAAAGTCCGAGGATTATTCAACCAGTCGTCAAAACTCATTAATCATAATCAGTATTTATTTTCGTACGATACGAAGTCGAAAGCGCGTATTTCAATGCAAATGCAAAGTGTGTTATGAATGTTACAATATCCGGATGAAAATGTCACTTTTACTCGCGCACGACGACGACGACGACGACGACGTATGCGAATGTCGCAGCGATGAAAAACGCAAAAACCATAACGCATAAAGTTATTACATTATTATGGCTGAAACAATATTACGTTTTAGACGATTTCGTCAAACGAACTTGGACTACCGCAGAAAAAAAGAAAAGAGTGTCTAAATATTGATATTTCAAAAAAAAAAAAAAAAAAATGAAAAATGAAAAATAATTTGATATTCTATAAACCGCCGAGTTATCTCGAGTATTTTTTATCATATTATAATAATGTAATTATATGCCGGTCGTTCTTAGAAATTTAATGGGTTACTCGGCAAACTTAATAGTGACGCGGAAAGGAAGGAAAACGTCAATTTCATTGAATATCGAACACCGTAATATAATTGACTTTTATTCGAGTGAGTAAAAATTAACGGCCGGTTTTTTACGGCCGCAGAGCACCGTCGAACGTAAAATTAATAATTAAAAGTCTCACGAGCAATCGAGTTTGATGAAATCTTTTTTCAACGTTTATCGACTCGGCAACGAAAACGTTTACTATTGCTTTAGAGCCGGCGAGTATCAAGTTACGTGTTGTGTATTTATTTACTGTTTTCGGTTTGCATTTATGATACTAAATAATAATTATTATTTGCTAAAACTTAACGAGCCATATATGAATGTAATAACGCTAATGATCATTTATAATGTTATTATGGTAATATTAGCAATAACGAGTGTCAAAAATGAGTAATGTTGTTTAAAACATTTCGCGTACAACAATATCATCGAGTGCGTTTCTGAAGATTTCCCGGACAACAGTGTACATTTATAATAATTCGCATTCGCGCAGTCGTCCGAAAATTTCAAACAGACTTGCAAATTTGCCGCCAGCCAACACGCTACTACATTGACTAATAAATTAGAAACGCGTTTCGTATGATAATCTTTCCTGTTCAGCTCCAATAAAAGAATACGTAGAATGCGGCTTTGTCGATGAAATAACTCACCGTCGTCGTCGTCGTCGTCGTTTCGTGCACACGCACGACGAGCCGCGCGTACTTGTTTGGAAATAAATCAACGGCGCGCGCCGTTCCGTATAAAAACGGAAAAAATTAAAACAATAACGCGCGCGGATATACGTATAACAATATAATACGTACGACGCGGACGGAAACGACGTCAAAAGCACGTCACGGTCAGATGACGTACGAGTGCGACTCGGGAGGCTAATTTTTTCCAGATTAAATTCCGACTCATAAATATTAATGTTCCGTTCGTTTTCAAAAAAAACCTCTAAGTCTTGCCATATGTTCGGGCTTACGGGGGCGCTGTCACAGACAAAACGTGTTTTTCCGGCGAACGTTTCCACTACGTGACCGGATTCCAAAAAATTATATTTTCTATTTGACTCGTTGCCCTCGCTCACAACTACATAATATTGTTTCTACTACAAAATGTATTCGCGTCCTTAATACCTGTACTTTTCTCGAGCATTACCATTACTTCAACGAGGGTGTATTTGAAACACTATATGTATCTGCCCACTAAATCGCGTTTTATATTTTCAGAAACAACGTTTCCCCGCGCAGACACGACGCGGCCGGCGATCCATTTTTTTCTTTTTTCTTAAGGTCGATACGAGTTTGAACTCGCTCGTAAATATCGCGTGATGGACGCGGAACCGAAACGACGACGACGACGACGGGAGAGATCCTTTTCTTTCGAAAGCCGCCTCGCAACACGACATATACGCCGAGAAAAACGTTCACAAGAATGTCGCGTAAAATACTCGAAAACACTTCTCGCGTTTGAGCGGGAAAAATCCGCGCGGTCGCCGAACTTCATTCGACCGAATGAGAACGCGTCGAGATTAAATAATCACCGTGCGAATTTAGAGAAACAAGCTCTCGAAATGTGTTGTTAATTGTATCTATTGTTCGCAACTAATGTTTAAAGAAAACTTTTTGTTATCATAATATTGTTTATATATATATGTGTGTGTGTCAGTGGTTACCAGAAAGTTTTCACAGTTTTCAGTACGATCCTCTGTGTTTTTCCTTTTTGAAAACAAAAGATTTTTAGTATCGGTAGATAAACGTTAAATCAAATTTCACAATCGTCAAAGGACATGAAAAATTCTCTTATGGTTTTATTTCGATTAAATTATATCGTCCAGTAAAGGTTACGACTTCGAATAGGTCTGAGGATAGAAATGAGCTCGGCGGCGTGAACTAGTATTATAATGTTGTATAGAATTGAAAAATAGTAACTCGAAGGGATTACGTTTATGTTCCGACGGCGGCGTTCGAGGTGTTCTCCAGGACAATCCGCGCGAGTTTGGTAAACATAATCATTAAACGTGCGCTTCTCTCGCTTTATAAGTATGTATGTGAAAAGCACAGTCACAAACGATTGTTCGCGGCCAAGCATGGACATATCATCATTATAATCGTTTATCTGCGGGGTTTAGTTTTTCGCCGAGATGTAAACATTTTTTTCCCCCCAACTTTTCGATCGGACGCCAATTGCGATGACGCGATGAGATACGTAATATTCTGTAAACGGTTTTTAAACAATCGTTTCGTCCGTCTGATAACGAATTCGGCTATTATTCGATCGTTTGTTATTGCCGAGATTTAATTCATAGTGGAAATGTTTTAAATTTGAAAATGAAATTTAATATGAGACTTGGTCGTTCGAAAGTAGGTCTCTCCGCGGCGGCTTAACAGAAAATCTTATCGGATCAGTACTTCTCCGTCCGGTTCAACAGACAAAGACGGGTATTATTATTTAATTGGAAAAACAAATAATAATTAAACTATTAATTTATCGTTTCTAAATAAAAAATCCGTTCAACTTAAAGTCGTAGGGTTTCCACGCCGAGATTTTGAAAAAAAACACACTACCGTCGTCGTTTCACTCCGCGTCGATTATTATAATATTAAATCGGAAATAACAATACTATCGCGTAGGTTTGTTTTACGAGTCCCGCGGCGTCGGGAGTTTTCGTAGGGTTCGATTTTCTCTCCGTCGGGCGATAAAACATCGCGGGGCGCGCGCGCGTATAAAAAGCGACGACCGGTTGCGCGAGGGTCGTTATCGCGGGGAAAACGCGCGATCTATTCCCGTCGATTGAAATGCAAATCCGCGTTTCGCCCGGCGAAAGCCGCGTTAATCTGTTAAAAAGCGTTAAGAGCGAATACGTACGTCCCCGCGCACAAGAGAAATCGCCTAACGCGCGCCGCCGCCGCCTCGTCCGCGTAATAATATCGTTCCGAGCATATTACGGCGCAATGCCGTTGAATAAAATTTCATTAAAACACCGGCGGCGGCGGCGGCGGCGGCGTATATAGCTCACCGTACTGTCGCGCGCACATAAATATGCTAAGTATTTCTCTCGTCGATCCGGATTTGTGTATTCGAATGCGAAATCGTTTCGCCATAAACAACGTATAAACGCGGGCGCGCTCGCGTATACATTTTCATATAAAACGAAACCATTTTTTCTATTCCCGGAATAATAAACGTCAACCGAAATATCATAACGTACGTCCTTCGACGACGACGTTATATTATAATATATAATATGCGAGCGCGCCGTTACCTGAGATTCGTGCTCTTGTAGTTCAGCTGCACGGATCCTTTGATCCAGGATATGTGTATCGGCTGGTCTCCGGTCGCCTCGCACGCCATCGACGCCATGCCGCCGTTGATCGACGTGTACTTGGTATTCGGCAGTATTATGTGCGGCAAGTCTGGAAACAAACAAATAAAATTATCGTAAATCGCACGCGGATCTTTCTGGACTCTCTTCGGAACGACGGCACCATGCCGTGGGGGGGGGAGGGGCTACAGGTGATACAGATCCCCCTCCCCCCTCGAAATCGTACCCGTTATTCGTTTTTATTATTTTTTAACAAAATACACGTCTTTTATTGTAATATGATAATACGCGCAGCTCGCCCAAAAACACTTGTAAATTACATTTTGAAAAAATAAAATATAAAAATCGGCGAACACATAATATTATAAAAGAGCAAACAGGCTTAATTAGACAACCCTCCCCGGAAAAATAATCCTGGCTACGGGCCTGAATCGAGCGGAAGGGGTATGGAGTAATCGCGCAGGAGCAGGAAGCACTCCGGAGTCGGGATACGTTTTGCAAAATAAGCTATCACTCGTGAACGTCGTTGTGTAGAGCCGCGCGCCATATTTCTAAAAACCCGAATAAAACATGACCGTTTTTATTTTATTAATTGTAATTAATTGTAATTAGTTTTTCTTTGTTTGACCAGGAAAAAAATGAAATGAGCGTTGTAATAAAACTCTATCGGTATGAGATAATCGCAATCGCCAGTGTTGCTCTCGCCGCAGCGACGACGTGTTTTAATATTGAAATGAATGTTCTTTAGGGTTTTTTTTTTTTCGACGGTAGGAGGCAGAGAAACTTTTCACTCGTTAGTTTGGTTCCAAAATAGAAAAAAAAAAAAAAACAAATAAAAAACGTCGCCCCAAATATGATATTCAGCTTTATACGCCCACTGCACTTAAAAATTCTAAAAGCCCAGTCCACTTGTGAATATTCGTGTATCGGGCAACCGTGAGCACGGGTACTGCAGTTGACGTTTTTAACAATTTTTTTTTTGTTCGAAACGTTAATTTAAAATCACTGACAGTAATAATTATAAAAATAACGCTCGAGTGTCACATTCTCGCGATGCGTTGTTTTATTTAATGCGACTACTACTATACTACGCAACGAGCGGTATTTATAAAATCTCACGAATCGCACTTATTCGAAACGCGTGTTTAAACACACAAATGATCTGCCTGTCCCGATTCCGAATTACCGACCACTCGTGTTTCGAGATGTGATGACGAATAAATAATAAAGTACCTAGTTTTTTTTTTTTTTTATTTCCATCGACGACGTGCAAAAAACACACAGATATTTTTACGATGTTTAAGGGGGTTAAAAAGGGTAAAAATGGAAAAATATCCGAAGCCACTAGAGCTTTGTGGTATTAAATTTGGTCGATAGTTTCGTGTTTTATATAGCAGAGGCCCCAAGAAAGGATTTTCCAAAATTCAACCCCTAAGATGCAACGATCAGCGAGTGCATTTTATATAAATTATTGATTATTGTGTCATCGAAAAACCCGACGATGTTTACGCAAAAGGTATGGATTTTGCAACGTCATATATTATTACATAACTTTTATCGAAATCGCGTGCGTGCGCGCTCCATTCCTCTTTTAATCGTAGACGCACACAAAAAAAAAAAAGAATTAGCTAAATCGGTCCAGCAGTTAACGCGTGATGAGGATACCTGGGGTTTCATTTCTATATAATATTATTTTCACCGATTTCAACCCTTAAAAAGCAAAGTTTTGAAAATCGGGCGACGTGATGACACTATCAGGAAGGTATTTGGAATAACTCTGTGAAAAAAAATTGGAAAAAAGTTAAATATAGCGTCGTCACAAAATGGGAACAAAAAAAAAAAGGCCTGTTCTTTTATATATATAAAGGATTTCGTGGCGGTAAATTTTACAGTCGAAAATATTAAACGAAATTTCACACACACACACACACACACACACACTATTTTTATAAATATATTTAAAGTGATATCGTTACGAACGTATTAAATACACGACTCATTCGAATTGTTTTCCTGATTGATCGTGCTGTAAAGGAAATAATCCAGCGCGAAATACGCTTCATTTGAATAAAAATACGAATATTTTCTCGATGAGATAAATTCCGAACGTTTTGTTACGATTTCGTGACAAATAGTTTATTTTAGTAAATACGTAACTCGCGACGCGTATAATATTATGTAAGTGAAAACAGAAAGAAAAAAAACAAAGACAATTTTACGTGTGTGAGTTTATCGCGGATTCATTGAAAGTTTACAATAGGATAAGTTTTGCAGACATCCGATAGCCATTGTCCGGACAGAAAACCCTACGCGTACATGGTTTTTCTTTTCTTTTTTTCGAACCATATATTCAATTCAGAATAATTTTAATTTTTAATTCGAGTTGGTTTTTCGATAAAGCAACAAAGAAAAAGTTATAAATGATAATAATTATAGGGCATACTTATTGCGTTGTTCTTTTTCTTTTTTTATTTCGTAACGTCGTCTAATTAATAATTTCACGGTATTATTTCGACCTAGGCGAGATAATTAAGTTTTTTCAACTCGTCGAATTTAGGTTAATCTAGAAAAAATTTAGTTAAGCTAGGAGTTGAAAAGTTTTAATTAATTTTGTTAGATCAAAAGTTAGTAAACGCGTAGTAAAAAAATTAACTTAAATTTTTTTTTAATTTCAAAACGTATCGTTTTTGTGTGAGGAAATATAGATTGTTACGAATATCTTTGCATTCACGTCGACGCAATTAGAGACGATCATTATAATGTAATACAATAATATTAATAATAATATAACAGCGAATAATTTACGGGGTTTTTTTTTTTGTATTTTCAGGATTAGTTTGTTTTATTTGAGGCAATGACGAAAAAAAAGTTAGTTAATCGTATAAGCCGTTTACGTCAAAAACTCGCGAACAAAAGTCTATTTTATTATATTACTAGCTGAATAACACGGCTTCGCCCCCGTGAACAATTTTTCCCGGTATTAGGGCGTCGAGTGCTGAATGTTATTATATTTCTAGATTTATATATATATATATAGATTTCGTTTCGGTCGTGAAAATATCAAAAAACGAAGTATGTAAATCACGAAACGGCAACGAGAGTTGATGTCGTCTGAAAATTATAAAACAAACGACTCACGGGAAAACCGTACAAATCCCCACACACGTACTTGGTATACTTATTTACTATTACTTGACCCGTGCGGTTAATTTTCGTTTTTATGAGAGAGAGAGCGAAAAAAAAACACATCGAAGTTTTGAAATATTATTATAATAATGACGACGCGTACGTGTAGTGTCCGTCGCGTTTAAACCTCGTGAGGGTAAAGTCAGACGGATGAATTAGTTTAAGTCGATTACAAAATTGTTGGTATTATTTTATATTGTTCTCTTTTTACTTTAAGGTTTTTTTTTTTTTTATAATTTAGCCTTCTCCCCCCGTTTTAACTCCGTTGAAATACGACGACAGACGACTCACCTTGTACGTTGAGACGAATGATGGAAATAATGGGCGTACCGACGTCGTTGTTCGCCTCGCACATGTAATAGCCCTCGTGTTTCTTCGTCACTTTGTCGATGACCAGCGTGCCGTCGGACGTCACGTTGTCCGTCACCTCGTTGAACTGGTCCGAGTCTTTGCCTGCAACAACGGCGTAACATAGTTAGATATCATTACGGTGCGCGCGTATCTAATGCGATTTTATTACTCGATCCTTTTCGCCATTTTATCGTCGGTTTGGGATGGCCCGACGCGGAACAGTTGACTTCCGCCTGATCGTCTCGCACCACGTTCACGTCCTTGGGCTCGATTATCCATTCGGGCGGCACTGCATTCAAAAACAATACAATCCGTCAGTTCGAGCGCGTCGTAAAATGGGAAATAAAATCAAATAAAATAAAATAAAGTATTGTATCGTGAGTGCAGATTACGGTGCCAGAGTGCTTTTTGCATGCAACAATAGTGATAATATAAGAAAAAATAAAGTGACGCGAACTTAAGGTTCGCCTAAGCGTAGAAAATCGAACGATTAAAAGTAGTTGTTGTTTAGTGTAATCGGCACGTCAGGGTCCGGCAAAAAGCAGACCGATCTCATAGAATGCACCTCGTCGGCCGGTCGACAGCAGTGGGCCAGAGATGCGGTTGTGTGTCCCCCGCCCTTCGTTTGCAGCACTTTTAATCGCACGTTGTGTAATAACTTATTTTCGCCATCGGAGTTTTCAAGTCGGTGGTAAAGAACGATAGCGAAATATCGATAAAAACATGTTTAGAAACTAAAATCGATTACATAAAATGTTCATACAGATCGTTCTCCTATCGTTTCTATCTCCCCGTCGTATACGGATATATTTTTTGACTTTGTTTTTGACATTTTACCGAGTCGGCGGACTTATTATTATGTTTTCGCCTTCGTCTAAAATACAATACGCCGGCGATCTGGTCGGGCACATCGGAATCGGATTAGAAAGCGGTCGTCGAGGTTTCGATTTGCGTTTTGGAAACGGATTGCGCGTGCCTTTTCGCACACGCGCGGCGGAAAACGAATCGATTCGACGATCGATCTGCGGGCGGTCGAAAGTTGAACTACGTTCGTCAAGTACCACCCGCGCGCACGCCACTCGAGAACGCTATTTATTTGTGTATTATTATTGTTTGTACACTATTACCGTCGAGTGTGTTTCGACCCGCCCGCCCGCCCGCCCGCCTACTGCACTCGCGATCGGAATAATATTTTCATTGTACCGGCAAAGTTCATAACATCTAGGATACCTGCGGGGAGTGGAGGGGGGGGGAGATTAAGCGTTGAAAAAAAAAATTAAATTAATCTAATGAAATTAATTAAAATTAATTAAAAGCGCGATTGGAACGGTTGCGTTTTTCATTTGCGAGTTTTAAACCCCCCCTCGTTGCATTAACTCGTTTCGTATAAGTTTCGGGCGATTAATTTAATTTTTTAATTCACTTGTCTGGCGATAAATTAATGCCACGCTTAACAAAACGCGTTGTACACACATACATCAGATCGGCAAGTACGTATTATAATATTGTATTATTATGTTTTCCTGTTGTTTTTTTTTTGTTGGAGTGTTCGATTTTGATTAAGTCGATTATTTCCGCTTTATATTTTCGTCGATATTTTCCGTCCACTTTCGTTTAAACGACGACGGGCACCCGCCGATCGTCATGCAATGGGTTCTTATTTCACGAAAATCGCGAGTTAACCGAGTCGACTCTTTTTACCCAGAGCGCTGTTAAAACGCTAGGAGTACGATCTGTAAATTAAACATTAGGGGACGGATACACAGACAATTTACGTTCAAATTAACAAATTTCATACAAAAAAAAAAAATTGAATTTGAATTGTTCACTTTCGGAAATAACCTAAATTATCGAGAGCGTTGCGAAAAAAAGAAAAACATTAAAACTTCCGGTCTGACGTCACGATGAAAATTATTTTTTATTTTATTCAAAATTTGACGAACAGTCATAAAGAGACGTCTGACATCATAAGGCCGGACGTCATAATATTACGTTGAACTTTAATTTCAAGTACATTCAAATTTGTCGTTTTTATTCAATCGCGTATTGCAGTGTTAGACCCAACGAGGGTTTTATCATAAATTATTTCATAGTTTAATTTATATATTATATTATTTACGCCGTTTGTTTTACCGAGAAAGTGAATTCATTTTTATTATTATTAGAAAGTAACATAAACCTTATCGAGAATTCGTCGAGAACAAGAGGTATCGCGAATGCTTTTGCCCCGCGCCTCGTAAATCCTAAAGGCCCGGAAGTCCCTATAGATATCGGGCACCGAACGGCGTATACTCCCCCTATGTCCCACACTACTTTCCAGCCGTCGAACGAACCGCGGTCTTAGAAGATAAGGTCGAACGATTCCCTCTCGCCGACCTGGCGCTTAACAAGACGAATACGTTTCCGGCCGTGTATGACCATATTTTGATAGTGGTACGCTGCCAGTTGGACGTTTTTGAACAGGCAACCCGCTGTACTATTTTCTACGACACTCTAAATACGTATATGTATCGTGGTATTTAAAATTTTGATTTTATATTTCAAATCGTAATAGTTTTTTTTCGAATTTTCTCTACCAATGTATTTCAATTAGTCAATATGAGGACGACCAAGCGATGAAACTGAAAGACAATTGAAATTGCGTTGACGTCCATAAAAATATTATTATACGAAAATGTTAAAATCGTATTTTTAATAACGTTTATTTAAGTTTAGTATGCATTGTTATACGGCTCCCCCTCGAAATATCTCGCGGCGTTCCGAAAAACGATTCCATGTATCTAATTTTCAAAAAAAAAAAAAAAAATGTATAAAACAAAATAAATCATGTCTAGTGATTAATTCTCGTATAATAATAACTATAAGTATTGTTAAACGAATATATAAAAAGCAATTTGTTAACAACAACACTATTAAACGTCTCTGATAATAGTAATAAAATAAAAAGGTTTCTTTTCTGGGGCATTATAGTGAAAAAAAAAAACGATGTGAATTTTACTACCGGTTCGTAGTGAATTTTTCATACCCGACGATTAAATATTTTTACTATATCTATGATATTTTTCCGATTAGAAAATCGGAACGGTAAAAAAAAACGTACGTTTTTATTCGTTTCGTTGAGGAAAAAAAAATTAGGAAAAATCGAATCGTTTTGGACGCGTGATCGTTTAGAACAAAACACTACAGTTACCGAATCTCGCTTCGGACCCCCCGAACATACGCCCACACGACCTCTAAAAAAAACGTCCTATCGGCAGCAGCGTTTCAGAAAAAAACCAAAAACCAAAACGGCGCGGAAACGTTTTCGCCAGCAGCTCCGATAAAGTACGATCGCGCGACCTCGTCTCCCCCGAGACCGCGGGGTACGGACGCGGACGGTCGCCGCTCTACGTCTCGACCGCATCTCCGACGCCCACTGCTCCGGGCCCGCGGCCAAGGTACCGTTGACGGTCAGGTGCGCGGTGAACGTGGCGCTGTGCACCGGGTTGGCGGCCACGCACGTATAGTCGCCCGTGTCGGACCGGGACACGTTGTTCACGGTCAGTATGGTGGAGTACGCGTTGAACGGCGTGACGGCGGCCCCGCCGGAGCCGCGGTGCACTAGGTCGCCGTCCTTGAGCCACGTCAGGTTGAGCGGCAGGTCGCCCTGGTGCACGGTGCACGCCACCTGGACCCTAGAGCCCTCGGTGAGTTCGGAAAAATAAAACGGAGTGATTTCCGGCGGCGCTGGAAACAGAAAAAAACAACGACGGCGACGGGAAGAAACGGACCGAGAGAAAATAATAACATTATATATTCTAAAAAAAAAAAAAAAAACACCTCGGATAATACGGTATAGTAATAATAATAATAATAATAATAAAATAGAGAACGAAAAACATACGCAAAGACGTTCCGTGCAAGAAAATAAAGAAAAGTACATTTTTTTATATCGTATGGAAATAAGAAAA
This sequence comes from Drepanosiphum platanoidis, assembly GCA_948098885.1. NCBI lineage: Eukaryota > Metazoa > Arthropoda > Insecta > Hemiptera > Aphididae > Drepanosiphum > Drepanosiphum platanoidis. Next base: position 4,741,631 of record OX402533.1, read on the forward strand.
ATACGGTGCTCGTATAACGTACGCGCGCGCGCGCGCTCGCGCGAGAACGAGACGACGAGACGGGCAGACTTTCCGCACCGCGATTCTGTCGGGACCGGCATTTGTCGCTGTTGATATCGTCTTCGGATTAGTCAAGGGCCGGGTCGATATGGACCGTGGAATTTTTCTCCCCTCGACGTTCGCGTCGACAAGAGACGTCGGGAAAAAAAAAAAAAAAACCACCCAAGTCGTCGAGAAATCAACGAAGAGACCGCGGCGAGATAGTACGGAGAGAGATTAAATCGACCAACGACAGAACCCGCGAGTCGGAAGTTTGCCCTCGTGCATAATATTCTATTATTATTATCACGCACTTGCGCACGTTTATCGGTGTACGTGTGCGCGCGCGCGCGCGTACGGTATTATTTATTATTTTAATAACAATAGTAGTAATAATATATTCGCGTGTATCAAGAACACTACTGGTGCGAGAAGAATATAATAATATGTTATTGGTTGAAAAAAAAAAAAAACGATGTGGTGCGCCATCGCGCAAGTGTCCGACGAACGCCGCGAGACCGGACGCGAGCGGGCGGCAGGCAGGCAGCTCCAGTGTATCGCTTATGATAATAATATTATTGCCGTCCGACTACGCGCGTTCGTCCGGTCGCCGTGGAGATAAAATCGCAAGACAATAGTTGCAACTTTATCGCTGGGGGAGAACAACGACACTGATATCACACACACACACACAAACGAAGAATAACAAGTCATAGGTCGAATATCGATAAAAATCGATCGACCAGTCATTCCCCTATCGATCGTGGTAAATCTTAGGAGTACTTGACTTAACCGAAAATCGGTTTTTTAGTAAGCTACTTTGTTTAAAAACATATATTTTACGATTTAGATAACGGGTAAAAATCAACGTACTTGATTTTGTTTCAACTCGAGGTCGCGTTATTTCGGTGAGCCCCGTGAGTTCTGTAGGGTTTGCGAGTTGTTTTTTTTTCTTCGAATAAATCCGCGTGACCCGTGTACAATTTCGATTGCTAATAACTAAAACTTGTGGAATGACAGCGACGACGATGTTTCTCGTATCGAGGCGGAGAAAAGAGTTGATTTCTCCGGAAGGGCCGGCGGCGGAGAAGTGATTCGTTTCGCGGTCGCCCCGCCCGCCCGCGCGGCCATGTAGCCAAAAGCTCGTCACGCGACAATAGTGACGTAATCGATTTGCGCGGCGCAGGGGGACAGGTATTAATAACACGGAGTATTTTTCTCGTCACTGAAATTGCGTGAAACAGGTCATGTCACGGGGTCCACGCCATCGACTCGTGTTCACGAACAACATAAGATGGTATCGGGTTCATCGCCTGAGAGTAATGACTTTTTTCTCGAAGTCTAACTATGTATTCTTTTATTTTTTTTAATGAAAAAACTTATAACAATATATAGAAGATAGAAACAAAATATCATCATCATCGTAATCTCAATACACGATAATAACGATAATATTTCCCTTTTTTTCTACCGTAATCTCCAGGCCTCTCTTGTCACTATCGAAATAATTATAATATAACGCAGGTACCGATAAACGTTTCTCTCTTTCCCAAAAAATACCGCGACACGTCGCATATTATGTATATAAACACGGTCTAATTTTTGTACTCTAAGATTTGCCAACGTTCCGATCGGTAAAATCCCCGGCCGTTGTTCTACGGATACAATAATAATATCCCGAAGTTTATTCGCTTCGTTCGGGTAAAAGGTCGAAACGCCGGTCGAAAATACCAATCGGCGGTACCGGCGCTCTTTCGCACCACTTTCGACGTGACAAACTCGTTTGTTTATTTTTTACACGTGCCAGAACGACGTGTGTGTGTGTGTGTGTACACGGTCACGCGGCGATCAATAAAGTGCGTATCGGACACACCGGCCGCCGCATAAATATTTATGCCCGACAGATTATGTTTGTTTAGTATATCCATACGATATTATACGATATGATATAATGTCATCGTTTTTTTCTCTCTCTCCCCGTGTGTCGTCGGGGACGTGCGGACGTTGCGCGCGGTACGTGTCGGTATAACAATATTATTAACGCGATAACACCGGGCGCCGCGGCCCGAAACTCCGCGGTCACACGCGTCTTCTCTCTATCACGAGCCACGTGATATTATATTATTATAATAATAACATATTATCGTATATCCATTAAAAACAGTGCTCTCGGTGTTACCACGATAACACCGACAACAACATCAACAACAACAACAACAACAACAACAACAACAACAACAACAACGATAGTGTTAATATGCTCGAGTGATAGTATAATATAATAAAAAAATTGTGTCGATAATGCATCGTACACAGGGCGTCCCGCGACCGTTTGCCCGTCCGAATTGGAGATCTCGTCACTTCTGCCACTCGGATGACGGCAAATGCTCGCGATACGCCCCCGGTATACGGCACGACATACTCGGTATACTCGTAAAAACGTATATCGTTAAACGGTTCGCGAATGATATTATATTATAATATGACGAGTGGGTATTTATGGTATCGCGTGTGTGCTTGTGCGTCAAATCAGTGGACTGGTGCAGCAGCGTCGTCGTGTACGTGATAATATTATATAAATGCAACAATAATAATGTTATTGTCACGAGACAACGTGAGGTGGAATTATTTTTTTTCTCTGCGAAAACAAGGGAATACTAATAAAATACATAATATTATTATACAACACGCGATTTTGCAGTGATAGGAAACGAAAAAATAAAAAACCAGGTCAGATAACAAATATACAAATTAATACACGGTGTACGAGTGCGGCGGCGGTGATTTTTTTTGGCGAGTGCGTTTTGCGTGTGTGTGTGTGTGTGTGTGCGTGAAAAACAAAAGTCGCGAGCGCGTGGTGCTATAGTGCGAGCTTGTGTGTGGCGGCGGCTACGCCGTCGCGTGTGGTGGTCGTGGTGAACAACGAAATTATCGAAAAAATAAGAAAAAAAAGAAAGAAAAAAATCGTCTATCGCCACGACCGCCGACGGCCCCGTCATATTGTTATCGATATTCTCCGTTTCCTCGATTGTTACGATCGTTACTGCGAAACGCGACAGGCCGACCAATCTATTTTACGAGAAAAAAAAGGCGGTACGAACTTTTTCCATTGTTTTTACACTCTCGTTATAACGGCGCTGAAAGTGAGCGCGAAACGTGAAATTTACGCGTACGCGAATCGTTTTCGCCATCGGCAAAGTACGTATTATCTTATTGGCGAGAAAAGCACTTTCTTTGTTTTCGATCTGATTTCGACTAGCGGCAATAGAAGTTTGAAATCGTGTACGACCACGATATTTTGTCCGCGATTTAGCGGCCAAACAAAATGTATTAGTGTTACATTTATCACAACACATAAATGAAAATATAACGTTCTCAGTACGAGTAACTCGCGAGGTAGTGTAGAATCGAAGAGTGTTTTATTCGAACAGTCGGTGGGAAATGTTGGAAAACGATAAGTCAGGTATATAGTATATACTTCGGCAATATCAATAGAGTCGGTCGGAAAAAAAATAGTTGTTTTCGAAACGGTCACGTTTGTCACGTTCTCTCGTTCCGGGCACACAGTCCAGTGAACACGTGCGTTTCACAGCATAATATAATAATAATAATAACAACGGTAACAATATGACGTAATGAGCCACCGCGGTCAAGACGACGACGAAAATGCCATGGGCGTAACGAGGAGAAAGGTCGAGAGGGACTCGAGCCTCTCCAATATTTTCCGAAGCCTGTTCAAAACTGTTTACGTGCGTTTGCATTAATTTTTCTCCGTCGGCGAATAAAAAAACGTCGGAAGTACGCGGCGTGTTTTTCGTTATCATGAAAAAAAAAAAATAGGAATCGGCGGAAAGACGTCACCACATTCGACGCTGTTGTAAACAATTATTACGCGACCTCGGAAATGAGCTCTAGTCCCTCCGTACCACAACAACTCGGAGAACGCCCGACGGGTGCCTTGTCGCTTCGAGCCGAGCAACGCGCGCGCGTTCTTGTCGATCCGGTCGATTTCTCGGACAAAGGTGCAAATGGCGAAATCCCTAGGGCTCGCGACGGACTAGACGAAAACGGCATCGGCAGCGACGACAAGGCACCAATGGCGCTCTCGCGCGTCCGGGGGGGGCGACGGCGGTTACCGAGTACGGTCAGCGCGACCGTGTGCTCGACCGTGGCCACGGGGTTGGTCGCCCGGCACGTGTAATTGCCCTCGTGCGCCAGCCGTATGCTCTCGATGAGCACCGAGCTGCTGTACTCGTTCTGATAGGACACGGACAGCGACGGCGTGGACGCCGGGTCCAGCGACTGGTTGTTTTTCAGCCACTGGATGTTTAGCGGCCCGTCGCCCTTGGTTATGAAACACTGCCATCCGACGCGCCCGCCTTCGTGGTAACCGTCTCCTATTGTGAACGGGTGGATGTGCGGCGGTTCTGCAATACACGCGCAACATAGATGCGGGTGGGGCGAGAAGACGACGGAGTCGTACGACGTTTCCCCCGAGAAAAAAAATAATGCGGCAGTATCTCGCCGGCACAGGGCAAGGATCTCTGGCGAGGTCCTTCGATCGCGCGGCGCCGAGATACGTATGTACACTGTATATTACTACGCGACGGTACTCCGACGACGTGAGCGCGGCGAATTTTCGAATTTCGGGAGGTATTTCTCGTCACGAACGGGACGACGACGCCAACATTTACAACTTTTACTACTCACGACGTGATATTATGAATTCGTCTTATCTTTCCTGTGCACCTAATATTATGCTTTATAAGTAGTTTATGACTTTTGAATCAAACTCGTTAATATAAATAGTATATAAAACGTTTTGATTTGACGGTAGTTTTTTTTTTACGGCATATTACACATTTGTCTGGACAAAAAAGAAATATTCAAGCCCTAAGGAGATTAAACGTCAAACACAATTGAATATCGATGATTATCGAAACACAGAGTTTCTATATTTTCTCTAGAGGAATGAAATCGTCACGATTTTATCGACCAATATTGGCGAGGACAATAAAATAATAGTACGAGGTGTGTTTATAAGCAAACTAAACGCATTTAGTTGATTGGGTTCGGAAAAAAAAAAAGAAAGAAAGAAATACAGACAAATAGTACATCCGTTTTTATTATTATTGTTATTTTTTATTTTTATCATCGTATTGTATACGTTTGCCGCGATACTTTTTCACTTTAATACGCACGCGTATTTTTTGCTGAATAATAACAACGGTCTTACAGAAGAAAATATTACGTTCAAAAGGTATATAATATTATACGTTTATTACGGAATATCGAGGCTTAAACGAGTAACAAAAGGGGTTTAATCAGTGAAAATGGTTCGGATGTAAATTTGTATAATACCTATATTATATTGTTGTTTTAATCGTTTGGTCGTAAATTATATCGTAATACGAGAGCGAAAATCGGTTAGGTTAAAAATAGTTTCGTAGAATAATCATTATTTTGGCGGATTAATAATAATTTCTAATGTCGGCTGCCGTTTCGTATGAGAAAACGACGGCGCGGCGGTCGTTATTGCGACGTCCGCCGTTTTTACGCTTCGCCACCGCGGAAACGGACGCGACGACAAATTCTCGCGGATCGGACGGTCCACACATTTTGGCGATATCATGCGGCCGGACTAGATCGAATGCGGTCGAGCGCTCGTCCGCAGCAGTACGGGCGGCGGCGTGTGGTTCGAGATTTTCCCAAGAGCGATACACCGCCGACGCACAATGGGCGCGCGCGGGTCACGAGGTGTACACTTTCGACGAGAGAAAACGGCGGCGTCCATTATACGGCGTTTCAAACGAACAGAGACGGCAAGATGAAATATTTCCGCTGCACTTTACGGTAATCGCTCGAGCCGGCGATGCAAACGAACATCACGCGCGCGCCTCCTAGACGTCGAGGCCGATGATATCGACAAAGTTCTACTCTGTGTGGCTCGGGTCGTGCTCGTCGCATTATCGTCACGCAACCGACTACTACTCGAGTAGTCGCGACGTAATATTCGTCGGCAGCATTTCATTGTCGCGGCTTTTTAAGCGGCCATTAGGGCGACCGCCGTCGTTTTCCGCGTCGTATACTCGTATCGCAGTCGAGAATACGTACAGTTTTCCAAACGAAATGAAAAAGCGTAACGAAAAATACTTCGTTACGCTCGAGGCCAACGAATCGTGTACGATCTCGGTTTGTTGTTGTTGGTTTTCGAGGTTTTTTTTTTTTCGTTTCAAAAGTACAATAACAAGATCGACATGAAAACCGAGAACGAAACGTCGTCGCCAAAGGACGTGAAAGATAATTCGGTAAACAATATAACAACCGCATTCCGCTCGTATACCTTTTCGATTGTATCTCGGGTTGCTAGTCTTCGAAAAAAAAAAAAAAACGTCAATTAAAACGCGTTCACATGGCAATGGATTTCGACGGATTAGAATCGTGCGAGCCGTCTTGTGTTTTTGTGTACTCGAGAAGTCGCCCGAATGACCGCCCGCCCGTCGTTGATTTATTATTTTTCGCCGCCGATCTGTTTTTCTCGATTCGCGATGACATCGACATTTTCTTTTTTTTCGCCTCCCTAAACGGCCGTGTACGAGCCGTCGGCGGTGCGAGCGGTAAAAACGTCGTGTAACGCGAGAAGAAAAACTACTTTGTCGCGACGCTCGGTGCCGAATCTTGGCCATCGGCCGTGCCGACGTCATCGAAAGTTATTAGCTTCGAAATCTTCCGACAAATATTGTGTTGGTCATCGTCCAGCAGGTCGCGAGTTCGCGCGAAACTCGACGACATTCAAGTTTGTTTTGTACACCGTTCTTGGAAACTTTGCACTCGCTCTCCGACCGCGTGCGTGTGTCCAACAAGTATATAATAATCGCGTATAAATCAATACTGGCCGGCGTGCTATCTGGTTGTTTTTGAAAAGTCGCTCTCGGCGCGGACTTGGCGGGGGAAAATTCAAAAGCACGACAACGAAACTCGCACTCTGAACTACTTTTGAAATCGATTGGGTTTTGCCGAACTGTCGTGTGCGTACACGCACGTGTCGTCAAAGTAGACGCTGTAATAATAATAATCGTCGTCGCGTATTGGGCCGATAACGTCGTTTTTATGTCTTGTTTTCTACGAGTTTCTCGTCGATCGGCTCGTTCAAACGGAAAAAACTACCATTTCGATTAAAATCGCACGACAGTTTAATCTTTTCTCTGCAAGAATTTAGAGTATAAAATATGAGACGCCGCATCGTCCCGACCATAATATAGTGATACTCCGAATTTTATCCGAATTCATCTGAACGTCTCGATGTTTACCGACGGGGTCATGTCGAGTGCGCGTCTTTGCCGCATAAATATTCTGATGTGCCCGGCGAGAGTGACATCGCACGTGCGAGCACTCAATTGTCAGCGTTATACAAGTCGAGAGTAGACTCGTATAACGATTTTATATCACCGCACAGATAGAATTAAAAAAAAATCGAACTTAATTTTTTTTTATTTTTTACACTTTTATGCGCGTTTAACGATCTGAACGTATTATAAGCTTCGGGGAGTTCAACCAGAGTCGACGTGGACATTTAATTAATTATTAGATGTATTTGAAAATTTTAAAACCTAGCGAGTTCGTAAAAAGCATAATTCGAACGTTTAAATACAACCACGGCAACGGTAGTTGGATGTTTAGTGATATTTTTTCCGTCTCGGTTAACGTACAAAGTGAAATACTGCTTTTTAATTTTACGGTATAAAAATAGTCAACGCTATTAATTTACATCCGACGATTGCTATCGATTTGGAAATCAAACGTATACACGTTTAAAAAAAGCAAAACAGTAAATAATTCGATTTCAATACCGCGCGCATATACATTATGTATGGTAATTATGATTTCACGAATAAAATCATCTACGATACACGTTTGAGTGTCGACCGACACGCGTTTCAGACATTCGAAAACTCAACGAAATCTTTAATAATCTCGGGGGTGGTTGACCATCGGTCGGTTGAATAATTTTTTAAACGACCGAACGCGCAAATTTATGTCAAGTCGACATCGAGTTGTATCGATTAAAATCTATTGATTTCCGCTTTAGTGATTAGAAAAAAAAAAGTTAGTAAAACATATTATTGTACAATATATAATTTTATTATATGGATTACGTACATGTCCACATAACGACAGTGGAGCGTTGTAATCTTCGTGATAAAATGTCGGACGCACGTGGTTCGCGTCATTTATGCCTATTTCGTAGATATCGGACGTTTTAAACGGTAATGAATTGTATTTCTTACCTATGACGGTCACTTCTACCGAAGCTTTAACCATGTGCTTATCGTTGGTGGCTTCGCAGTAATAAGTGCCCTGGTCGGTCTTTTTCTGCACGTTCTCGATGACTATCGAACCGTTGGCGAACACCTTGTGTCTCTTGTTCAGCGATTTTCCTCCGGGCAACCTCTTGTTATCTAAAGAAACAAAAACAAAAAAAAAAACAAAACGAAAAAAAAACTAAGAGCGTAATAAAACAATAGCACAAGGGTAAAAGTGAAAAATATCGTCTGGCGCGGCAGAGAGAGAGAGAGAGAGAGAGAGAGAGAGAGAGAGAGAGAGAGAGAGAGAGAGATAGAGAGAGTACCGACGACGACACACACGCACGTGATATTATCCTCCTTCGGTATGCCATTTTTCTAAGCACCTCCTATTGTTTGTAATCTACCGGCGGAATATTGTCTCGCCGGGAAACAATGGCATTAGAAAAGCACGAACAGAAACGAGAACAATGAGAAGGGTGAAAAAAAAAACAGAAAAACAAAAAATAATGTGTACATACGCGTACATATTATCAATCCGCGTGTTTCGAGGGAGTACGTACAATGGCCTGTCCCTAAATTCGTTTGGTTCGCGGCGGATAACGAACGCGGTGAGGGAGGGTAGGTTCGGCGGGGAAGAAAAATAAAAAAAAAACATTCGTAATCTTCTCTCGGCAATTTATCGAACACGTATAAATGCGAGTGTGTGTGTGTGTGTGTGTGGGTGCATTCAGCGATTTATTATTATTATTATTTTCATAATACGCGTATGAAAAAGAAACAGTAAACACGAGACGGGGCGAGCGAGTAGCTCATAACATATTTAAATGACCGTTTTTCCATACCGACGACGGACGGGCCGAACCTTTGTGTACGTAAAAAAAAAAGAGTGGCTCTTTCATTGCACTGCGATAGGGGTGTTTTGATGAACCTCTGGGCTATAATTAGAAACCCAGACTTACACAAAGTAAACGTCGAGTGGGGAGCCCGACGGCTGGTTGCTGTGTAACGAAACTCGCCCTCCGGGCACAACAATAAGGACAATTTTCGTATAACGCTCACCCGTGATATGTAGACTACTTAATTACTTCAAGTATTCCGGGATATCTCAAAGCGAACAGGTACATTATTTATGGACGCGCGTGAGCGTGCACGATAATAATAATCGTAATAATAATAATAATTATACGCCGGCCGACGAGCCCGCGACGACGGTTATTCTCATCGCGGCGGAAACTCGGGAATATTCCGAAACGTTCGAAAAAAAAAAAAAGAGCCGTTTTTTTACGTCCAATAGTCGTAGTTCGTTCGGAACAATGGAAATTTAGTTATAAACGATTGGGAAAAAAAAAGCCGTCTGTATAAATAACACTATTTTATTGCGATCAGTAGCCGAATCTCCGGAGTCGATAGTTCGCACTCGAATATTTCGTAAGCTTTTTTTATAAATGGTCAGTAAAATATAATAACGTATATGCACACACGATAACTCCGCAACGGCGTTACAAATTTTTTTTCGCGTAAAATATCGTACAATGTACATTTTCCGGTTCCCCCCCCTCCCCCCCGTAATCATTACAATGAAATATTTGATGGATCGTAAATCCCCGTAAAACTCATTTAAATAAAATTTGGTGTCCGTGTCAAAAGCGAGATCAGTGGTTGATTGAATGATAAAACCGTGATTGATGACAACGGCGAGGAAAAAATGCCACGGGTATATTTAAAAGCTGAAACCTTTATGATGTTTCTAGTGGTAGGTTTAGTGCTTAATCCAAGAATAATGTTTAATGACTTTGGGCGGAATTCGTAAAAAATAAAAACACACTATATAATGACTTGTTAAAAACGAGGTATGACGACGGCGCGGGGCGGGGACGAAAAAAAAACTCAACTGTCTTGCGGAGATACCGCCATCAACTCGCGGCGGCGTGTTTTCGATCAGTTAAGAAAAACATGACATAATATAGATTCGGAAAAACTCATTAGAGAAAGGTAAACTATTTTGAGCTGCTTGCCCGGGAAAAGTCGAAACTTTCCGCGGAGGTTCGACGACACGGTCGGTAAAATCACAAAATCGTTTTTTCGATCGAACGAGACCGGAAAAATGAAAACGCGAGCCAGTGTGAAACCCGCCGGGTTTAATTTAAATCGCGCGCGTCTCCTCATCGGTCGAGTCGAATTCGGACTCGGTTTAAAAAAAAATACCACACGAGCCCGAGGCGTCGCGTTTTCGGTCGATAAAATTTCGGAAATATCGCGGAAAAATATCCGTCCGGCGGCGGCGGCGGATCCGACGAGACATTAATATTCATCGCGATGATTTACATTTTAATTGATCCGTAAACGCCGCCGCCGTGCGCGCCAACACACTATCGGTTATCACAATAGGTCCGGGGATTTGAATAATTCATATTTCGTACGGCGCCGGGGGGGGAGGATGGGGGGTGGGTGGTTTACCTGCCGTATCGTATGGGCACACTGTGTATTAAATCAAACGCATACGTCGCTAACGACGTGCGCCGCGTGTTAATTGTTTTCCGTGTTTTATTAACGGGCGGCGTACCTTTTTCCCAATTGATGTTGAAAATCGGATATCCGGATATCGGGCAGGTCATTTGCAACTGTTGGCCAGCTCGCGCGATGATTTTCGGAGTCGTCTTTGCCACCGGATCGCCTGAAACACAAATCGACGACCGCGTTAACGCAACATTGGTTCAAAATCTTCAAAGTTTGGTCCGCAAAATCGGACGCTTTGTCGCGACGCGCGAGCGCATTAATTCATCATCATTCGTCGTCGTGACGAGTCGTTTTTATTCGATTAGACGCACACACGAATATACGCATCGTTAATCCATAGATCTTTGTATATGTATATAAACACATCCTTATACAATTATAAGGATCGAGAAGAATTTTCGTTTGTCAGAGAGATGAGAGGAAAAATACATTAATTATGAACATGATAATATGTAAATTATTGATTTTTATGTAACTGAATTATTTAAAACAGATACAAGACCTATTACGATCGTGTTTACCGATAGAAAATTGTACGATATATTGTTAAAAGTAAAATGTGAAATGAATTCGGTCTCATTATAGATGGTGTAAAACAATAGCAAGTAATATTAACATAATACAGAGTTTTTATATTTATGGATAAATGATTTACCAGCAATACATGTTTTTATTGTCGAATGGTTATTATTATTATACTCGATTTCCGTTCGTCATTTCAATTTGGATTATTCTCAACGATTTGTTAGAAAAAAAAAAAAAAAATTCTCAAAAATAGTTTATTATGCCATTTTTAATTGTAAAAATTCAACGAACGAGTGCTTGACCGTGATTAAAAAAAAATATACACGTGCCCGACGACGAGTTGAAAACTATTCATATAATATATTCATTTTAAACTCGTTCAAACAGCGACATTTTTTATAAAATATTTAATATTTTTAAGCGAAATATCGGTAAATTATAGTTTAAACTGTGCGTGAAATGTAGTTTTCCCCTATAGCGTGTTTATTTATATAGCGAGTCTATCTCTGTGTGATATAATTTTCCCTGCCAATAAAAAATTGAAACCCTCGTGTATTCAATGTGAATACGATTTTAGCTTATAAATGGCATTTTTAAAAGGCCTCGTAAAAAGCCGTTTTTTTGTGAAAAAAATCCACAAAAACCCTATTATCTGCACGGAGTTAATATTCGCGGTCTTCTTTTTGATTCGGAGAGTAATAATATATAACGTAGATGTTTAATAAATCATAGAAGACGATTTGTTTTCGGCAATACGACGGTTTCTCGGTGATCCGAATGTTCGAAGGGCAATGCAATGAACGGTGGTGAGTTTGATAAATTAATTCAGACGCGTCACTGTTCTAAGCGCCGAGTTTTCTACACGCGCTTTATTTATGCGACGATATTCGCGATTTCAATACGCAAGTCCGCGGTAATGAGTGACCGTTTCACAACGCGTGACGGGCGAAAACTTGAAACTCGTAACCTAACCGAACGTTTGTCTCGAAAACGGTTATATTTAAATACGCGCAGACGAGATTTGTTATCGAAAAACGAATATGACGCGTCGTCGCCGCCGGTGTGTTTCGAGTGTTGGCGAACCGTGTACGAGAACGATAATCAAATAATACGTTCGATCGCGGGTTTCGCACGCGTAGTTTCGACCAACACGTATTATTATAACGATGCCAATTCGTTTCACAGCGGTTCCGTAATTGAACACATTCTTGCGGCGCACGTATTTATATCGTTTTACGAGCGCATATTCTCGCAGAAATCTCTTTGCGGCGGCGGCGGCGTAAAAGGACGCGTCCCCGGTAAGCGTTTATTATTATAATAACGGTAATAATAATAACAATCGTTTCGACTGACATACACATGCTCCGAGGTGTGGTTCAGAACGTGCCGCATCAAGCACACAACCACGCGTGTTACGCTGCCACAATAATAATAATAATAATAGTACGTAGTTTAATATTATATCGCGTACATTTAGCCCGAACAAGAGTCGTCATGTGTTTGAACTGGTAGAAAAAACCGTAACGACATTCGTCTGAGACGACTTTTCGGTCGCTTAAAATAGAGCGCACGCCGCAAGTCGAAAGTATCGAGAAACACTATGGTTTCAAACGCACGCGAAGGTGCAAATAGAATTGATTTTTGAAATTGTTAGAAATATTTTGATTCACGATGGCGTTTAGTTCCACGCTGATGACAGATTTTTATATTTTAATACGATTACCTACCCTATTGTGTTGTAAATTGTTTATTATATTTGTTTGCGAAAATAATTCGATTGCGTAAATAGTACGGACATATTAATGGATTTACAATGAATGGATTCATTTGAAGACTTTAAGCATTTAAAAACTCAATAAAATTAACTAATAACAAATTTATGTACCGATTTTGCCGTCGGTGACTAAACGCTGACGGTACGCGCTGACCGTCGTCGGTCAGTCGAGCACTAAATACAGCCTTATTAACATTATTTTTAAATCAACCATATAAATAAAACGAGCGGTCGTTGCAGATAATCAGTCGGCTCAACGCGCGGATAGATAAAATAATCGTTACAACGCCGAGACAGCGCGTAGAAAACGAAAATCGAGCGTCGGAAGTCGCCACGTCGCGTTTCGTCTTTGAACGATATGAAAACCGAATACGTTTTCGAACGCCTTTACGCGGCCGCGGCCCTTAGAAAAAACAACAACAATAATAATAATAATACAAGTAGTCGCGGGCTGACGTTCGAACGCCGCCGTCGAAACAATACGGTCGGAAAATAGAAAAAAAAAAAACAAAAAACTATAAAACGAATCCAGAGCCTAATTTGACCTAATGGAAAAATGAAAAAGAGAGGAGCCGTTTGTATTAAAAAAATAAAACCTCGGGGTTTTGCAATCGACCTACATTAACCGCGCACGTACGAGCACGCGGCGATATTGTTATATGCGGTACTCGCGACGTCACTTCTGCGTTATAACACTACCTGCCCGCGTACAACGCACACGATATTATAATATCCGCCCGCGTTCATCTCTCTCTCACTGTCGTTCACGTCGGATGCACGCGCGCCAGAGTGCGGGGCAAAAATCCCGCGTTTCAACTACGGCGGACTCGCGCGAGTGCAGCGGCGGCGGCGGCGGCGTTTAATTATTGCGCTGGTTAATTTCCAGAGGGTCCTCGATTCGGGTTGAATTCCGTTCGGCGGGGGTTCCGCGCAGGATAGTCGCGGTAATCCGGGCGCGGCCGGTGTTTTTTTTTTTTTTTCGGGCGCTCGACAATCGCTCTTTCCATAAAAACCGACGGCCGGCGATCATATTCATTTATTTTCTTCGGTCGACAGTCACTCGACGAGTTTTCGCGCAGAGACAGAGAAAGTGATACGAAAACGCGAAAATTTAAAACGAGTAATTTTAGAAACAACTTGTAACGAGAACTTTCAAACCCCGAGACCAAGAGAATCGGTCCGCCAAACGAGTGCCTTAAAAGTTTATCGAGGATTCATAAATTACTTACGGAAAAAAAGAAATTTCACATTTGTTTTTTTAATCATTCGTCTTAAGAACCTTTTTTTTGTTTTTGAGTTTAATAGAGAATTATCAAAAAAATCTACGACGACTGCTACTCGCTTAATATACGACTCGATATTTCCAAAAGGTTGGACACCCTCGATATAAACGATATATATATGTAATATTTAAATCCGACGCACTTTGGACAAGATAACATTAGCCGGAAAAAATCGCTCGTCACGAGACTCGTATACAAAACTGTATTTGGAATAGCGCGCGGCGTCGGACACAAAACTTTTATGCGTTTTTTCATTTTTTTTTTTTTTTTTTTTTCATGTCGATCAATCGCACGCGTATTGTGAAGTGATAAAAAAGGGACACGATTTTATTTCCCGTCGTCATTTCGGCTCGAGTTGCATAATATTTCATATTTATTATTATTTGTGTGGACGTGTACAACGTATTGACTATAATAAAATTTAATACTATATAATACACTGGGAGGGAGGAGCAAGAGATAGCCACGTCATGAAAATTTGAGAGGACGACGACCTTTGGGTTTTTTTTTTTTTTTCATAAATTAAGAAACAAATAAATGTTATCGAAAAGACGAGAAAGCAATTAATTTTTTTTAATTTTTTTTTTGGAGTAGTTCACGTCAATCCAGTTATATATATATATATATAATGTTATTACTTGAGCGCAAAACTGAAAGCATTAAGAAAACGACTTTATTAAAAAAAAAAAAAACCCGCAACACGATGCCCGTAAAAAATACCAAAAATTATAAATACAATTTTATTTAGTTATTTTTTTTTTAATTCTATTTCAAACGAAGCTCGAAAATCATTGTTTTATAAGCTCCCGCGAAGAAATTTAATTTGCATTTCAATCCACCGACACCAGTATAGTTATGAATTATGTGTCAAAAATCGAATACATTATGCACATTTTGTGATAAACAATAACAACTCGATTATTTAATCTAAAAATTAATTATGTAAAACTATTGTAGTGGTTTTATCTGTATTTCGGGAGAGGCGAATTATTATTAGTATGAATTACACACGGAGTTTATTAGGAAAAAATTCACTGTCGATAACGTCTATTCCCAGTGACTTATTTAAACTAGAACGATCGCGTAATTTCGACATATTAAAATGATAAAATAGCCGCGAGAGAAGAAACTACTTTCAACCACTGGCGTTTCCAACGTCAAAACGTCGTCGTTTGCAAATAATACAACCGAGGGGTCCGATCACAACTGTATTCATGACGGTAATATTTAACTTACGGGTTTGATTTTTTTCCGATTGAATTAAATCGATCGGTCGAGCTGAAAAATCAAAAACGGCGGTACACGCACCGCGAAGGCGAAACAACAAGATATCGTTCGAACGACGACGACGACGGGTCGAAAAAAAAACCGAAAAAGTAAATCGATAAAGACCGTCGAGAGAAAAGAGAGAAAGCTTACGAATACGATCGATACGCCTCGCCCACGCAAGGCGTCATTGTACTGTCAAATAGTATAGTAGGCGGCATGAAATTGAAATCTGAATTAATTTCGTTTGTTTATTGAAATTTTAAACGCATCCATTTCATCATTATACAGACCGATTGTTCGCTATTATTTTGGACTAAATTTCATTATAGCGATGACGTTTTTGATATAATATTTTCGCGTAATAATTGTAATCGACGCGAGCGAATAAAATCGCAGACTTTTTGATGGGTGGGCGGGGGGAAAAAAAAACGCTGAAAAACGATGTTTGTTTTTAATGATTTTCGTGTGTGTGTGTGTGTGTGTGTGTTCGAACGCGCGGAGACTGTTTGTGCTTACGTACTGAGCTGGATAACACACCGGGTGATCTATTATTTTATTTACGATGTGTTTTGTTCGACTTGACACGCAAAAAAACCTATATAGTAGCTACTGCGCGAGATAATATGATTAATAGATTTCGGAACGGTTTTTTTTTTTTTTTTTTTCCCCCGTTGCGTTACATTAATTTCCATCAGACGATTTAATCAAATAACCATCCGCACAGACACGACGAGTGGACGGCAGCGTGTATCCGCAGAGGAATTATAATACAATAACACTCCATCTCGGCACGTATACGAAATATTTGCATCGCTACAGTGACTTAATGGAAACCAACGTCGTCCGAGGTGAACCCTAAACGCTATCGGACCGTCTCCCGCGACTGTCGGCATGTCGAGAAAATATTTTTCACTCGGCGTTTTCTCTCACTGTTCGCGTCGAAATCAGCGACCATCGCGCGTGCTACGACTACGTGTACGCGTAAGCGTGTGACACCATTGAAAAAGTTAAAATTAATCGGGGGCGATCGATTTGTCGTATCGTTAAAATCGACGACCGAGTGCGTCGTCGTAACACCGAAAACTATACAATATTGTTGTTCGCGCGTATTTTTTTTTTTTTTCGAAAGGTCACAAAAACAGCGTTCTACGGGGGTCGTGTTACTACGGTAGGTACACGTCGAGTGCATATTTCGTTTCGTTCCGTTAACGGCGGCGGCACGCTCGGCGATCGACGGCGGTAAAATGCATTATCAACACGTACCGTAAACTTGTAGCTTCGCCGAATGCGACACTTGACCGGCGCGATTGGAAACGATACACTCGTACAGGCCGCCGTCTTCCACTTGGACTTTGGTGATGTTGAAATGGCTGACGACGTCTCCGATTTCCGTCACGTACTGGCTGACCGACACACGCCTGCGGAACGAACAGATCGTAAAAACGGTAGTAAAAATCAAGAAATCCACAGCTGTAATAATTATAGGTACTCCGGGAAAACACATAGGTGTGGTCGGGCTTCGAAAGATAAATAGGACGGATTCATTTGCACTGTCGAATGAAATGTGAAAAATACAATGTCACATTTAGAACGGTTTCGAATCGAACGAGATTTATTTCGCACTAATTTTAATTTTTCAAATAAAATGTATCGACGCGGGAAAAACAAATTAAATTCACAGCTATACGTGTGTATATGATCGTATTCGATAATAAATGTCGCTTTCCGTTCGTGAAATTGTCAAGCTCGCGAAATGTACTAAACTAACTCCGTTTTGCCTATTTTGTGAACAGTCGATCGCATACTTATCGTACGTTTTATACTAAAATTTTATGCATTGAAATTTAGAGAAATTTACATAAGACTCTGTCGTTACCGATTTTTATTTTTATCGGTTTATTTTTTATCTCGTTAACTTTTCAAAACGGACGAGTAATATTTTAGACATTTAATCGCGAATAAATAAAAAAAAAATTGTCAATAAGGACGATCATATAATATAAGGCATATTCTGTATCGCTTATAGTTTTCAACCTAATTCATACAACAATAATTGAAAAAAAAAAGGTGACTTTTAACAAGAAAATTCGGTAAATAGACGTAAACGTATACAATTTCGTGTACCAAGTGATTTTATAAATGGAATGTGACTTTTAGTAAATTAATTTTATTTGTTTTCATGCACAACCACGTGACACCAAAAACATTATTCGAAAAACGCGCGTTTTTACCGAGACCATAATAATAATAGTAAAAAAGTGTCACAAAATGACGTAATTGCTTACATTTGCGAGAGGGGCACGTCGTTGCCGTCGAATTTCCAGGTTATGCGCGGCGTCGGTGTGCCGAACGCGATACACTTGAGCGAGACGTCGGGGCCGGGCTTCAACAAATGGCCGATGAACTTGTACTTCAATGTCGGTTTGGACGCTGAAAACATAAAACGAAAAAAAAACATTTTAAAAACCGTCGGAAGAAAAATGGTTGGGTTTTTGCAAATTTATTTGTTCGGCGCCAAATTGTGTTACCAAATCGATTATTTAATGAAAAAATTTACAATAAACAGGAAAATTCGTCGAAAATATTATTCACGATCATAATATTATCGTTACGACGCATAATGCGTATACGTGATGTATGTATTCTTGTAAAATATATATATATTGTAGGATAGTACGCTCGACCGTTTTAATTAAAATACAATTTTTAGCGTTAAATACATTTGTTTTTGAGCGATTTCATTTCAAACAAATCCAAATCGACCTTACGAAATCTTTTTCCCAGTGAAATGATCAAAGAAGAGGGGTAAAAATGAATATTTTTCGTACACTTTCGTCCTCGCGGAACACATATTTTACGGAACCGTTCGATACGTCGTAACCCCCCGCCCGGAATTCGGTAATTACAAATCGACAAAGATTGATTGCGAAATGTTACGCTCGGGAGCCGCGAAAGAACGGCGAAAAACGTTTAAAAGCAGTACGTCGTGGTCGTTACAGCGAACGCGCGTAAAAATATTCGTCGAAAAACACAGCGACCGAACACACGTTCACGAAGTACGACCTACCGCGGGTCGTTATCGGCCGTGACCCGGGAAGGATTTTCGGATAATTGAAAAAAAAAGTAAATGATATTCGAAACGAACGAACGATATTATCCGCGTGTAAAATGTTTTTCGCTCGTTCCACTTTATCTATTCGTTCATGTCGTCTTTCCGGAAAACCAATACGGTCGATAATTTGCCCGAAGGGTTCGCCATGTATTCAATGCTATCGTCATCGTTGTTAGGCGTCGTCGCGCGCGCGTGTTTTTCGCATTTTATAAAAAAATACGACACTAAACAGTAATTTTGCATTGATCGCGCGAGGTTTTTCACACCGAGTTTTTTTCGGACGCACGACGACGTACCCGATCGCTTTATTCAAACGATCGATTGCACCGCGAGTCGTCGACCGATTTTCGCCGATTGTATTTAATATTATAGGGTACGTTCAAACACCCCGGGGGGGGGGGGGGTTTATCGATAAATCGGAGTTTCCGATTTTACCGGGAACAAGAGAAATGGCTTCTCGAAAAAACACTCGAAAGACAATGCAATTCAAATCGTTGAACTCCGAGAGAATAAGAATGGACGAATCTAAAATTCAGATAATATATCGTTGGCCGATAGACGCGACGGAGACAAAGACGATTGTATTATTGCCGATCGAACGGGCTCGACGAAATGCACTTTACCTCTGAGATTTCTTTTCGATCGATTTGTTCTCTTACTTTTAACGCTGATTATATTAGTGCAATTGAATTTTCGCGACGCGTGCGACGGAAAATTTATCGTGTGTAGTTACACGATTGCGATATAGTTGCGCGCGGGGTATTGTGATTGAAACCCGACGCGAGTCGAAGAAAAAAGTCGAAATTGTCTGCGCGATCGTATTGCGAAAATAGACTTTCGTGTCAAAGAACACTTATGTTTTGAATCCGAATGCGAACAGTGCGCGTTGGACTTTGACGTGAAATACGGCGAGAACACACGATAAATTTGAAAAACTATTATCCGTCCGTCCGCTCGATCGATAAAATACCTAAACGATAAACGTGTGAAACAACGTGGAGCTCGATTTTTTTTCTTCTTCTTCTTCTTCTTCTCGTCAACAGTGGAAAAGTAAAACACAACTCTCGCGCCCGGTTTATCGCGAGTCCCGGTGGGTTATGATCAAATTATGTAATTAGCTAACCGAAAAGTTTTCGTGTGAATGGGGGAAGTTGCGGTTTAAATCCGTGTGTTCGAACGCCGAGTGCCGAGCCGAGGTCGCGACGACGGTCTGTTAATGGCGTTACGTATTATAATTTCTCCTTCAGTTTACGTTCGAAACGCCCACGGGGTTCGACCCAGGCCAGAGACGGGCACAGACCGTTTCGTTCGCCGCATTTCGAGTCCTTTTTTTACTCCACACCCCCGGCCGCGGTTTCGTAAACGTTTTGTCGGCACCGCGCGTAGTTTTCCTCGGAATTACTGTCGCACATTAATTCGTACGTTATTATGTTTGCGGCAAAAACGTCGTGACGCGCGCGACACGCATAATGTACACGGCGCGTTAGAAAAAAGCCCGGACGAACACGCTCCGAAACGTCTCGGAAACGTCTCGCAAACACATTTGAATCTACCGGCTCGCACAAGACCGTTTCGAAACGAAACAAAAACGAACGACTGCGCGTACTTGGGGTTTAGTATTTTTTTTTTCCGAGGCGTTACACTCGGATTTCGTCCGAGTTGCCGTGGTCTCGACAATAGTCTCGCCGTCGTCGCGATTAGTTCTCGTCCCATTTATTGTAAAAAAAAAGTGAAACGGCATATGAAAAGTAATTCTGTCGATCAGATTGCATGTGTGTGCGCGTGCTTGCGTGCGTGTGTGTTTAGTGTTCGCGAGACTGACAGGTATTACCATACAGACGGTCATTGATAAATGTGCTATAATTATAAATTTGAATAAGAATTATAGACTTGCCTGCGTTTAGGGTTCGTAAAGTAAACTACTTAATACTTGGATATTAATTTCGACGGTACGACGAGTTTCCTTTCGCTCTCTCTCTCTCTCTATTTCCTCGCGTATACCGTGTAGCCTCGACTATAAATTATTAATTCTATTTTCTCTTTGTCATTTTCAAACGTATATCTATTTTTGAACCGTGAATAATTAACGCTTACCGAACGCGCGTCTTTCGAAATTATTCGGTACCGGGTTCAACGACGCTCGCGTGACTATAGGTATATAATATCCCAATCGTGGTTTTTTTTACATTTGTTCGATTCGATTTTCCAATAAAACACTATCGCTATTGAAGTTTTCTAAACTGTGGTCCGCGGGCGTTTGCAGACGACAACCGTGCGCGGCGAAAATATTCATATCGACGGAAGTCCCGTTACGAGAGTTTAACAATACTAATTTCGAACGTATTTCAGAAATGTTCGCGTTGACAAACGCCATAGTGTTTCATTATTATATCTCTCGGGAGGTTCCATTAACCGCAACGATTCGAGCGTTCAAACGATGCGTAATCATTAACAGTGGTGCTCTTGAATTGTTGCTACGTCTACGAGGATTAAGTACGTGAAAAACAATAGCTTTAAAATGTAAAAATACAACTCGGTTAGTACGGCTCAAGTCGATCACGCTTTGGAATAAAACGCGTGATAAACAACCGTGGACAATCCATTACGATCTACCTCGTATTATTCTCGATTGTCAATCCATTTTTTATAACTAATATTGACAATATTTGGAAGAAAAACGTTCCGGAAATGTCTGTCGGCGGCGTTTCGACGATCGCAACGATATTATTCGGTAAGTACGATAACAATACGAAATCGTCTCGTCGTTACGGTGTGACGAGACGAAGAAAACCGAACGCGCGAACCGCGATTTCCCCGCGACACAAGTCCCGACAAATTTCAACTTTTTTTTATCGAAAAAATAAAATGTTCCAATCGACGGCGAGCGCGTGTTCATCGTCGTAGAGAAAAAAAAACAAGACAAGAGGGTGGATTTTTTAAAATTTTCTTCTCAGGGCGGTCGGCACGTAATAACGAGTGTGGAGGAAAAAAAGAAAACGTTTCACGGAGACTGGTTCCGGTGTGTACACGACGGTCGGTCGGGCAGAATAGAAGAAAAAACGTCGGGGGGGTCCGTATGTTTGTTTATTTTCGCAGTTTTTGCGGGGAGAGAGAGAGAGAGAAAAAAAACGAAAAACTAGTCTCGGAAAACGGTCACCCTTCGCTCCTTCGCCGGCCGCGCTAAAAGGTTTACGGCGTCTAACAGGTAACAACAATGCGCGCCGTAATCGAGTAAATTTTTTTTTTTTATGTGCCGTCTCGGAAACGCGCGCCATCGACGAAAACTTATTATCGCTTTCGCGAAAAATCGCCGGGCCCGAGACGCGACGCAGCGCGTATACCACGGCGGTATCCATCAGCCTCCCCTCCCCTCCCATTCACCGTGTTTTTATGATTAATCCTTCGACACGCTCGACCGGACGACGAGAGAATAAAAAATCGTAAATTATTTTATGACCCGCCGCCGCCGGAACGCGAACGACGACGTTTTAAAGTCGAGTTTTTACTACCAGCCCCACTCGTGTAGTTTAACATTTACGTAGGTATACAGTTTTTTTTTTTTTTCGCTCGCAACGATATTGTATCCGACGTATCGTGACGTCGTCTCGTCTCGAAAACATATCCCGTGTTTCGTTTTAGAGCTTTGGCCGAAGCTCCCGACGACGACGCGACGGTTTATCGGTCCGTTTATTCTCGATCGCGGTACGCAGGTAGTAGTAGTCTACGATATTATTATTATTAACTTTTTAAGCTGCTAGCTTGAAATTTTCCGTCCGCGTTCATTTTCGTTATCGACCTGAAACGCGGTTTTTATTTTCTAATGTATTTCGGTCTTCTCCCGAGCTTTTATACGAGTAATTAATGGGTTTATTATATATTTTAAGGTTATCGTAATACGGTTCATTAATTTGACGTTTGATTATAGTTTATGTTCTTCTATTCCATTTTGATTAAGGAAAATGTTACACACACTATACGTGGCGTATTTATTTTTTTACATAAATATTGTTGTAATATATTTTTTTACACGTTCTACGTGGTTTATTCAATGTGAACTGTTTTCATAATGATTTTTGTCTTTGAATTTTCCGACCGATTTATTTCCACGTGAATTATCATTTTTACAATAAAATATTTGGCAAGATCATATTTCTATATTTTGTACTCGTAATCTATATTTTTCAACTTTTATTTCATTTTATCACACGATTGCTCGTTTAAAAAAAAAAAAACACACACAATTTATTTGGTTTTTTATGAAGTTATAAGATTGATAATCTAATATTTATTGTATAATAGGTTTTTTCAAATTTGAATAATCTTGTTTCCAACTAAATAATACCCGCAACAAATTTATGGACAAAAACTTATTAAATAACAAATGGGATGCATAATTGTATTGGAGTAAAAGTTAATAATAATTATTGTTAAATTTCATAAATAATTTTATTTCGTATACGAATTTAGGTCATATAGTTTAGAATTTATCTTTAAAGATACAGGTGTATTTCATAGTTGAAAATCAAAACCTTTAACGTCTGGTTAAAGTACTAATTTACTCAAATCACGCTTCCGAGATTTATTTATTATTTCGAATTAGTATTCGATTTTGGATTTAAATTTTAACCGTAAAAAAACAAACTATTTATTGCTTGTTTGCTGCGTAAAATGCGTTTATATAATATTGTTAATTATTTTTGTGAGCACACTTTATTAATTTTTTTTTTTCGTTATACTTTAGTCGTTCTATATAGTGTCCGTTTCTTATTTTAACGGAGTCGCTAAAATTCAATATTAGTTCGAAAGTTATTTACTCGGACAAAAAAACCTATACTCGTTCGCGAATCGAATCGTTTAAATTGTTCGATCTGATTTTAATCATAAAACGTCCGAGTAGCTAATACCGCCGGGCCGCGAGAAACGCGTGTCGAATGTCATGTTTTTAAGACTAATAGGTTTTTAATTTTAGAACTTTTAAATTACGATCCTACGAGGTCAACTCGGGTCAGGTCAACAACAAGTGTCGTGTTTAGATATTTAAAATACAGATAATCCGACGGACGGTGCTGAATACATTAACAACGTAATATTTAACGAAGACAAATATACGCAGTGTTTCCATAGTCTACCGGTTAATCGTTATTTTAATTTTGTTTTGCCGGTTTTTTTTTTTTTCCAAATGGGTTTCTGAAGTGGAGAAACTTTCAACCGCTTAAACAATATTTATAACATCGCCGCGATGTCTTCTTCGTTTGAAATTTTATTGGAAAAAAAAAAAAGGAAGAAAAATGAATATCGTAACTATTTCGCCGCGTGAAATTTGTAACACAATAGAATTCGTGTCTGCCTGACGAATTAACGCACAAATGCACATTCAACATAATATCGTGAGGTTCAAGTCGTGCGAGAGACAGACATTCTCCTATCACACAACCACGTGTCATTAGAGTAAAACTACAATAAGATTACTTTCAATGGGAAACTGGCTAAGCGAACTTCTACGCCATAAGCCATTTCCAAAGTAATGAAAACCATTTACCGCGAAATCCCCCCTCCCCCTCCCCTACATCATCGTAAACATAATGGACGTGAACAATCGTGCGATTTTTTTCCCGTATTGTTTTAAAAGTCAGTTACAAAATGAGTAAAACGTTTTTTTTTTTTTTTTTTTTATTAAAACGCGTTCAATGAATAACTGAATATTTACTACTATTATTATTATTATTATTATTGTGTTCACTCGTCGCCCGGTTTTCATTAGTCGGACGACACGACGCGTCGGAAGTATTATCTCGCGCGATTGAACACATAAATAATTATTATTATCATGGCGATTTTCTGGTTTCGAGGACGCGCGCGCGTTCGGCTAAATAAGGAATATTCGATCACCTGTGTCGGCGCGCGCGTGACATTTTAATCCGCATAGTAATTATAATGACATCGTCGACACGAAATATATTGTTCGAGAAACGTCCGACGAGCTAAAACAACAGTATATAGTGGGATTTTTCGTATCGCACAGGATAACATGGGAAAATTCGATTTTCCAGTCAAAACAGTGCCTTATATAGTATTCAAAACGTACGCGCGTATCAATTCAGTACACCTTTTAGAGGCGGTGAGATTATTTCCGGCTGAAACAAAATTTTTGTAAATAAATGTGCAAAGTTATTTTGGACAGTCGAAAATTAACCCTCGGCAACAAACGCGCAAGTCTCGAGTATTATTTATTTTTAAACGGAAAACAAAACCACTAGAACCACGAGCGATATATTAAAACCGTTCGAATGTAAAATAGTTTATTGCCGACGCTCGCGGATTACTGGAAACATTCGAGACGATCGTGAGCAGTTAGAAAAAAAAAAAAACTTTTCCGAACGCCGCCGAAGAAACTCTTAAAACGTATTGCGCGAGTTGAAACGTCAAAACGTAACTTTTGTTGTTTTTTTTTTTTTTTTTAATAACAACATCGTTCTGTTTTCGGTTTCCAAATACTGTTTCCGATTAATACTGTATCGGAAAAGAAAACGTTGCCCGAAAAAAGTGAAAATGTACCACTCGACACTGGTGTAGGAAATTAAAAAAAGAAAAAGAAAGATTGCACGCACTCTCGGCGTACATTATTGTTTTTGGGTGGAATTTTTAAAAAAAAAAAACAAACGAAAAATTCGAATTATTTTCTCGATTTGACATCGTTATTTCGAAACGTGTAGATACGAGAAATCTCGATACGATTCGCTTAGAATTACCTTAAAACGTACGATCGCGTGAAATAAATGACCATGAATATACTATACGCACCTCACTACGCGATCCGGTTGGTCGTTTTGTGCGATCGGAATAGAACCCCGTGTGAATGAGCCCGAAGGACGGAGAAAATCAATACGTATCTCTAGTGTTTTGGCTTTTCGAGCAGCAAACCGCCGAACGGCTAGAGTTTTTTTATAATTTCATAATTATTTTTTTATTTTTTTTTTCTGCTACCGGAGAGCGACCGACGACTACGTGTTTTGTTTCGTTATCAAATCCGCGACAATCATAAATCGCGTACAATGAACGGTTTTCGATTTATGTTTTCAATCGAATAATATTGTTGTTCGTTATTATCGCGGCGTTCCTATTCTACGTGGCCACGTCGGTACAATATACGTAGTATACACACGCACTCGGTTACGTATTCGAAATTGATATATAATCACGTTGCCATTGTTCGACGCGCACAATGCCGTTTTATAATTATTATTCGTTTCAGCCGCCGAGTCTTCGGAAAACGCCACATGTGTAATGATCCGGCACAATTTCGCAAACAATAAACTGCTCTAAATTTAGAAACAATTCGGCCGGGCTCTTTGCGCGCGAGCGCGTTTCATTTCCATCGGCGGCGGCGCGCGTGGAAATAAAACTGTGGTTACGGGCGTCCGACCCTTTTGTGCGCATCTCATAAAACGCCGCGTGAAAATGCAAATGTCGCTCGCACGCGCGCGAATATATACAATTTCCGATTCCGAAAGCTATTATATTATAGCGTACGAGTTGCGCAAAAAAATTCCCACGTTATACGCGACGCGACGAAGTTCTCCAGTGTGTGTAAACTTAGGTTTTTATTTTCTGATTTTCAGTCGTTTATTGTTATTCATTTAGTCACAAATGTTATAGATTCTCATCTCATTAACACACACGTCGAGAAATCGCGCGGCACTCGATATTCAAAACGGCCGAGTTTCTCCGAAAAACCGATTTGTTTTCAAATTTTTAATATCGCAGCAGCGACCCGGTCCGGCCTATCCCATTGACGAGCGGGTAAACGTAAAAAATATCCCATTTCTATCGATCGAACGCGAAACGTGTACTCCGTTCTACTCTTCCGAGTAGTCGCGGCGGCGGCGAACCGTATTTCTCGGGCCGAGATGTTTAGCGGTAGGTACTCACACACAGGACGAGACACGCGCCGCGCAGCGCGATTATTATCATATAACCTCGTTAGCAGGTCGTCGTTACGGACGACGTTCGTAATTGGATATCGGTAGTAGGTACGCGTAAAACGCGTGCCTTATGGCTCGGGCGGGCGCGCTATAATTTATGGAAAACACGTTTGCCGACAATATCCGTCGATAATAACATACGTACGCGCGGATCGCGCGGACGCGCGTTCGCACGATAATAACGCAACATTATAATATTATATATCGTACAACACTTGCTGCGGCAAATTCGAGACGATAAGACCGTATTCGTGTTACACGCGGCGACGGCGGCGGCCCGATCGGAATCGACTTCCCGTCGGTCGGCCACGGGGTTGTTTTGTTTAGTACATATATTATTCGTACGTGTATACTACGTATACGCGCGCGGTGTACTCGATTATCGGACTGCAAAACGTAAAATATTATTTATCTATATTGGCGCTGATATTAACGATTGTCGCCGGATCGGTCAACTATAGCCCCCCCCCCCCCATCAATAATATCATGGTTTTCGAGGAATTAACCTGTCGAACGGGACTGTACGGAAAATTAGAAATGTATTTACGAAAACTCTCGGACCACCGCGCCGCAGAGAAACGTGCGACGACGGACGATAAAATATTTACCAAAACATTACCGCGGTCGCTCGATGATCGGCCGAAACGCCGTGTCCCCTTCCTCGATAATATATATTCTTCCGTGACGTCCGTAAACGTACGTGACGCGAGATCGGACAATAGCCCGCCGACCCGTTGTGTTTTAGACAGATTGTATAGAAACGGTTCGGACCGATTTGCGTGCAACGCGTTTGACGTGGCCGTCTGCGATTCCTCCGTTCTCGACGGGTCGTAAAATTATTCGTACATCCGATATCCCCCTCTGTGCGCTGCCACCGGTCGTGTCCGTAAAACGATTCCGAATCGTCTGCGAAACAAATGGCCCACGTTTGTGACAAAAGACTATTTCGATTATTAACAACGTGTATTTTCATCGAACGAGACATAATATAATATTGTATTTAAATAACGTGAAAAAAGTTTAATATTTCAGAACGGCAAACCACGTCATCACGTCCACTTAAAAACGAAATTAATTTATAGAAAAATCTTGGGTTTTTTTTTATCCCGTCTAATCTTGAGTTAATTTATGATTTTAGTTTTACTCGTAGCAAGTCGGATGAGGGGTTACAAAAAAAAAAAAAATGGCACAAAAGTTTTTGACTTTCGTTTCAGTTGAACCTTGCAGTTTTGAGGACGAAAACTACGTCGTCAATGTGACCCTTGTCATTTAACTCGGTAAAATATGACAAAAAAAAAAAAAAATGTAAATTAATGAGACATATGTTGAATGGGTTTTAAATTAACATACACGCGGCAGCTACGTGCATTACCATGAATTTTAATTAGTAAAAATTTATTCAATATTATGTAATACAAGTACCAACCTATATTCGATATTACCGTATTCATTATTTCCCCCCCCCCACCGCCCAAATCCGTTGTCGACGCTTTGAAATATAAACTATACAATATTTGATTATTAATATTTTTTCACGTAATCGATTGGATGGATTCATTATCGGGCTTAAAATTAATTAGTGGTTTTCCATTCAATCCTATGTTAATATTGTCGTTCAAAATGTTCATAATTAAGAAACAAAAAGAAACAAACAGCCGAACAAAAGGCGATCGTAATTTGTTTTCATAGATAATCAAAAAATGACGTTATATTTGAACTAGCCGTGGTTCATAAAATAATAGTTTGTTGTAATTATTATCATATTTTTCAATCGATTATCGTTTCCTATAGTCCATCGTCGATTATTTTTCTTTTTTCTTTTGTAAAATAATACAAAACATTACGCGTGTTTTGAAACGAATAGAGTTTCGATACCGTTTCTCTCGTATTGCTCAATATACGTTTTAATATCGACGGCCATATTTTTCCGTTGCTTATTATTGTCTTTGTCGAACAAACATCGTTAATATTTCGGAAACGTAAAATATTGAAAATAGATACGAGACTGTAAAGTCGGTTTTCGATTTTTATTCTACAGCCATAGATTGTAGCGAATTCGTCGTGAAACTTCTGGATCACTTCCGGCGTTCTTGAAAATACGTCACGATGGAAAAAACGAACACAAAAAGACCCAAAGATTCATCGAACTACTAAGATTTAAGCAAAAACTATTATCATACATTATTACGTTGTTGTTATACGATCAGTTTATTAATTCATCGACGGTCGCGGAAAATCACTGGTTTTCGTCAATTGGGCAGGTTTGTGCGCCCGTAAACGGTGTTGTGTGATTTAAGTAAAATTATCTTCTATCTAATACTCCGTTAAAAAACGAAAAAAATAAATATCGTTCGTATCGATTTTCATTTAAACTACAGTTATCTATGGACAAAAGACAAATCGCATTCGAATATAAATGTCATAGTTCGAGTAAGGCGCGGTAATCGGATGTCTGAGTAAAGGTGAGAAAAACGATTCAGTGCGAACGGCCGGATGTGTCGACGAAAAACACATAAAAATAAAAAAAGAACGAAAGAGAACAAAAAAAAAAAAAAATACTGGCGAAAATCACTATATCCGATCGGGTAAAGGGACGATAGAGTTATGAGAGAAAAATTGAACCGTTTCCGCCGGCGTACAAAACAAAAGAGAAGAAAGAATCGACGAGGTACCTGCACTGCACTGCTTATAAAAACAAACATCGCGCGCGCGCCTCGTGCGAAAACAACTTTCTATTCCCTCTCCGAAATGTGACATGACCTTTTTTTTTTTTTTCTTTTTCGGTTCTTCGAATTGAAAAGCGTTTGTTTTTTTTTAATCTTAAATTTTCGTCGTCGATACTCGCAGGAAAAACTAAACGTTAAAACTTTTTTTTCATATATCGTATGAAGTGTGCGCGTCCAGTGAGTTTCAAATGCCGTCAATTCAAGTAGCAAAACGTCTGTTTCGAGACAGATTATCATATCTCATACTTGCATAATTTATGTAAATAAAACCTTTTTTATATATTACTTACAGAGACTATAAACAAAGTTGTTTTAAGATACTGATTTGCAAACAGTCGACCGTAAGTATAACTAATCAATAAGTATCCGTTTTTTTAAAATAAAATTCGAGTTCTGCTTCGAGTATGTGCGTGTACAACAACCGTTTACGAATTTCACGGCGATCGATGAAATATTTTAAACCGACGACGACGTAAACGGATATTTTTATCGTCCCGCAAGCTTTGCAATTCATCGGCATAGACAATAGGCTACATCAATAAATACATCAATCAATTTCGAAACGGGCCCGGGGAATCGACATTCGTTAAGCTAGCTTCAACTCGTACACATCGGCATAGACAATAGTAACAACAAATTCATCAATCAATTTTAGAACAGGCTCCTCGGGAAATCGACATTCGTCGAGATTATATTATTATTTAAAATCGCCCGTATAATAATAAACTGCAAAATCGCGGGACAATATGATTTCACGTGACGCACGCGCGGGTAGTATATAAAGCAAAGTGTAACTTATACGCGAGTGCATACGGACAGCAATATTAATCGACGATTAATATTATCATAATTAAGTCATTATTTGCACGACAATGTCGTTTTCGAATCGTTTCTCCACATCGCGATACGGAATTCACGTCGGCGCTTGGCGGTTGAATAAGAATATTTCAATCGAATCGATCGATTTAAAAACGATTTTCAACCAAATTATTCGACGTCAAGTACACCTAACCGATTTCAAACGAATATTAAATAGTTCGAGTCGCATGTTTAACATCAACGTCGAAGGCGGCGGCACGAGCAAAATTTTAGAACGTTTTTTTTTTTTTCATTGAAAATTTCAAAAAGAAAAACTGTCGTCTATATCGAACCTTCGAATAGCAAGTGTTGATAAATATTATAAAATAATAAAAGAGCATTTTTAAAATAGTAGAAGAATTATTATTGTTTTTTATTTTTCGCCCCGTTCATTTGATCTACTGTCGAAATTGAACGGTTTTTTTTTTCTCGTTATTATTTTAGTTTGTCTCACTGATACACACGAATCGGTAATGATAATAATAATAATAATAATAATGAAATTGTTAAAATAAAAAAAGGATAAACATGTTTCGCGACGAATCCGAGACTGTTCCGATACTGTTCCTCTTATTATACTACAACACAAGGTGTCCCTATTTACTCTAAAAAAATATGCACAAACGCGCGGCGTTTTTTTTTTTTTTTTTAAATCGAGGAGGCGTCTCTAATGCGATTTTCTATTTCTTATTTGCTTTTCGCGAACGCACAATTTGACACGAGAAAATTCGACGAGCAAATAAAATAACGACACACGGAACGCAATACACGTTATATACACCGAACGCGGTGACGCGACAGAACGTACGGCGTCTGTTGACACTGACTCGCGACAGACGTATCAATTCTTTTACGCGGCGATGGGAAATGTGTGACACACTAAAAACGTACATCTCGTCCGTCCCGCAAATCGCACGGTCGAAGCGCGAAAACGTCGTCGTCCGACCACCATATCGCGCGAACCTAACGGGCTTTACGATTGATTTTTATGATTATTTTAATAATCATTATTATCGCGATACTACTCGCTCGACGCGTACCGATCGATCAACGAGGCGTCCGTTACGGCGAAACGACGGCGAGACGCGTGGGAATTATTCGGGTGTACACCTCGTGTGTGTGTGTGCACTGTGTTTACACAAACGTTTATTGTACACAAAACCGCCGACCGTTTCCGCGAAAATTCAAACGTACTTATTTTTTTACATATTATAATATACGAGCGAGTTATATAAACGAACGTCGCCGTTCCCGATGTTTTTTCCGGTAGAGAAACACGCCGCGTGGTAATCGAATGACGATGACGTGTGGTGTATAAACCTACGCGTTTAACGATACACGGAAAAAGGGGGCCTGAATAGCTTCTTCTTTTTTCTTTTTTTTTTCGTCAACATCGTTTAATTTGACATCAAAGCGATTTTATTGCAACGAAACGAAACGAAAAAAAAAACCTAATCATTAACTATTTTATTTTTTTTTCTATAGAAAATAATCGTAAAAAATAAATAAAAATAAAGGGAAAAGTGTACGTAATTGCACAAAACCACCGTCGGCCAATCGAAAAACGGAGCGGACCGCGTCGAGATACGTATATAATTAACACGGGCGTGTGGCGAAAACGGGGGAGGGAGGAAAAAAGGTTAAAAATCGTACGAGCACTTAAACGAACAGAACCGCGTCCGCGTAGAGGAGTTCGGCCGACGTTTAGCAGACAATAATATAGCGCATGTAGTAGTGATTTAATGCGGACTTTTTTTCTTTTTTTTTGATTCGACTATTGGCGCCGGCGTCAGTAATGTGGTTAACGAAAAAAAAAAAAAAAAATCGGTACATTGCGCGTTTTTAGTTTTTATCGTGTTCGAGTGAAAAAAAAAAAAACCGAACCGCTTTTACAGTCGAGGAAAAAGCAGACTCGCGCGCGCCGTAAGTACTTATAATTATCGCGGTTCATTGATATCGACGAGACGAAGTAACGATTTCGCCTAGTAGTTTACGGCTCTCGTTCCTGACGACGACGTATTATCACGGCAAAACGACACTAGAATTAAGCCGTTTCGTTACAGCGAGTAGACACGTCGAGAGCGGTTTAACGTGATAATTATCGTAAACAGAACTTTACGGTTATTAGCGGCCACGTTGAGCGATTTCTAATAACAAGAGGACTCGAAAAATCGTTCGCCAATATCGCAGATACGGTGGCGGGTCAACCTGCCCCACAGAAAAAGCCAAGAACGGAAAATAGATTTTGAAAAGAAAAAAGGAAAAATGTTATCAGACGTTCTTTATATAAATCCAGTCATAATAATAATATGCGCACGTGTGACGTTATTGTTGTTATCAAGTCGAATTACGAATAACAATTTTCAACCATTTATACTGTTCGGAGTAAGTATAAAATATGAACGTCTGACGGGGGAAAAGAAAAATAAAAAAATATCATATCTTCCGCGCCGATGTGTATACATGCTGGAATGAAAAATCTGTGCGGCTCGAGACAGATTGTAAAAATGTTTAAAAGTTAAATATTTATAAAGCCAGACGCCTAGCGACGAGCCAGTTTCTTAACTTTTCCTAAGTAATATTTATTTTGTAATGGGTAGGCCACGTTATCCTTGTTCAGACGCGGGGAGCCGTAGTGCGAAAAACGTGAATAGAATTTTATTCCGACTCGTAACGGAGTGATAAACGGAACGCGCAAAACGCTTTTGCACTATATCTTATTATGTAGGTATATTATGACGAAAAAACTTATTTGAAAAATCTTACAAGTTCTACGATATGAATAATTACTAATTACACGAACGAAATCGATAGAAGATTTCGATAAATTTCTAATCGATCGCGAACGCAAACCCATGTAGACCACGTCGCCATTCGTCGATTAACTTTTCAAGCGTCGAAAGTGCAACATATTTCGGCCCTTTTCCTCAGACTAAATTTCAAAACTCTATTACCGATCGAATTGTTCCCCGACCGTTGCGCGTGCTTTACCGAAATACAGATATTTCTGAGTGCCAAAATAATGTGTCTCGCTCAAACCGAAACTACGAAACGGCGTGAGTATAAAACAAACGTACAATGAACTTGTATGTACTAGTAGCGATTAAAAATATTCCGGACGTTTTTTCGTACATATCGTCTTGGTTTTATCGAAATTCTAAATTCAAACAATATGCGTTTATCAGTGATTATATAATAGTGTTTTATACATATTATGTTTGCATGCGATTTCGAACGCTATCCGAGTACTCTGTGTAGAACGCGTACGTCGGTGTTTATGACGTTTTGTTCTGGAAATTCAAATTGGATTTTCTTTATTTCCGTCGATCGTCACCGCGGTCGCTGGACACCGCGATACGCGATTCGCCATCGAGGAATAAAATCCAAGACAGAGCGGCCTTCGGTTCTTCGGTGCAGTGACCTCGGCAAGTTTTATCGATTCGCACGCCGCGGCGTCGCCTACTATACCTACATCGCGTCGACAAACGCGCGTCGTATAACGTCTCGCTCGCAAAGCGCGGCAGATTTCTCGGTCGAACGAAATCCGTCTTCGGTCGGTCTATTCATAGACGTCGTCGTCGTCGCCGTCGCGCACGAGTTGCCCTTTATGCGGGAAAAGTTTAATTAGCACGGGTTCTGTAAATGTAACATATTGCACAGCGGAATGCGGAGTTGATAAAACGAACAAATCGTCTCTGACCCCGTGCGGCAATACGGTTTTCGATTCCGCAGCCCGATATAGAGTAATAGGTCCATTTAACTTTGCACTCAGTCAATAGTGAAAGTTAATGAAAACAATTAATTCCAGTTAGATCTTCTGTACCGTACAATAACACGTAGATTCATCCGACCATAAATCTTTGCCGAAAGTCCCGCGGACGTCGGAATAGTTTTGTCAATAGACGCGGGCAACGCCGCCGCCGCCGCCGTTCGAAACAATTGCGCCCGCCAAAGGATTCTTGCCAAACAATGGTCATTCCGAGTTTTACGTTTTCCGCTGCGCTCAGACGTTTCTATTAGATCGCACGCGGCACACGGCAAGAGCGCGCGGTGTTGTTTTATAGCGACGGCGTTAAATACACGTATACTGCGCGGCCGACGGAGCGGAAAATATTATACGTTTTTATTTTATTTGTTTTTTTAATAAACCTTCCCCGTAACCCCGAATCGGTGTAATAATAATTTATACACATCGCGCTGGCAACAGTCGAATACCCGATAGCGGATTATACACCGAGAAGTGCGAGATATGCGTACATCATACGAGAGCCGTGTAGCCGAGTGAGGCGGTCCGATTAAAACGTAGGCGCGAGACCCGGAGAGAGTCATCGATAAAAAAAAAAAAAATGAAAAAAAAAAAAAGAGAGCAAAAATGAATAAATTAACATAATAAATCGTGATACTGATGAGGGTACCGGGCGCGGAGTAAGACTTACTTTGAACCTCGTCGTCAATGGTTCGCGAGGACAGATTTGTTATACAAATGCATTGTAAAGTATATAAAAAGGAACGATAAATCTTTGCATTTCAAATAGCATTTCGCGGCGACGTAAATTCATTATCTCAGTTATTACAATTGCTCATTTATGAAACGAAAACCGAGAACTACAATTTTACATAAATTTTATGAAATATTAGTTAAAATTAGAGGTCGATTGAAATTCTAAAAATTACTCACAACTAACCGAAATCACTACGAATACAATAAACTGCAAACAACGCCGTTGTGAAATTTTCGAATGCGATAGATATTACCGTGTTCTCGTGTTGGATGATAAATATTTTTAAAGCGCGATATTCGTTATATAATTTATCGAGTCGAATAAAAACGTTTTTCAAACCGTCTATTCTTCGTTTACGAGATTAATAATTTTTTATTGTAATTTCTAGTGATATAGCTCTTAGTTTAATGCTGAAAATAAATATTGTTGATTCGGCAAAGTAATACAATCACGAAACCAACGGATTCGAGTAGGAGCATTATGTTTAGTCAAACAGGTATTACACGCGTTGGTGTAAACTGGCGAGAGAGAGAGCGAGTGAATTTCCCTTTGATTTGGGTTGTGAATTAATATTATTGAATGTCTTGTTCGACTCAGTCATATATATACAAATATATATCGAACGGAAAACATACTGGGAAATTCATTGCAAAACAACATGTTATAACGCACATATACCGCACGAAAAAATCTAGAGCACAAATTGTCGTGCGCATTTACATACACTAAAGACGTAAACTGAAACGGCGAGAAAAGGCGATTGTCTCATAATATGATAATACTTAAGAAGCCGATGTTATCTTGATTTTTTTTTTGTTAGTTTAAATTAAAAAACGAATCAATATTACTGAGAAAAGACGAAGAGGCGATTGTTTATATTTTTAGAATACGTATGACATTAAAAATAAAACGAAATATTTGAAAATACAAAATATAGTGGTGAATTTTAAGAAGAAAAACCCACGACGACGCTCGCGCGAAACGGCGAAAAAATTAACGACATATTATTTCGGACGACGATTCGAACGAGACTGAGGCGGCGAATATTGACCAGAGAAAAGCGACGATTTCCGTTCTAATCGATTTCAACTCGTCCGCGTAGGTCTCCCATTGTCTCGCCCGGTAGTGGGCGACGCGATACGGCAACGACCCAATCCGTTTTGGGTTTTTTGTTTTGCATTTTTAACGTATGATTATGTGAAAAGTCTAGGCCCTATTGTTTGACCGGGTAGTAGATTAGAGAGAGAGAGCCAAGGATTTTCGTTCGGATAGATTTCACTTCACCCGCGTAAATACCATTGTCTCGTCAGGTAGTAACCGCGGCGGTGTAACGATAATAATCGGATTGTTTTTGTTTGTTCGACTTTTGAACACGACTGCTCATCCTATTACATCATACCGATTATCATTTTCCAGATGTTTTTTATTTAACGACAAATTCAAATGAATAAAAATTACGTATACTTATCGAATTTTATTTACTTAAATAATTCAGGCGAATCTATTATCTCGAGCCATCAATAATTATATCACGTCGCTTTAATTCGACGGAATCGTGTGTATATTTATACGAGTATATACGAGTAATATTACTAGCTGAATCTACCCGTCTCTGCCGGGTTTAAGTAATAAAAAATGTGTATTTTGACATTTCCCCGTACAAATTTATTTTTACCGACCCGACCACGTCGGTGTGTGTGTGTGTATTAAAAACTAACTAAATAACACGTAAAAACGGGAACCGAGGTATACTACTGACCAAATTGCATACTCAAAGCTCCAGCGGTTACGGCCAGGCGAATTTTTCTAGTTTCACACTTTTTACCCCATTTAACCCATTTAGGAATTGAATTTCACAAAATGAAGTTTATAGACGTGATTTTTATTTGTGTTATATAGAGTATGTACATACTTTAACATTAAAAGTTTAAAATTTTTACCCCTTTTACCGTTTTTAACCCCCTCCCCAGGGGTGGATTTTTCAAAAATACCTTCGTAGTGCGCGTCTACGTCACAATAGCTATTTTCGTGCCAAATTTCAACCCGATCCGTCCAGCGGTTTGGGCTGTGGTAGGATTTTAAGAAAAAGCACGTTACAGTTATATAAAAGAGATTATTTATGAAACATTGTTTACGGGACGTTCGAAAATAAAAAATAAATATTCCAATTATTAAGCTTGTGATCACACGTGAACAATAATTAACGACTTTTATAGACTATTATAGAAAAGCATTCTCTAGTGCAGTATAAAATAAACGTCGGTCGAATTGTAATTGATAATTATTTACCGCGGCCAGTTATGGTTTTGCCTTTCGGTAATGGCCAACACACCAACAGGTCATAATGTCGTTATCATTCTGTTTTAGAATCCATTTGCCGAACGGCTGATCGAAAATAATATTATACGCGAATTGGAACCAAAGTAATTTGCATCAACTTCCGAATTACCTATCTCTGTTTTTGTATACAATATTATATTCACTGCTCGTACGCGCCGCGTGTGCATTTTATTCGCGCGCGAAAATCGCGTAGTTTTATTCGTTTTATGGTTTCCGAGAGAATATGAAATCAACTTTTTCTATTTTCCACGGGACGAAAAACGATTATTTATATCGTCGACTTTATATTATTTAACGGCAAGTTATACGGTCTACGGAAGACATTTATAACTCCGTTACATTCTGAATTATGTATTTAATTACAGGACAAATTAATTAAAATCATAATGTTATGAAAAAATGATTACTCAAACACAAACAAAACGAAGTTGATTAAAGCCGAAAAAACAAAAACAAAATGAATATTGTATATCGTCATACACGGGTACCTGCCCCATCCGGTACGTTTTATAAATAATTTACCGACCGTTCGATTGATTAATAAATTTAACTTTAATTTGCCACCGGTTGGACGAGTTGAAAAATTAGTATATTGGATGGGGAAAAAAAAAACGTCCGTAAAGTTTGGAAATTAAAATATGAAAATAACGAAACGCGAATTTCGATGAAATCTATTTCGATCGAAAGGAACGATGGCGCGCACGTAAACGTCGTGTGCCCTTCTCACTTCGCCTATCTATACCAAAAGTTTAAATAACGTCAATAAACGATCGTCGTCGACGGTATCGGTTTAAAGTTCAAATCTCTATTCCGCGATATTTTGATTTGAAAAAAGTTTCGCCGAATTCTGACGAAAAGTTATCTGTGTTGTAATCGATGCGATGAACGAACGTTTCGAATTTTCTTCTATTTCCCGTCGAAAACACGTCCGAAAACACATCCGAAAAAATCGGACGTTAAAATTCTCGTCCTCGTCGGATTATGCCGCGAAATTCCACGGCGTCATATTATTATAATATCCGCGTCATCCCCGTCGTCGTCATCTTTGCCGCCGGAGTGCAATGCGCGGAAAAACGCATTTCAAAATGCAAATCTGAATTAGTCGGCCCGCGGTATTATCATATATATTGAATTCGTTTTTTTTTTTATTTCCGACCGCCGCGATTTTCGCCGATACACGTCGACGATATGTACGCGAAACGATAAGCGTGTTACCGCGGCGAGCGGTTCCATCTCCGGCGGATCGCCAACAACAATAACGACATAATAATTAACCTAAAGGTATATATATAGTCGCGGATTCGGCACGGGCGTTTCGGTTCGTCCCTAGAGAGAACATCGTCGCGAGCGTGTGAATATTTCGCGGAAAATAACACGTCTAGAATTATTATTGTTCGGCGGATTAATCGAGTGCCAGTATACGAGTATACAAAACGCGCGCACGAACAGGTCTCTTCGAATAATTAAAAGTATTAGTCAAGTATTATTAGGTCTGTTCGGCTACTGTCGTGAAAATAGTTCTCGTTCGCGTGTAGGGGAACTTCTTAATGATATTGTCGGTATATATTAGTCCGCAACAACGTGACCAGCGGTCGGATCAGACGTTCACGAATCGTTTATTTTTTTTTTTATCAAAATAGAAACGCGCACGCGGAGGCCGCATACGGGGAACGGGGTGTTTTTATTCGGTCCGAATGGGCTTCTTTTTTTTTTAGAAGTTCGCGGCGTCCCTCTTCCGGTCGACGAGACGCCGTCGCTTTTCGGTACAGACACTATTTCTTCTTCGTCGTCGGATAAGGTCGCTTAAAACAACAATAACGACGCGCGACGGAATACGAACGCCCGCGCCCGCCCGCCCATCCCCGCGTTCTGACGAGCGCCGCGCCGTCCTCGCGTGCGTGCCTACACGATTTTTCCCCCGAACTAGACGAGCCGTAACCCATAATCCTAGACGTCGGTCGATGTCCCAGAGTTCATCTATCATTCGCATTGTTTGCCGTCGTATCAATGTCAAGCTCTAGACATGGTAATGCTTCCTCGAAATAATATTACATGGTTGTTACCGTTATTAGCGTTTCCCCATAATGGAAGCTCGAATCGCTTTGCGTCTGCCGTTATATTTTACGAACAATATAAACGCAGGTAGGTACATACACACACTCGTATACACTGTATACCTATACAACTGCGGTTGCCGCGACGACGACCGGGTGTGCGAGACGCGTGTTCGATTTACGGACGTTGGAAATAATCCGAGTCGACTACCTTGCGGAATATTTCGAGAGTACGTGCGCATATCTCTCGTCGTCGTCGTCCTAATGAAAATATCTTCGAGTCGAACGACAACAAAGATATTGTTCGCGGCGGACCGATCCGCTCGCGATAAATATTACGAAAGAGCACGTTTTCGTGATTTTTCTTTTTTCTTTCTAGAAAGCGATAGTTTTTTTGGAAACAATATTCACTCGACTGGATAAATATTGTGCCCCGGACTCGGACGGCGATGAAATTTTATTACGCGGCAATACGTCAGACGCGGCGATTCGAAATCAATCTTCAATAATATTCGCAGTACCTGTTTACGTCCCGGGGACCCGAACGACATTACCGGAACGGGGGTGAAAATCGCGCTCTTAAATTATTCGACCTTTATAAATGATCGCTAGAAGGACGCGCGTCGGACTCGGGTACGTAATTGCGCATTCCCGCGAGATAATATGTTAAACTAGCGTTTTGGATTCACTTTTGAACGTCGATAACGTTAAAAGGACCTAATTTCTTTATAATAACTTTGACCCTTTTGCGCGATCACCGAGCGAGAATAATACGAAACGTTTACTCTTTTTAGCTCTTCTTGGAAGTGACAATAACGTATATATATATATATATACTCGTATATTTACGCGTTTTTGTTTAAATGTTGATTTTTCAAAGTGAACAAAAAGAATCGCATTAAGAGTGTAGCCATGATTTAATTTCGTTGAAATGTCTATAATCGAAACATAAATAAAATAATACACCGCCGATTCGATTAAACCTCTGTTCAATTTATCATCGAAAAATATTACTGCGGTCAAATAAATATTATTTTATTGCTCCGACGTACGAACACGACGACCGGTGAATTCGATCTGGTTGACCTAAATTTTCAAGGAAACTATAATAGTGTCTTAAGCAGCGCGCAGTTCAACACGTCATAATATAGGTATACCTATCTAAACGTTCTCGTATTGATTAGCTATTAAATAATCTCTCCGTTTTAATGGTGTATCCGAATTAATTTTAATACGTTTTCACGTAATAAAGATAGATTTATATTTCTTTAACGAACATTTATTTTTAATTATAATTTTTAATGGCGTTAACGGAACGAAAAACAGAAAGAAAAAAAAAACACAACACAACTTTTATTATTTTCTGGTCTTTTTGTTTTCATTAAATAAAAAAAAAAATGAAATAACAATAACTCCAGAATAGTTTGTTAACTCGCTAACGACTTTCGTGCACGCGCTAACGAAAACGGTATATATTTCCATCTCGGTGGTATATATTATAATAATAACGACAGACACGATAATAATAATGTGCCGGCGACGTGTATAAAAAAAAAAAAAAAAAATTGTCTAACGTTTGTCATATATACGTATAGGTATAATACGTACGTATATTACTATCGCGCAGTACTGTCGGAACGTAGGTAAACATCGATGTCGACGGTTTTGATAAAACCAAATAATATATTGCTCGCCGGAGAGCGGGCAAATATTGATTTTAAGTTTCGAAAGCTGTTTGCCAAACGAAAGATATGCGGTTGTCGATGAAAACATATATTTTAAAATATTAATTTCAAAAATACCGTGTTAATAAAAACTACAGGTACGCCGCGAATGGCGCCGAACGATTATTCACTGTCAAGCGACGACACGACGACGACGACGACGACTACCTATCATGATGGGGTGTATATTTATGTATTATATATATTCAATATTCATCACGTCGAAATGCGTTTTGTCCCGCGTTCCGAGTCGGCGAACGCGGACTTCCAACGACGTGACGCGATTTACAAAAACAACGTGTCGTTTCGGCACTATCGCGTCCGTCCCCGGCAAGACGGTGTCTTGGAAATAATTTTCAACGCGAAAACGTGTGACCGGAATCGGAACGACGATCGTCGAGTGAAAACTATTCGTAAACGCGCGCACAGTATCATATTTATTTATAGTACACATATGTAACGACGGAGGGGATAAGAGTACAGACTCGCGCGAGACGTGACGAAATAGTCGAAAAACTATTAAATCCAATGTCTACGGTTGATTTTATTACATAATATACTCGTAAACAACGTGCTTTTGTAACGAATCGGAACGGAAATCGAAAATCTCATCGACTCGAGGGGGATGGGTTTATGATAGATATAGATATAGATATAGATATAGTCGGTGTATTCGGGGGACCGATTTTAAAACTATCCCTACAGTTGTTTCCAAAAATCGACAAAACCGACGAGAAATTGACGAAAAAACGATACGGAGCACCTCCGTGGTCTTCTAGGTGTAACTAAAAAATAAGTTATCGTAAAAAGAAATGTTCGGCAGACTCACTGTATTATTGTGACGATGATACGATTTTCAAAAGATTCGGACTTTTTCGCAGCCCTACCTCTTCGTTCAGAGTAGTTTTTTTCGGTTTAAAATTTAAAAGACCATTTCACTGATATCAATCACCCGTCACCCGTATCTCATCATCCGATTCCACTCTTAGGTCCCCGTCGACAATATTATTTATTTAGTGTGGCGAGTGTAAGACGAAAGCGGCGTATTTATCGTTATTGTTAATTTTTTTTTTTTTCCCCCAAAGTTCTAACGAACGAACGTAGTCAATCACTCGGAACGACGACGAGTTAATATTGATTTTTACGTGTCGGTTACGAATTAGTCACTCGGTTCGTTCAATTGAATCAATCGAGTCAATAAACGCTCGGTACATATATCGTTAATCGCCGTGTCAACAGACTCCGATCGGCACAAACATTTATGCCGTACTAATTACACACACACACACGCGCACAATCGATGTTTCGGCGTTCTTACTGGGCGATTAACTTTTGTAAACGCACGTGCCCCCGGATTGCCGGAAATCCGCGCAATTTTGTTTTTGAGGAAAATATCGTTCGAGAATCAAACGCTATAATCGCATAAGCCGTGAATAAAATCGTTTCGGAGAGTTGATTTGATTTATTAGAAAACGCGGCGGCGGCGCTACGAGTAGTTCATTTCTCCGCGAGCTCTGCGCACGGCGGCGAAATAACAAAATTATAAATATCTATTTACCGTACACGACTTCGAACTACGCTCTCTATTCGCATATTATTGTTACGATGAAAATGTCGTGGACGGACGACAATCCGAGTGTGGACGTTCAACGTACGAAACGCGATACGCGCGATTACAACAATAATAATTATGTATTTCCATTTGCGAAAAGGTCCGCCGCGCCGCGCGCTGGTTTTCGACGGTCGCGTATTATTTTTAATCCATTACTACATCCCGACGAATGCGTAATGTTATTTTACGTGTCGTCGTGCGCCGGTATTATGCGATTTCGAGCATGAATGATAATAACAATCGTGTTCGCAGACGTACCGAAAACGAATCGTATTAAAATTGCATAGAACCGTCGTCGTGTGCGCGAGAGTGTGTGTTTAGCGCGCGCGAGAGAGAGCACAAGGTACAGAGCACGGGTGTAAGGTAGTATATAGTCGCCGCGGAACGTGCGGAACGGTTTGTTTTCTTCGCTTTAACTTATCCGTCCCGGCCCCGTAAAATATTTCATAAAACAACAACGAGTAATGGATTTATAAAACGTTATTGTTTTTACGAATCGTTTTAATATTAAAAGATAACAGACCAACGTTCAGGCTCTCTGTCCCTCTACCACCGTTTGTCTTTCGTCCTCCGCGCGGCCACGAGTAAACCGTAGTATTTTCTTTGAAAAACCCAATGAATTTCCCGCGCCGAGACAATGTGCTCGCGAAAATGTCCGAAAAACAATGGGTGCCGCCGAGAGCAAAATAATAATAAGTCGATTAGTTGAAAAAATAATATCG